>OZ038502.1:89768691-89896191 GCA_964036315.1 Acanthosepion esculentum | reverse complement strand
TCTAAATCATGTAACAGCATAATTGTCCATCCACAAAATGTTTAATATCTAAAAAAAAAACGAAACTGTTGAGTCTTGACTCAATGTTGAATCTCGCCTATTGCATGGAATAATAATGCAACACAAAATGTACTTAGAACAAGAATGTATTATAACAAGAAAGTGTACACAATAAGTACATATAGTATTTCTGTATAATTCTGGGAAGACGTTACTGGAGAATGTGTTGACTAGTCGCAGTCGCTCAGAGTCTCTAGTTGGATCTCGTGATTCCTCCCCTCGTCTTCCGATACCAACCATTATTTATATAGTTGGTAGTCACCTATGCAGATTAGGCGGATCCCACCACAACAGAAACTAATTGAGTTTCTTTTTGACAGGTTTTCAGATATGACATTTAGCCATCTTGACACCATTTTTCATAAGAATCGCTGAAAAATCCTTTGAGTTATTCAGCTAAAAATAGAGCAGGTTAAAATCGTTTTGTCTCAGCCCAACTGTCTTCCCAACTGAGCAATGGTGAGAGGTAAAAGGTCATTCAAGCCTCCAGTAATAGTACCAACGTTCATACTATGGCTTCCATCTTCAAAGTCTATCCAAGAACCATCAAGAGAAAGGTGAATAAGTTTAAAAAAGAGGTTACAGTAGATAGGAAAACTGTATCAGGAGGTCACGACAGGAATTGGGACCATCATTTCAGCTTAGAGCTAAAGAGATCAATTAGAAAAGATCCAACCCAATCCATAAGACGCTTGGCATGTGAGAAAAGAGTTTCACCTATGACAGTCCAAAGAGCAGTGAAAAAAAGACTTGAAAAAGAAATTGTACATGAAATGCGTGAGGCACTTTATAATTCCAGGACAGAAAGCTAGAAAATTAGCGAGGGCTAAGATGATCTTGAATAAGTTCTGAATTGATGCTGGAATATATATATAAGACATTTTTTGTGTTTATACGTTCTTTTTATAGATACAAATAGATAAGTAAATGCTCTGTTTATAATAATTAAGAGTATTAACAACATTTACCAGCCTGAATGTCCGGGAAATTTTCATAGAAAACATACGTCCTCCGACAGGAATCAAACCAGTATCCTATACGGAACTGTCATATACCATGACCTGCCTTAACTGATTGGGCCACAGAGGAGCGGTCAGTTAGCGAGGTCGATTTTACTGTTTTTAAACACAATTCCCTATGATTTTCTCTCATTCATTCATATTTTCTCAATGAGTATCCAAATGTAAAAAAAAGGCGTCATACATGTATTCATATATATATATATATATATATATATATATATATATATATATATATATATATATATATATATATATATATATATATATATATACAAAACGTATAAACATAAAAAATAAAAAATACATTTTTTATAAAAAAAATTTTCATATAAAAAATGTCATATAAGGTAATAAAAGCCGTCTTCTTGAAGACTTATAAATTAATAATAGCCGTCTTCTTGAAGACTTATAATTTAATAAAAGCCGTCTTCTTCAAGACTTACAAGTTAATAAAAGCCGTCTTATTGAAGATTTATAAGTTAATAAATGCAGTCTTATTGAAGACTTATAAGTTAATAAAAGCCGTCCTCTTCAAGACTTATATGTTAATAAAAGCCGTCTTTTTGAAGGCTTATAATTTAATAAAAGCCGTCTTCTTCAAGACTTGTAAGTTAATAAATCCGTCTTCTTCATGACTTATAAGTTAATAAATCCGTGTTATTGAGGACTTATAAGTTAATAAAAGCCGTCTTCTTCAAGACTTATAATTTAATAAAAGCAGTCTTCTTGAAGACTTATAAGTTAATAAAAGCCGTGTTCTTGAAGACTGATAAGTTAATAAAAGCCGTCTTCTTGAAGACTTATAGGTTAATACAAGACCCTTTTTTCTTGAAGACTTATAATTTAATAACAACCGTCTCCTTCAAGAAATATAAGTTAATAAAAGCCGTTTTCTTCAAGACTTATCATTTAAAGCCGTCTTATTGAAGACTTATAAGTTATTACAAGACGTCTTCTTCAAGACTTATAAGTTAATAAAGCCGTCTTCTTGAAGTCTTATAAGTTAATAAAAGCCATCTTCTTCAAAACTTATAAGTTAATAAAAGCCGTCTTATTGAAAACGTATATGTTAGTAAAAGCCGTCTTCTTCAAGCCTTATAAGTTAATAAAAGCCGTGTTCTTGAAGACTTATGTTAATAAAAGCCGTGTTCTTGAAGACTTATAAGTTAATAAAAGCCGTCTTCTTGAAGATTTATAAGTTAATAAATGAGGTCGGGTGGTTAGTGTTTATAATGTTCCTTACTAAAAATGTTTATTCATTATGTTTTTCCTAACTGAAAATTTAGGAAAAGAAATGAAAGTTATTGAAAAGCCTCTTAACAGGTTTCTAATGTGGAAATGTTTAGCTAAATGTCCACTTGATTGGGTTAAGCAAAAATTTAAGGATTTGGTTTAGCTACTGTGAATGACATAATATACGGTTCTATTTCAGGATTATACTTGGCAAATCCTTACAAGACTTTTTTTCAAAAGTTAAAATAACATAATATAAAAACACCAAAACATGCACAGAAAAAATAGTGACCATAGTTCTTGCTCTCTTTGTGCTATTTGATGACAGACAAAAAATATAGTGAATTCTATTAAAGTTTATTTGCCTTATTACCATGTGAGTTCTTTGTGGTGTTTGTCGAGAGATTGCGTCAAAAAGGCTGGACATGTTTATTTGCGCCGATCCATTTCAATGCGTCTTATCTAAATAGTTTTTAATGAAATTCGCTTTCTACAACTTGATATTTATTTATTTATTTCCCGTTCCTCATTTTCATCCCAGAATCTGACATTTTTATGAGTCAATTATTTGTCACCTTTCTAGAATTTTCCCATGTCAATGCTATGTTTTATCATATCAACATTAATATTTGTTTTTCTATGTTCAATTATTTTTAATATACATTACCGGTCCAAAAATAAAACTAGCCAAATACCCGACTTATCAATATTTCTCTTTATAATAATTTTAAAATAATTTAGTAGACGATGTCATTTTATTCATAATAACTAGATTTTTGGTGATCGCCTTACTCGGTTTTACTCGCCTGAAAAATGCCGCTTTTATCGCGGTCGCCATCGTCCTCGACCTTTTGGCTAAGATCAAATTATAGTATCTGTTCACATCAGCTTAACTGATCGTCTACTCTTCTCTTCTATTTCTTTTTTTTCTTATCTGAAACTTTTTTTTTCATTTTCTAACTGTATCACTTGATAAATGTTTTATTTTTATGATTTCACCTAAACCTTGTTCCGCCATCCAGTTCCTCAATCTATATTTTCCTCTGTCCATCTTACTTTCAATCTGTCCTGTGAGTATCAAATTTTCCAAGTCCTCTTTCTTCCTTATGTGCCCTAGAAAAGTCACCTGTTTCTTCCTGACGTTAATCATATGTGTCCTTTTTGTTTCCATTTACTCTAAAATGTCGTTGTTGCTCACATGTTCGGTCCATAGTATTCTCAGCTTCCTCCTGTAGAGCCACATTTCTGTTGCTTCAAGTCCCTTTTTTATATGTGAGGAAATTGTCCATCATTAAACTGCTATATAGGAGGACTGATATTACGTAACAGTTCAGTACTCTTTTCTTTGTTTCTGTTACTTCAAGTCTCTTCTTCATCTGTGAAGAGATTGTTCAGCATTCACTGCCATAGAGGAGGATTGATATTACATAACAGTTCAGTACTCTTTTCTTTGTTTCTCTAGCTTCATGTCTCTTCTTCATCTGTGAGGAGATTGTCCAGCATTCACTGCCATAGAGGAGGACTGATATTACATAACAGTTCAGTACTCTTGTCTTTGTTTCTCTTGCTTCATGTCTCTTCTTCATCTGTGAGGAGATTGTCCAGCATTCATTGCCATCTAGGAGGATTAATATTACATAACAGTTCAGTACTCTTTTCTTTGTTTCTCTAGCTTCATGTCTCTTCTTCATCTGTGAGGAGATTGTCCAGCATTCACTGCCATAGAGGAGGATTGATATTACATAACAGTTCAGTACTCTTGTCTTTGTTTCTCTTGCTTCATGTCTCTTCTTCATCTGTGAGGAGATTGTCCAGCATTCATTGCCATCTAGGAGGATTAATATTACATAACAGTTCAGTACTCTTTTCTTTGTTTCTCTAGCTTCATGTCTCTTCTTCATCTGTGAGGAGATTGTCCAGCATTCACTGCCATAGAGGAGGATTGATATTACATAACAGTTCAGTACTCTTGTCTTTGTTTCTCTTGCTTCATGTCTCTTCTTCATCTGTGAGGAGATTGTCCAGCATTCATTGCCATCTAGGAGGATTAATATTACATAACAGTTCAGTACTCTTTTCTTTGTTTCTCTAGCTTCATGTCTCTTCTTCATCTGTGAGGAGATTGTCCAGCATTCACTGCCATAGAGGAGGACTGATATTACATAACAGTTCAGTACTCTTGTCTTTGTTTCTCTTGCTTCATGTCTCTTCTTCATCTGTGAGGAGATTGTCCAGCATTCACTGCCATAGAGGAGGATTAATATTACATAACAGTTCAGTACTCTTTTCTTTGTTTCTCTAGCTTCATGTCTCTTCTTCATCTGTGAGGAGATTGTCCAGCATTCACTGCCATAGAGGAGGATTGATATTACATAACAGTTCAGTACTCTTGTCTTTGTTTCTCTTGCTTCATGTCTCTTCTTCATCTGTGAGGAGATTGTCCAGCATTCATTGCCATCTAGGAGGATTAATATTACATAACAGTTCAGTACTCTTTTCTTTGTTTCTCTAGCTTCATGTCTCTTCTTCATCTGTGAGGAGATTGTCCAGCATTCACTGCCATAGAGGAGGATTGATATTACATAACAGTTCAGTACTCTTGTCTTTGTTTCTCTTGCTTCATGTCTCTTCTTCATCTGTGAGAAGATTGTCCAGCATTCATTGCCATCTAGGAGGATTAATATTACATAACAGTTCAGTACTCTTTTCTTTGTTTCTCTAGCTTCATGTCTCTTCTTCATCTGTGAGGAGATTGTCCAGCATTCACTGCCATAGAGGAGGATTGATATTACATAACAGTTCAGTACTCTTGTCTTTGTTTCTCTTGCTTCATGTCTCTTCTTCATCTGTGAGGAGATTGTCCAGCATTCATTGCCATCTAGGAGGATTAATATTACATAACAGTTCAGTACTCTTTTCTTTGTTTCTCTAGCTTCATGTCTCTTCTTCATCTGTGAGGAGATTGTCCAGCATTCACTGCCATAGAGGAGGACTGATATTACATAACAGTTCAGTACTCTTGTCTTTGTTTCTCTTGCTTCATGTCTCTTCTTCATCTGTGAGGAGATTGTCCAGCATTCATTGCCATCTAGGAGGATTAATATTACATAACAGTTCAGTACTCTTTTCTTTGTTTCTCTAGCTTCATGTCTCTTCTTCATCTGTGAGGAGATTGTCCAGCATTCACTGCCATAGAGGAGGATTGATATTACATAACAGTTCAGTACTCTTGTCTTTGTTTCTCTTGCTTCATGTCTCTTCTTCATCTGTGAGGAGATTGTCCAGCATTCATTGCCATCTAGGAGGATTAATATTACATAACAGTTCAGTACTCTTTTCTTTGTTTCTCTAGCTTCATGTCTCTTCTTCATCTGTGAGGAGATTGTCCAGCATTCACTGCCATAGAGGAGGATTGATATTACATAACAGTTCAGTACTCTTGTCTTTGTTTCTCTTGCTTCATGTCTCTTCTTCATCTGTGAGGAGATTGTCCAGCATTCATTGCCATAGAGGAGGATTAATATTACATAACAGTTCAGTACTCTTTTCTTTGTTTCTCTAGCTTCATGTCTCTTCTTCATCTGTGAGGAGATTGTCCAGCATTCACTGCCATAGAGGAGGATTGATATTACATAACAATTCAGTACTCTTGTCTTTGTTTCTCTTGCTTCATGTCTCTTCTTCATCTGTGAGGAGATTGTCCAGCATTCATTGCCATCTAGGAGGATTAATATTACATAACAGTTCAGTACACTTTTCTTTGTTTCTCTAGCTTCATGTCTCTTCTTCATCTGTGAGGAGATTGTCCAGCATTCACTGCCATAGAAGAGGATTAATATTACATAACAGTTCAGTACTCTTTTCTTTGTTTCTCTAGCTTCATGTCTCTTCTTCATCTGTGAGGAGATTGTCCAGCATTCACTGACATAGAGGAGGACTGATATTACATAACAGTTCAGTACACTTGTCTTTGTTTCTCTTGCTTCATGTCTCTTCTTCATCTGTGAGGAGATTGTCCAGCATTCACTGCCATAGAGGAGGATTAATATTACATAACAGTTCAGTACACTTTTCTTTGTTTCTCTAGCTTCATGTCTCTTCTTCATCTGTGAGGAGATTGTCCAGCATTCACTGACATAGAGGAGGACTGATATTACATAACAGTTCAGTACACTTGTCTTTGTTTCTCTTGCTTCATGTCTCTTCTTCATCTGTGAGGAGATTGTCCAGCATTCACTGCCATAGAGGAGGATTAATATTACATAACAGTTCAGTACTCTTTTCTTTGTTTCTCTAGCTTCATGTCTCTTCTTCATCTGTGAGGAGATTGTCCAGCATTCACTGCCATAGAGGAGGATTAATATTACATAACAGTTCAGTACTCTTTTCATTGTTTCTCTAGCTTCATGTCTCTTCTTCATCTGTGAGGAGATTGTCCAGCATTCACTGCCATAGAGGAGGATTAATATCACATAACAGTTCAGTACTCTTTTCTTTGTTTCTCTAGCTTCATGTCTCTTCTTCATCTGTGAGGAGATTGTCCAGCATTCACTGCCATAGAGGAGGATTAATATTACATAACAGTTCAGTACTCTTTTCATGGTTTCTCTAGCTTCATGTCTCTTCTTCATCTGTGAGGAGATTGTCCAGCATTCACTGCCATAGAGGAGGATTGATATTACATAACAGTTCAGTACGCTTTTCTTTGTTTCTCTTGCTTCATGTCTCTTCTTCATCTGTGAGGAGATTGTCCAGGATTCATTGCCATCTAGGAGGATTAATATTACATAACAGTTCAGTACTCTTTTCTTTGTTTCTCTAGCTTCATGTCTCTTCTTCATCTGTGAGGAGATTGTCCAGCATTCACTGCCATAGAAGAGGATTAATATTACATAACAGTTCAGTACTCTTTTCTTTGTTTCTCTAGCTTCATGTCTCTTCTTCATCTGTGAGGAGATTGTCCAGCATTCACTGACATAGAGGAGGACTGATATTACATAACAGTTCAGTACACTTGTCTTTGTTTCTCTTGCTTCATGTCTCTTCTTCATCTGTGAGGAGATTGTCCAGCATTCACTGCCATAGAGGAGGATTAATATTACATAACAGTTCAGTACTCTTTTCTTTGTTTCTCTAGCTTCATGTCTCTTCTTCATCTGTGAGGAGATTGTCCAGCATTCACTGACATAGAGGAGGACTGATATTACATAACAGTTCAGTACTCTTGTCTTTGTTTCTCTTGCTTCATGTCTCTTCTTCATCTGTGAGGAGATTGTTCAGCATTCACTGCCATAGAGGAGGATTGATATTACATAACAGTTCAGTACTCTTGTCTTTGTTTCTCTTGCTTCATGTCTCTTCTTCATCTGTGAGGAGATTGTCCAGCATTCACTGCCATAGAGGAGGATTAATATTACATAACAGTTCAGTACTCTTTTCTTTGTTTCTCTAGCTTCATGTCTCTTCTTCATCTGTGAGGAGATTGTCCAGCATTCACTGACATAGAGGAGGACTGATATTACATAACAGTTTAGTACTCTTTCTTTGTTTCTCTTGCTTCATGTCTCTTCTTCATCTGTGAGGAGATTGTTCAGCATTCACTGCCATAGAGGAGGATTAATATTACAAAACAGTTCAGTACTCTTTTCTTTGTTTCTCTAGCTTCATGTCTCTTCTTCATCTGTGAGGAGATTGTCCAGCATTCACTGCCATAAAAGAGGACTGATATTACATAACAGTTCAGTACTCTTTTCTTTGTTTCTCTAGCTTCATGTCTCTTCTTCATCTGTGAGGAGATTGTCCAGCATTCACTGCCATAGAGGAGGATTGATATTACATAACAGTTCAGTACTCTTTTCTTTGTTTCTCTTGCTTCATGTATCTTCTTCATCTGTGAGGAGATTGTCCAGCATTCATTGCCATCTAGGAGGATTAATATTACATAACAGTTCAGTACTCTTTTCTTTGTTTCTCTAGCTTCATGTCTCTTCTTCATCTGTGAGGAGATTGTCCAGCATTCACTGCCATAGAGGAGGATTAATATCACATAACAGTTCAGTACTCTTTTCTTTGTTTCTCTAGCTTCATGTCTCTTCTTCATCTGTGAGGAGATTGTCCAGCATTCACTGACATAGAGGAGGACTGATATTACATAACAGTTCAGTACACTTGTCTTTGTTTCTCTTGCTTCATGTCTCTTCTTCATCTGTGAGGAGATTGTCCAGCATTCACTGCCATAGAGGAGGATTGATATTACATAACAGTTCAGTACTCTTTTCTTTGTTTCTCTAGCTTCATGTCTCTTCTTCATCTGTGAGGAGATTGTCCAGCATTCACTGACATAGAGGAGGACTGATATTACATAACAGTTCAGTACACTTGTCTTTGTTTCTCTTGCTTCATGTCTCTTCTTCATCTGTGAGGAGATTGTCCAGCATTCACTGCCATAGAGGAGGATTAATATTACATAACAGTTCAGTACTCTTTTCTTTGTTTCTCTAGCTTCATGTCTCTTCTTCATCTGTGAGGAGATTGTCCAGCATTCACTGCCATAGAGGAGGATTAATATTACATAACAGTTCAGTACTCTTTTCATTGTTTCTCTAGCTTCATGTCTCTTCTTCATCTGTGAGGAGATTGTCCAGCATTCACTGCCATAGAGGAGGATTAATATCACATAACAGTTCAGTACTCTTTTCTTTGTTTCTCTAGCTTCATGTCTCTTCTTCATCTGTGAGGAGATTGTCCAGCATTCACTGCCATAGAGGAGGATTAATATTACATAACAGTTCAGTACTCTTTTCATGGTTTCTCTAGCTTCATGTCTCTTCTTCATCTGTGAGGAGATTGTCCAGCATTCACTGCCATAGAGGAGGATTGATATTACATAACAGTTCAGTACGCTTTTCTTTGTTTCTCTTGCTTCATGTCTCTTCTTCATCTGTGAGGAGATTGTCCAGGATTCATTGCCATCTAGGAGGATTAATATTACATAACAGTTCAGTACTCTTTTCTTTGTTTCTCTAGCTTCATGTCTCTTCTTCATCTGTGAGGAGATTGTCCAGCATTCACTGCCATAGAAGAGGATTAATATTACATAACAGTTCAGTACTCTTTTCTTTGTTTCTCTAGCTTCATGTCTCTTCTTCATCTGTGAGGAGATTGTCCAGCATTCACTGACATAGAGGAGGACTGATATTACATAACAGTTCAGTACACTTGTCTTTGTTTCTCTTGCTTCATGTCTCTTCTTCATCTGTGAGGAGATTGTCCAGCATTCACTGCCATAGAGGAGGATTAATATTACATAACAGTTCAGTACTCTTTTCTTTGTTTCTCTAGCTTCATGTCTCTTCTTCATCTGTGAGGAGATTGTCCAGCATTCACTGACATAGAGGAGGACTGATATTACATAACAGTTCAGTACTCTTGTCTTTGTTTCTCTTGCTTCATGTCTCTTCTTCATCTGTGAGGAGATTGTTCAGCATTCACTGCCATAGAGGAGGATTGATATTACATAACAGTTCAGTACTCTTGTCTTTGTTTCTCTTGCTTCATGTCTCTTCTTCATCTGTGAGGAGATTGTCCTGCATTCACTGCCATAGAGGAGGATTAATATTACATAACAGTTCAGTACTCTTTTCTTTGTTTCTCTAGCTTCATGTCTCTTCTTCATCTGTGAGGAGATTGTCCAGCATTCACTGACATAGAGGAGGACTGATATTACATAACAGTTCAGTACTCTTTCTTTGTTTCTCTTGCTTCATGTCTCTTCTTCATCTGTGAGGAGATTGTTCAGCATTCACTGCCATAGAGGAGGATTAATATTACAAAACAGTTCAGTACTCTTTTCTTTGTTTCTCTAGCTTCATGTCTCTTCTTCATCTGTGAGGAGATTGTCCAGCATTCACTGCCATAAAAGAGGACTGATATTACATAACAGTTCAGTACTCTTTTCTTTGTTTCTCTAGCTTCATGTCTCTTCTTCATCTGTGAGGAGATTGTCCAGCCATCACTGCCATAGAGGAGGATTGATATTACATAACAGTTCAGTACTCTTTTCTTTGTTTCTCTTGCTTCATGTATCTTCTTCATCTGTGAGGAGATTGTCCAGCATTCATTGCCATCTAGGAGGATTAATATTACATAACAGTTCAGTACTCTTTTCTTTGTTTCTCTAGCTTCATGTCTCTCCTTCATCTGTGAGAAGATTGTCCAGCATTCACTGCCATAGAGGAGGATTGATATTACATAACAGTTCAGTACTCTTGTCTTTGTTTCTCTTGCTTCATGTCTCTTCTTCATCTGTGAGGAGATTGTCCAGCATTCATTGCCATCTAGGAGGATTAATATTACATAACAGTTCAGTACTCTTTTCTTTGTTTCTCTAGCTTCATGTCTCTTCTTCATCTGTGAGGAGATTGTCCAGCATTCACTGACATAGAGGAGGACTGATATTACATAACAGTTCAGTACACTTGTCTTTGTTTCTCTTGCTTCATGTCTCTTCTTCATCTGTGAGGAGATTGTCCAGCATTCACTGCCATAGAGGAGGATTAATATTACATAACAATTCAGTACTCTTTTCTTTGTTTCTCTAGCTTCATGTCTCTTCTTCATCTGTGAGGAGATTGTCCAGCATTCACTGACATAGAGGAGGACTGATATTACATAACAGTTCAGTACTCTTGTCTTTGTTTCTCTTGCTTCATGTCTCTTCTTCATCTGTGAGGAGATTGTCCAGGATTCATTGCCATCTAGGAGGATTAATATTACATAACAGTTCAGTACTCTTTTCTTTGTTTCTCTAGCTTCATGTCTCTTCTTCATCTGTGAGGAGATTGTCCAGCATTCACTGCCATAGAAGAGGATTAATATTACATAACAGTTCAGTACTCTTTTCTTTGTTTCTCTAGCTTCATGTCTCTTCTTCATCTGTGAGGAGATTGTCCAGCATTCACTGACATAGAGGAGGACTGATATTACATAACAGTTCAGTACACTTGTCTTTGTTTCTCTTGCTTCATGTCTCTTCTTCATCTGTGAGGAGATTGTCCAGCATTCACTGCCATAGAGGAGGATTAATATTACATAACAGTTCAGTACTCTTTTCTTTGTTTCTCTAGCTTCATGTCTCTTCTTCATCTGTGAGGAGATTGTCCAGCATTCACTGACATAGAGGAGGACTGATATTACATAACAGTTCAGTACTCTTGTCTTTGTTTCTCTTGCTTCATGTCTCTTCTTCATCTGTGAGGAGATTGTTCAGCATTCACTGCCATAGAGGAGGATTGATATTACATAACAGTTCAGTACTCTTGTCTTTGTTTCTCTTGCTTCATGTCTCTTCTTCATCTGTGAGGAGATTGTCCAGCATTCACTGCCATAGAGGAGGATTAATATTACATAACAGTTCAGTACTCTTTTCTTTGTTTCTCTAGCTTCATGTCTCTTCTTCATCTGTGAGGAGATTGTCCAGCATTCACTGACATAGAGGAGGACTGATATTACATAACAGTTCAGTACTCTTTCTTTGTTTCTCTTGCTTCATGTCTCTTCTTCATCTGTGAGGAGATTGTTCAGCATTCACTGCCATAGAGGAGGATTAATATTACATAACAGTTCAGTACTCTTTTCTTTGTTTCTCTAGCTTCATGTCTCTTCTTCATCTGTGAGGAGATTGTCCAGCATTCATTGCCATAAAGGAGGACTGATATTACATAACAGTTCAGTACTCTTTTCTTTGTTTCTCTAGCTTCATGTCTCTTCTTCATCTGTGAGGAGATTGTCCAGCATTCACTGCCATAGAGGAGGATTGATATTACATAACAGTTCAGTACTCTTTTCTTTGTTTCTCTTGCTTCATGTCTCTTCTTCATCTGTGAGGAGATTGTCCAGCATTCATTGCCATCTAGGAGGATTAATATTACATAACAGTTCAGTACTCTTTTCTTTGTTTCTCTAGCTTCATGTCTCTTCTTCATCTGTGAGAAGATTGTCCAGCATTCACTGCCATAGAGGAGGATTGATATTACATAACAGTTCAGTACTCTTGTCTTTGTTTCTCTTGCTTCATGTCTCTTCTTCATCTGTGAGGAGATTGTCCAGCATTCATTGCCATCTAGGAGGATTAATATTACATAACAGTTCAGTACTCTTTTCTTTGTTTCTCTAGCTTCATGTCTCTTCTTCATCTGTGAGGAGATTGTCCAGCATTCACTGCCATAGAGGAGGATTGATATTACATAACAGTTCAGTACTCTTGTCTTTGTTTCTCTTGCTTCATGTCTCTTCTTCATCTGTGAGGAGATTGTCCAGCATTCATTGCCATCTAGGAGGATTAATATTACATAACAGTTCAGTACTCTTTTCTTTGTTTCTCTAGCTTCATGTCTCTTCTTCATCTGTGAGGAGATTGTCCAGCATTCACTGCCATAGAGGAGGACTGATATTATATAACAATTCAGTACTTTTCTTTGTTTCTCTTGCTTCATGTCTCTTCTTCATCTGTGAGGAGATTGTCCATCATTCACTGCCATAGAGGAGGACTGATATTACATAACAATTCAGTACTCTTTTCTTTCTTCCTAACGAATCCTGTCGTTTTTTTACACGATCTTCTAAGACGTGAATATTTACAATGAGAATCTCGAATGGGGATTGATGTCGTAGTTGCAAGTGAAAACCGTGTAAATGCAGCTCTCGTTATTGTTATTGCTTTAAGCATCTAGACTTTTCCTGAGGTTGTAATTTGTTTATTTTATTTCAGGTTGCTGTACTTAAGTTAAACTTGTGTTCAAACGATATTCAAGCTCAACAGGGTACGGTGCACTTAAGTTCCAACAAACCACATCCTTGGTGACTGATAAAAATTATGGCAATCAATGTATTTAGACCCTATATCACTTGGTAAGACTTTTTTTTAATGAGAAGTGGAATGAAGGTTACTAATATATATATATATATATATATATATATATGTGTGTGTGTGTGTGTGTGTCTGTGTGTGCGTGTGTTTGCATGTGTCTGTGTGAAGGCTAGGGAAATGTTCGGCTAAAACTGAACTAGAAACACTTCCGACCCAAATAAATCTAATGTAATTTAGTTAGGTTTTATGAAATAGGATAAGATGAAAAATTCTTAGCACCCCCTCATACACACAGATATATATATATATATATATTAATTTATTTCTTAAACGTTATTTTTTAATGGATACTCAGTTTATATTTATTTATTTACATCGACCGTCCTGAATATTCCAAAAATCTTGTTAGAAACATATGCTCCCACCGGCAGGATTTGAACCCACATCCCCCGGGGGGAAAATGATATTAGATTTGACGGGCCGTGACCTCACAGCTACGTGAGACCTACTGATCACGCAAAGCCCGAATAATGATTTCGAAAACACATTTCCTAGATTTTCTAACGTTTAAACAGTTGTCATCTACGCGGATGACACCACAATTCACTCCTGCCTCAGAAACAAATCTAGTGTCGCTGACAAAATTAACCCGGCCGTTCGTCTCGAAAAGGACCTTCAATCGGTTGTGAACTGGGGCAGGAATTGGCTGGTTAACTTTAACGCCTCCAAAACAAAGCTGCTCTCCATTAATCACCACAGGGATCCTTCCCATTAGAATATATATATATATATATATATATATATATATATATATATATATATATATATATATATATATATATATATATATAAATAAAATAAAACTCGTTACCAGAATGTATTCTAGCTCGGTATACAATTTTATCAGTCAAAGATTGTCCGTTTAAGGAAAAGATCGTATTTTTTTCGGTAGTTGCTTTTATTTTTAAAAAGGTTACGGTTGTTGTCTTTGTTGAACATATAATTATTTGATATAATACCGTTACGTTAGGATATTGAGTTTTCCATGTTTTTAATGCAGTTATAGCGATATCTTATATTCATATATATATATCCTGAAATGGGAAATATTAAAAAGATGCGCCAAGTATAAAGCGGGCCATAAATTCTGTAAGCTATGCACCGAGGAAAAATTAGCTATAGCATTATATAACAAACCTAATGATCTACTAAATTCTAAAACCGAGATCCGTAACAAATGTCGGCACAGAAAAACTTGGTTACTGAAATAAGCCTCTCTCCCGCGATTGTATCGTTATTGTTTGTGTTTTCTTAAAATATCCCCTTCCCTTTTAGTTATTTGAATAAATTTATACCCCATCCCCCACGGTGTCGCCTTTTTTTCATTTTCTTTTTTCCTTGGTCACGTGGTGTTGTCTTGGTTGTCGCCTATATATACGCCGTTTTCTTTTGCCTCTTTAGCCGGCCGACCCTGACGATCTGCCTAAGTGAAACCTTGGTAGGTTTGTCTGGCTTATTAGATTTTGACTATATATATATATATATATATATATATATATATATATATATATATATATATATATATATAAGTGAGTATTAAAGTCAACACTCACAGGCAACAGACTATTTTATGCTAAGCACAATCATCAAGTGTCCTGATGATTGCGTTTAGCATGGAACAGCCTGTCGCCACTGAGTGTTGACTTCAATGTTCACTTTTATATTTACATACGCCCTGTCTCTGACATTAAACACTTTATCCCATAAATATACCACAACTTAAAACTATATTTCTCCATATGAAATGATTGGGTTTCTCTGTATCCGTGTAAACAAAAAATTATGAATAGTATGTGCATTTAAAACTCAGTATATTTAAAAATAAGTTATTCCAAAATTCGCTTGAAGATGAAACAGAACTAATGCTTTTAATTTAATTATATAATTAAATTCGAAGTTTTTAGCTTCGGTTTTTGAAACATGGTAATTCCTGTGTAGCGAAGGAGCCATATTTTTAAATCAGTTAATTTATAATATTTATGCTCTGCAAATTTACATTGAGCACTGTTTTGTAAAAATAAAAATATCAAGAACAGCGGATTATATATTTTACTGTTCTTTCTTTTTATTATAATGTATATATATATATATATATATATATATATATATATATATATATATATCAGTGAAGATACATAATATCCAACGTCGGTGTATATATATATATATATATATATATATATATATATATATATATATATATATATATAAAAATTAATCCAAACATATTACCAAATCACAAACATATTACCAAATCACACCTGTTAGAATAGACGAAATAGAATAAAAAATAAGAAACAAAATCAATAAAGAAAGTAATAATAAACAAATTAGCAAACTATTATGACCAAAATATTAGACTATAAAAATAAAAACAAAAATCGGATAAAAAATAGCTATAACTGTTATAT
The DNA here is from genome assembly GCA_964036315.1 of Acanthosepion esculentum. Lineage (NCBI taxonomy): Eukaryota > Metazoa > Mollusca > Cephalopoda > Sepiida > Sepiidae > Acanthosepion > Acanthosepion esculentum. The sequence goes on along the minus strand of OZ038502.1, from coordinate 89,880,538 downwards.
AACGATAAAAAAAATGAATAAAAAATAAAAATAATATACTGCGTTACTTAAAAATCAAAAACCAAAAGAGAAAATATACAGTGTAACAAATTAATAACAAGTATAATAAATTGATCTAAATACATCTAAATATATAAATAAACTAACAACCGATACCGATAAACTAGCCGTTTAGAAAGAAACAAAGATAATCAATCCAAATATATAAATTAAAAATTGTTCCTGCCAAAATAATAGTCAGAACAAACCACAACAATCAACCCCAAAATTGAACAAATAACTTTAATTATCTTCCCAAACAAAACTATTAAATAAGCTATATAAACAAATTTTTATTACGTTAATAAAAACACCGATCAAAATAAAAAATAAATAAATAAATATATAATATAAAAAATAAAAATAAATAAAAACAAGCAATATAACTTGACCCAAATAAATAAATAAACAAATAAACGACTTCCGGTAAAATAACCGCCAATGCACCACTGACCCGTATATATAAATAGCCGAGAAAAATAACAGCACTCGTGGCCTGACGATTGCATCTAGCATGAAACAGACTGTCGCCACTAAGTGTTGCCTTCTATGTTCAATTATATATATATATATATATATATATATATATATATATATATATATATATATATATATATATATATATATGTTTCAATGATGTCGTTAAATGTAACCTGAAGACCGTTAGCGTTAATGTTAAGACTTGGAAACTGTTGCTAGAGAGAGATCTGGCTGGAGAAGGTTAATTTGGGAACGCTGCAACAATACGCCATTAGGAAGGGGGGAAAATAGTATCTGTCACCCTCCTGCCAGATGGTTTAACCAGTCACGTGAGATCACGGCCAGAGAGGTCAGAGGTACAAACTTCTGTGAATACATCTCAAGCAGAAAGACATGCAGGTTACTTGTGCGAGTTTTGTGACAAGGATTGTAAGTCTGTTGAGGGACTCAAACATCACATGATTTTATACAGGGACAGGCAAGTTTCCAACATAAGTAACACAGACAAAATTTATGTTTGCTACGTGTGCAAGAGAGATTGTAAAAGTGAAGCTGTCCTTAAGAATCACTTACGGGCCTATAGAAGAACTTTCACGGGGGGAAAAGTGATGAAAATAATAACATTCTGAATTAAAACACACAAAAAGCTACCATATGATGAGATGGTTTTCATTTGCAAAGAAGTGACAATCATCATTACACACAGACACACATACAGACACACACACAAAGACAAACACAAAGACAAACACAAACACACACACAAATATACAGGGTGTCCATAAAGTTCGTGTGCACTTTAAAAAATTTATAACTTTATTTGTATTTGCGATAGAAATAATCAGTAAAAAATGTTATAAAGTTTAATGTACCTAGTTTTAAGTATAGCTAAAATAACTAATGTGATTTCAGGCATTACTGTAAATCAGTTGGCAAATGTTTTCCGTGAACTGCAAAATCGTATTACCCTTTGTATTGCTAATGATGGAGGACATGTGGAAACTTAAATAAAATTTCAATAAAACCTTAAAAAATATAGATTTACTTCTTTCTAATCCTTTTTACAAATTATTTCTATCGCAAATACAAATAAAGTTATAATTTTTTAAAAGTGCACACGAACTTTATGGACACCCTGTATATATATATATATATATATATATATATATATATATATATATATATATATATATATATATATATAAGCTTTTCAGCCCAGGCAAGGCTGGAAGTCACTAGCACGCAAGGGGTTACAGAGGATTTGGAGCAAGAGCAGATAGGAGTGATGGAGGAAAGGATGTGGAGAAGGACAGTAGATAGATCAATGCAACTTGAGATGTCGACTGGCGTTACATTTGAATAGTTGGAGATTATAGTTGTCAGGGAAACAGAAATAAGGAAGTGAGTTCCATAGGCATGAGGTGCGAGATATGAAGCTATTGGAGTAGAAGAGACGTCTACATTTAACAGTTTCAACAGTGAAAGGGTGGGGACGGGATGCCAGCCTCGTACGACGCTTGAATTCATGGAGCCTGGGAACCAGCGATCGCAACTCATCGGAGCAATTACCATGGAAGTATTTGTAAAAGAGACAGAGAGAGCGACGGCGCGTCTGTGAGAGAGAGACTGCAGACGAGAAGCCAAATCAGGAACAATTACATTGAATACCCGGCTCTGGATCTTATCAAGAACCCCGAGGCAAACAGAAGGGGCTCCAGACCATATATGGCAGCAATACTCCATGCCAGGGCGGATGGTTGATTTGTAAATTTGGAGGACCGATTCCGGGGAGAAGAATTTCCTGGCCCGGCACAGGGAGCTAACTTTCCTTGCGGTGGATGAAGCAATTGACTCAATGTATTTGTTCCATCTCAGGTCAGCAGACAGCGTGAGACCGAGCAGCCGCAAAGAGGAGCTCTCGATAAGTTGAGCTTCAGGCATTCTAATGGGATGCAGAGAAGGATCCCTGTGGTGATTAATGGAAAGCAGTTTTGTTTTGGAGGCGTTAAAATTAACCAGCCAATTCCTGATCCAGTTCACAACCGATTGAAGGTCCTTTTCGAGACGAACAGCCAGGTTAATTTTGTCAGCGACAGTAGATTTGTTTCTGAGGCAGGAGTGAATTGTGACCGCCGTTGTTAAATAAAGTAATATTTATATTTGCCTTTAATTAATTTATAAAAAGATCCCGAGAAATTATAGTCACCGTATGCATATATATATACATCGTGATTGCCGCATCTTGCTCAGATGAGAGCCGCCTCTTCACCTTTCACGTCAGTTGTAATGGCTTCTGTCTTGTTTCGGCGTCCATGGCGCCAAAGATAACTGCTGAGACCAGCATTCGATTCCATAGGTATCAGGCATAGATGAGAGATAAACTCTATATCGGGATGATGGGACCTGAATCACCTACAGCTCTCCTGCGTACCACAATGTGCGTTCTCAGTCTAGATGATAATCTACAGAAAACAAAGTTATTATGACAGAATAGGGAGATAAGTTGCTTTGCTTCTGGTTGAAAACAGCATGCGCTCACACACAGCACATTTCCAAGACTGCATGTTAGTTGGCAAATCAGAGTGAGTGCCTCTTTGGCGATCACGCTTGATTTGAGTATGCCTGAGACCTTCATCCTCAAAGGCGTCGCATCCTTCTCTTATAAAGTGCCTCTACTCTGTACGATTAAAGTCAGTTCTTCCCAATGCTGCACATGCATGCACAGTATCCTTCAAATTATCTTGAAACTTCTTCCTAGCTTTGTAGACGTTCTCTTGTCTTTAGTCTCCCACAGATAATAAACATAGGTAGCAAAAGTTAACAGGTGTGTTTTGCTCACCGTTAAACAGACTTTATGTTTGTCATAGGTAGCAAGAGTGAATTGGCTCCTTTTGCTCAGTAACTTCGTCTTAAGCAAGGCAGTAAAGCCATTAAGACTCAAGGGGTTACAGAAGCATTACTAAGGAGCAAGAACAAAAGTGTAACCAGGATGGAAAACGTACTGTTAGTCAAGCCGCTAGTAATCACGAGAGCCAAAGTTGTTTGATGAAATACAGTGCCGCACTCTCTCAGCAAACAGAGACTTAGCTTCTTCGAGGACACATTTGCATTTATTACATGCAGCCAGGAATAGGCGTCTGTTAAGATGGGAACTGTCACGCTGTTATAGCTGGAAATAGTGATTACTGTGTGCTATAGCAGCAGAACATGCTGGAGTGAAAGCATTTATGCCGGTCTTTACTCAAGATGAATCTTCTGTGCCGCAATTATCGGTATGGAGATTAAAAATGTCAGCCCAAGAGGCGTCTTGAAGAACGTCACGAAGTGAATCCCAATCAGCATGCTGCTAACGGAAAGATGTCATATGAATAGGAGGTTCCTGTCTAATGGATGATTAGAACGAGATATCAATAAATTCTACAGAGTGACCCGAGTTGCAAAGTGGTATTTGTCATAGGCAGAAAGTGTTAATAGTTTTCTTTTGCTCATAATTAAAACAAATGAAAAAAACACAAATAGCAGGATCTTTTATATTTGTTTCTTCATAATTTCAAAATGATAAAGTTTCGAACAGTTATTTTATATGTGCGCGTTAAAACTGGCTTACAAAAAGATCGTTTTTATCACACTATTTAAATTTAACACGTCTGTTCGTGTGTGAGATAGTCCAGAGTATGAAGATAAACTGCATACAGTGGCAAGACTTCTTTTCAGGAGCTGTTGAGGAGCCTGGAACCACTTCTTAACTGCTGTTGTTATTTTATTTCAGGTTATTGTACTTAAATTAAACTTGTGTTCAAACGATATTCAAGCTCAACAGGGTACGGTGCACTTGAGTTCCAACAGACCACATCCTTGGTGACTGATAAAAATTATGGCAATCAATATATCTAGACCCTATATCACTCGGTAAGACTTTTGTTAATGAGAAGAGGAATGAAGGTTACTAAATATTGCTGTAGTTCCCAGGTCAGCCCTGACCCAGGGTTGTAGGGTCGCCGCTTCCGGGGGCAAATAGTGACCCTCCCCCCAAACTGGGGTACAAAAACTGAAGGAACACGACGCATAGAAGAACAAGAAACACGGGTGAGAGAAATTGCTTACTCATTGTTCTTATACGTGACAGGAAGCGGACAGATACAAGTATAATTGTTACGGCTATAATACGTCGAAACACCGGTTCCCATACGATCACCGAAGTTAAGCAACGTCGAGCCTGGTCAGTACTTAGATGGGTAACCGCAAGGGAATACCAGGTGCTGTAAGCGTGGACATGCGGGTGCTGCAGTGGATAATGGCTCGGAATTATTATTCGTAGAGCCGAGTTCCAATTTCTCTTGGCTTAGTTATATTCACTTACGCGCAAATACCCGTAGGAAAAGATATGAATCCACCATTTCTCCTCTCATCTATGGGTTAATTAGTTACACTTGTAACCATTATTTTCTCCCCACCCCCTTCCCAAATGTTACAATTTAAAAACATTGTCTAGCTTTAGAAACGAGTAAAGGGTTGATAAACTGTAAAAAATGAATGAACTAATCAGTCAAATGGCTGAAGTAGAAGAAACAACCATTTTCACTGAATTATTGCTTCGTCAAAAATTTACTGAAATTTAAAAATATCTGCTTACGTCTTTCTTCTATCCTATTTTTGAACTCCAAATTAAATTAGCCGTCAACAATTTTTATTGGTTAAAAAAATATAAAAAACAGTCACGTGATTGTTTTCTGCTCCGTCTATATGCGGAATCTGTTGATATAAAATGTGTCTGAATGATCCGAAAATACTCATTCAATGGAGTTGGCGCCCAACTGAGAATGTTTTGCAGGAGAGACTAAAAAAAATTTCATTGGTTAGAAAATAACTTCACTCTTAATCATTACAACATAGATGGAAAAACCTTCATTTATTTTTTTAAATATTTTCTGATTTGACTGCGTGAACGAAGATTTTTGGAACATTCATCACGAATTGTCACAGTTCTACGAAATGTACCGAAAGTCACTTCCACATCAATGCAGGTGATAAGCGGAACAGACCTCAGACATTAATGACATTTTAAGGACACTAAGCCGATCGAGCATAGAAATGAGTACAATATGGGAACCAGTAATAAGGAGTGCTAGAGAAAAAGAATAATAACAAAAATCGTAATATGAGCTCTTGAAAAAAAAGTAGTTACTGAGACATTAGTTTACAAGTCCCAAAAATTCATACACTAATATCCCTCATGGACACGTGTAATAAAAGCGTTGGTTGAATCCATGAAATCGCTAAAAAAAGAGCATAGCATAATGAAAAAGACGCCAAACTTGACGAAAACAGAATATTATCGACTTAATGCTTATGTTATTATTAAGAGGAAAGAACAAAGTTTTTTTTAATTATTTAAAAAAAATTTCCTTCTTTTTAGAACATTCTAAATTTTGATTAAAAAAACCTTGTTTCTCTTTGTATCACCGGAACTACTAAAATAACATATACAAATTTTTTTTTGTATGACACATGTGGAAAATGTTGCAAAAATAAAAATAATTGTCGGATGTTAATGAAACTTTCGGAAACTATTCACAGATGATCAAAATTATTATAAATATGTTTTATTTTTAATAAAGTCATTGCAGAAATATTTTTTTAAATATTTATTAGACCCCATAACTAATTTTATGAAAACGCTAGAATTTCGATCGCATCAGGTTTAGTGATTACAATAGTTAAAAGCACAAGGCATTGAGGAATGCAAATCATGTTTTATTTGTTTTTAATTGGACCCCACGTACCTGAAAATCGGCTCTGAATTGTAACATACAAAACTCAATAAAACAAAGATATTATTTAATTTCAAATGCTTTTATTTGCTTTTAGCTGTTTTTATGAATATGAACAATATTTTCTGAAAGCAAAAAAATTTTTAGATGAAAAATGAATTTTTAATACAATTATTTGTTATTCCTTTCATTATAATAGATTTTTACATTTAAGTTGTTAAAATATTATAAAATTAGTTAAAAGCCGCATCGGGTTTCCTAAGTGTCCTTATGAGATCTTTTTTTAGCGCTTTGTAAATTGTATCGTTTTGACTAATCAGAAGATCCGTAGTAATTAAGAAATGTAATTTTGTGTTCATAAAAATCGTTAAAATGGCTGTAATTAAAAAGTACGGAAGGTCACAAGCAATAAAACGTCGCGTGGCTTGAGTGTAAGCGTTCTCCGCTGAACGTCGATTTCATTATTGCAAATTCTTCGTGCGAAACACATGTTGAGCATTTCTCAGTTCTCGGTCCATTCTGCCTGCAGCTCATAATCATTCCTTAAGTGTTGTTGTCACCACCCTGTTAAAAAAACAAATATACATCAAGTCATTGTTCAAACAGATTTTTTAAAATGGGATTTTTTACAAGGTGATGACAGCTTGGTATTGTCGGCTGGATGGCCTTTGACCCAGCAATGTCAAAGTCAATTTTGGCTTAATTTCAACACTGTTTTCCTTATCGCTGATTAAAAAAAAAATAAAAAACACATATAAAAAAAATCCAGGTTTCCAGTGTTCAGGAATAGCAATTTTAACTATTTTTTCATATTTTATCCCCATGAAAAAATTTTTACAATCATTTACACCAACCAATTTCACTTAGAAATGAAAGAGCATTCTTTACTTTCAGGAAATACCTAGTTTCATGGGGTGCAGATCAAAAGTTTCCTTGATATTTTGTTCAGATGATGACAAATGTCATTTTTCAATATTTTTTCCAGAGCAAATAGGCTGTAGTGTAACAAAATAACTTTTGATATGTTTGTGATGATTTTTACTTGGGATAGAAATGTTTTATCATAGCAGATCTGTATTGACTTTAGGGGGCCATAGTTGCCCTCAAAAAGCTGTGCAGCACTTGTATTTTTATTTATTTATAGTATTTATAATTTCTACAGACAGTGTCAACAAACTTAGTAGTGTAAGCTACAGTAATAAAAAAACAAAATAAAAGAAATTGGAATGCTGAAAGATTTTTTTTACTTTAATAATTACGAGGTATTACATAAGCTGGTTCACTTAAAAAAAAACGTTACGTCAATTATGTCCTTCCATATGATAACTCGAATCTCACGTTAGCTGTCGATATGTGATGATAGTAATCATTCATCACTTGTCAATCGCCAACGATGTTAAGATCGCCTCCTTTTTATTTTAAACAACATTTTTCTTCGAAGAAAGTAAGTAAAGGTTTTTTCGAAATATATTAAATAATCTTTAAATTTGCTAATTTTCGTCAAATAAATTTTGAAAAACGTATAATTGATTTTGGGACGAATTTTAAAGTAGGATTTTAACTTAGTTTACATAATTTTAAAAATATGGCTGATATCGAGTTTTTTTCGTAAATTCGCTGACAAAAAAACAAGATTTTTAACTAAAATTTCGGACATGCTAAGAATGAGTAAAAATTTTTACAAATAATCAAAAAATACTTTGGTATTTCTTCTTAATAATGATATATATACTTAAGCAGATAAAAGAAATTTTTCATCAAATTTAAGGCCGTTCTTGTCATGCTATGCTCTTTTTATTGATTTTCATGGAGGTACCTATTCAAAAACTTAGAGGGAGATAACTGAGACAGATGGACCTTTAGTGTACCTTGAGTGGTTCTTGAGTGTACCTTGAGTGAATCTTGAATGTACCTTGAGTGTACCCTGAGTGGGATTTGAGTGTACCTTGAGTAGGTCTTGAATGTACCTTGAGTGTACAGTGAGTGAATCTTGAGTGTACGTTGAATGTACCTTCAGTGTACTTTGAGTGGGTCTTGAGTGTACCTTGAGTGAGTCTTGAACGTACTTTGAGTGTACCCTGAGTGAATTCTGAGTGTGCCTTGAGTGGGTCTTGAATGTACCTTGAGTGTACCGTGAGCGGATCTTGAGTGTAGTTGAATGTACCTTGAGTGGGCCTTAAGTGTACCTTGACTATTTCTTGAGTGAGTTTTGAGTGTTCCTTAAGTGGGTCTTGAGTGTATCTTGTGTGAGTCTTGAATGTACCTTGAGTGTAACCTGAATGGGCCATGGACTTTGTATTGGCTGAAATTTAGTATAAAATAAATATCAATCTTAAAATATTTTACAAAACAATGTAATGAACATTTTCTTCTGCTATCTTACTATTTTCCAGAAATTCAAAACTTTAAAAATCAGTTGTATTAGCGTCTATTTTTGTCTTCAGCTCGAATCGTCTAAATAAATTCCCTTTAATTTGCATTGAAGTTTTATATGGAAGAGAAATTATAGAAAATCTAGACGACAAAAGGAAAATGTCAAAATATCATTCGATTTATGTATTTTTATATATTTAAAATATTTACGTACATCTCCAGATCTTGACATTAGCTTTAGGGCGATGCAAATATTTCTCGCATGTTTCAGCAAAAAATGTTATTTATTGAAGTTCAGAGAATTTTTTAAAGAGATTCACTAGTTTTCCAGGAAAAAGTGGCAAGAAAGAAAGAAAGAAAGAAAGAAAGAAAGAAAGAATTAATTGAAAGATACTAAACAGAAAGAAAGAAAGAAAATAGAGAAACAAAAAAGAAAGAAAGAAGAATTGATACTATAAAGGAAGGAATGAAGGAAGGAAGGAAGGATTAATTAATTGAAAGATACTAGAAAGAAAAATTGAAGGATAAAAGAAAGAAAGAAAGAGAAACAAAAATAATGGAAGAAAGAATGAAAAACAGAAAGACGGAAAGAAAGAAAGAAAGAAAGAAACAAAGAAGGATTCGTTGAAGGATACAAGAAAAAAAGAAAAAAAGAGAAGCTAAAAAGAATTGAAGAAAGAAAGTCGGAAAGAAAGAAGAATTACTTGAAGGATACCAAAAAGAAAGCAAGAAAGAAATCAAGAAAAAAGAAAGCAAGAAAGAAATACATAAATAAATGAATAAAGACAGAAAGAAAGAAAGAGAAATGGTTTCTAAAAATATGATATATTAATTGTTTAAAAGTCACTTAACGGAAATAAGGAAAGGTCGAAAGAGATGTTCAGAAGAAAACACGAGAAGTATGTTTTAGGTGCAGTTATAAAGAAAATACACAAGTGGAGCCCGGTGAAAAGAATAAATTTCCTTTGGAGCTCTTTGAAGGAGAAAATAAAGATTTCGCCCGCCCTTTCCAGGTCCAGCCGTTGTGGCCAACATAGTTGTTAAGTCTGAAATCCGTAAACATGTGTAGATAAAAGGGAGACGCACACGAGCGGGCCGTTCAATCAACAGATTTTGATAAAAATCATAAAAGGAAGACGAAAAATAAACAAGACGAAAAAGACATTTTCTAAGGTTCGGGATATTTAGAGGCAAAACATTTGTGATGTTGGTTTTGAGTTTTTAAGTTCGAAAGGAAATGGGAAGGAAACAGGAAAAATGGCGGTTTGTGGAAAAGGAATAGGAATATTAATGATAAGAATCAAAATAATGGGAGGCAAGATGAGGAATACATTGAGGTAAATGAAAGAGAAGAAAGAGAAAATATTGTTAAATGGGGAAAAGAGAAAAAGAAGAGGAAATAAAAAAGAGGGAATCTTAAAGGAAGGAAAGAAAGAAAAATAGAAAGAAAGAAATATACTAAGAAATAACAATGTTCCTAAAAGAAAAAGAAGAGGAAATAAAAAAGAGGGAATCTTAAACGAAAGAAAGAAAGAAAGAAAGAAATATACTAAGAAATAACAATGTTCCTAAAAGAAAAAGAAGAGGAAATAAAAAAGAGGGAATCTTAAACGAAAGAAAGAAAGAAAGAAAGAAAGAAAGAAATATACTAAGAAATAACAATGTTCCTAAAAGAAAAAGAAGAGGAAATAAAAAAGAGGGAATCTTAAACGAAAGAAAGAAAGAAAGAAAGAAAGAAATATACTAAGAAATAACAATGTTCCTAAAAGAAAAAGAAGAGGAAATAAAAAAGAGGGAATCTTAAACGAAAGAAAGAAAGAAAGAAATATACTAAGAAATAACAATGATCCTAAAAGAAAAAGAAGAGGAAATAAAAAAGAGGGAATCTTAAACGAAAGAAAGAAAGAAAGAAAGAAAGAAATATACTAAGAAATAACAATGTTCCTAAAAGAAAAAGAAGAGGAAATAAAAAAGAGGGAATCTTAAACGAAAGAAAGAAAGAAAGAAAGAAAGAAAGAAAGAAAGAAAGAAATATACTAAGAAATAACAATGTTCCTAAAAGAAAAAGAAGAGGAAATAAAAAAGAGGGAATCTTAAACGAAAGAAAGAAAGAAAGAAAGAAAGAAAGAAAGAAATATACTAAGAAATAACAATGTTCCTAAAAGAAAAAGAAGAGGAAATAAAAAAGAGGGAATCTTAAACGAAAGAAAGAAAGAAAGAAAGAAAGAAAGAAAGAAATATACTAAGAAATAACAATGTTCCTAAAAGAAAAAGAAGAGGAAATAAAAAAGAGGGAATCTTAAACGAAAGAAAGAAAGAAAGAAAGAAATATACTAAGAAATAACAATGTTCCTAAAAGAAAAAGAAGAGGAAATAAAAAAGAGGGAATCTTAAACGAAAGAAAGAAAGAAAGAAAGAAAGAAATATACTAAGAAATAACAATGTTCCTAAAAGAAAAAGAAGAGGAAATAAAAAAGAGGGAATCTTAAACGAAAGAAAGAAAGAAAGAAAGAAAGAAAGAAAGAAATATACTAAGAAATAACAATGTTCCTAAAAGAAAAAGAAGAGGAAATAAAAAAGAGGGAATCTTAAACGAAAGAAAGAAAGAAAGAAAGAAATATACTAAGAAATAACAATGTTCCTAAAAGAAAAAGAAGAGGAAATAAAAAAGAGGGAATCTTAAACGAAAGAAAGAAAGAAAGAAAGAAAGAAATATACTAAGAAATAACAATGTTCCTAAAAGAAAAAGAAGAGGAAATAAAAAAGAGGGAATCTTAAACGAAAGAAAGAAAGAAAGAAAGAAAGAAATATACTAAGAAATAACAATGTTCCTAAAAGAAAAAGAAGAGGAAATAAAAAAGAGGGAATCTTAAACGAAAGAAAGAAAGAAAGAAAGAAAGAAAGAAAGAAATATACTAAGAAATAACAATGTTCCTAAAAGAAAAAGAAGAGGAAATAAAAAAGAGGGAATCTTAAACGAAAGAAAGAAAGAAAGAAAGAAATATACTAAGAAATAACAATGTTCCTAAAAGAAAAAGAAGAGGAAATAAAAAAGAGGGAATCTTAAACGAAAGAAAGAAAGAAAGAAAGAAAGAAATATACTAAGAAATAACAATGTTCCTAAAAGAAAAAGAAGAGGAAATAAAAAAGAGGGAATCTTAAACGAAAGAAAGAAAGAAAGAAAGAAAGAAATATACTAAGAAATAACAATGTTCCTAAAAGAAAAAGAAGAGGAAATAAAAAAGAGGGAATCTTAAACGAAAGAAAGAAAGAAAGAAAGAAAGAAATATACTAAGAAATAACAATGTTCCTAAAAGAAAAAGAAGAGGAAATAAAAAAGAGGGAATCTTAAACGAAAGAAAGAAAGAAAGAAAGAAAGAAATATACTAAGAAATAACAATGTTCCTAAAAGAAAAAGAAGAGGAAATAAAAAAGAGGGAATCTTAAACGAAAGAAAGAAAGAAAGAAAGAAAGAAAGAACGATTAGAAAGAAAGATCAATTGAGAGAAAAAGTATCTGTCTAAAAGAAACAAAAAAGAGTAAAACTATTACTGTGAATCGAATGATTTAATTCATAAACAATTGCTAATTGTTGCATGGCTTAATGATGGCGGGCCATTTAAGTAGCGTCCCATTATAATCACAAAATTCAATTAACTTTGCCAAAGAAACATTCGTGAAAAACAACACCGATAAAGTCAATGTCGGATCCCCGCCCAGTCAATTTAGGGGAGAAACAAACAATTGCTACTAAAAATAAAACCTGTTTTCTTGGCATTAATTAACTTAATTATTCAATCTGAAAACAAAAGGAAACCATTACGTTTGCTCCTCTTGCGCACGACCTGGAACGGAGATTTGACTACACGATTCCTTTTAAAATATATATATATATATATATATATATATATATATATATATATATATAAAGAAATATACTCTTAAGGTGTGCTATATTTATGGGATAAAGTGCTCAATATCAGAGATAGAGCGTGTGTAAAGACAAAAGTGAACATAGAAGTCAACACTTAGAGGCGACAGGCTGTTTCATGCTAGACGCAAACGTCAGGTCACCAATATATATATATATATATATATATATATATATATATATATATATATATATATATATATATATTATTAAATGGACTAAGTCCGATAATTATTCTAACATATTTTTTTGTTTATACGTTATTTCTAAAGATACAAATACATGCTCTGTTTATAATAAACAGTATTAACATTTACCTTGGAACACCAGCAATTAAGAGGTGCTCTCACGCTCCTCAAAACGTCCTGATCAGAGGCCTTGCTGTCGGATGTAGTTTATCGTCATGCCCAAGATGGTCAACATTCAGATCAGTGTATATACTGACCTGTTCTATTTGATTTGTTCATGTATTATAGTTAATAATTTGACGCTCGCTCTTCTCTTTATCTATAACTATAAGCTCTCGGGCTTTTGTGCTTCAATGAAATGATCTGTTTGGACTGAGAAATCTCATAATATCTTATGACTGTCATTTTTTTCACTATTGCTTCCGGCTGAGGTTCTTACCATTTCTCTTTTAGACTGAAACCAAATTGACGGCATGCTTCCCAGTGGATTCTCTTACCAATCCAATCATGTCGTCGCTTCTACTCCTGTGCCAACTTGGGACATTCACCGAGTATGTGGTTACATGTCACATCAGCTTGTCCACACATCCTGCATTTGCTTTTTTTTGTAACAATCCGTTGATCCTGGCCTTGATTGCATTCATTCTAATGGCCGCTCCCCTGTGCTGCAAATCGGGGGTGAATCTTTTTTGCTCTTTAGAAAACCATTTTTTATCCAAAACCACTTACCATATTCTCTGTCTGCTGATAAAATAAAAAAAAACTGTCCAGGAAGCTTTTCTTCTTCTGCTTCTTCTTCTGCTGCTGCTTCTTCTTCTTATTATTATTATTAATATAATTTTCCTCTTTTTCTTCTTTTTCCTCTTTTTTCTTCTTTTTTCTTGTTCTTTTTCTTCTTCGTCTTTTTTCTGTTTTTTTCTCATCATTATTATTATTATTATTATTATTATTATTATTATTATTATTATTATTATTATTTTCCTCTTTTTCATCTTTTTTCTTCTTTTTTCTTGTTTTTCTGTATCTTCTTCCTCTTTTTTTCTCATTATTATTATTAATATCATTATTATTATTATTATTAGTTTTAACCCATGAAAAGTTTTACGGTTTTCTTATTTGAAATTTTCTGATAAATCTTAATTCTTAAGTTAATGATTTACTAAGATCATAGTGAGTTCTATGACAATAGAAAATCCGTAAAATTCCCCTATCGCATCGTTAAATATCTGAGCTTAATAACTTCCACAAAATATTGTAACGACAATAATAAAGAATGCTGGTCGTTATTTTAAGAATTGGGTACAAATGAAAAATTTGTAATTGACAACTTTTTTCCATTTCACTAAAACAGACGTTAAACACTTTTTCTTTCTTTCTTTCTTTCTTTCTTTCTTTCTTTTTCTCACTGAAACCAAGTAGTGTCTTTTCCCCACTTTCCTCGTGATCAAAACGGAATAATGCATTATTCATGAGGTACTGACAGAAAACTTTAAACACTTCTATTTTCCCCTTCTATCTATCTTTTTCTTTCTTTCTTTCTTTCTTTTCTTTTCTTTTCTTTTTTTTCAAGATGGTAGGTACAGTGGGTCAGATATGCAGCTGACATTCCAACCATCATTTTCCTTAATTGTATGGTGTTGCAGGATTGTGTATATTAGCTTAAACTTTCACGAAATTGTGTATTATTATTATTATTATTATTATTATTATTATTATTGCTGTTGTTGCTGTTTTCTGCTGACAACTATCACGTATCGGACGTCGGGTAAGAGAATACAATAAATATGTGTTTTTCGTTTGTACAAATTCTGATACTAAGTGCCACATAACATCTACAGTGTTGGTTTTTTCCTTTACGTTGACAAATACTCTCATCTACTCATGAGTAGAGCTGCACAGTGCAAATATATGTACAGATAAAATTGATGTATAGTTAAAATATGTGAATATATTAAATAGAGATTTTTCAAAATTTACATCATGTCCAGGGTGTAAAATTTAGTAAACTCTCAGAGGAACTTCCAATATAAGAAGAAAAAAGTAATTTCAAAATATGTAGGATTGTGTGAATTTCCATGAGAATGTGCATGCAAAGTCTAATAATGTAGGTTCTTTAAATATTTCCCCCTGTCACATTGCTAAAACATTCCAGAGAATGTGGGAAGTATTATTATTATTATTATTATCATTATAATGTTTCCTGCTTTGTATCCTGTAGAGCCGGCTCCAAACTATGGTCGTTCGCCCCTATAGGAGAATTGTCATTTAATTGATAACACTTTTCTTAGCATATTGGATGTTCCGATCTTCTGGGCAACTTGTATGTTGATGTTACCTGTAAATTTGTCCATTCCTTTTCTCACGAGGCCCAGATCTCCGATTACTATTGGTATGACAGTCTCAGTCTTCATTCCCCACATTCTGTTAATCTCGATCTACAGGTCCTTGTATCTGGACAATTTCTCGATAATTTTCTCTCAGATGGTACTGCTATGTCAATAAGCATACATTTCCTGAATGTCTTGTTTTTTATGAAAATATCAGATCTGTTGGCTTTTATTTCCCTGTCTTTTTGAATTGGCATGTCCCAAAGGAGAGTTACATCGTTATTTTGGATAACTGTGTTTGGTTGGTGCTCATACAATCTCTCAGTGGTTTCGATTTTGTGCTTCTTGCATATCTCCCAGTGCACATATGTCGCTACCTTGTTATGTCTGTGGGTATATTCGTTTGGAGTAGATGGTATTCGCTTCGTTTTTTTGTTGTTAGGATTTCAGTTATATTAAACTGTATCTTGAAGAGTGCAAGTTCTTTGTCGATGGAGTGGATTTGATGGTATTCCATCTCCTTCATTAATTCCGAAGTATTTGTATGTACCATTATGGTCATAGTCTCCTTTCTTCATCTTGTTCTGCATTTGATGTCAACACAATTTTTCAGTATATGTGCGTGGTAATTTCTAGTTAGCAAACATTGGTCCTGTGCAGCAAGAATAAAATCTTCGGTTTCAGCTATTAACCATATTCTACGTAACCATTGATACGTACTGGGTCTGTCTACATCAGCTTGTTTCCTCCCTTCGTTAGTTCGCACGGCCATTAAGCACTGCCAATACCTCATAAATAATGGATTATTTCGTTTTGATAGCCTGGGAAGAGGAGAAAGAACATTTGAGAAAATTAAAGAAATAAAGAACAGACACTCCACTTTGATCTTCGCGAAAAGGCTGAGAAGCGATTGTATTTTCTTGCTGTTCCACGCTGGCAGGATGTGACACAAGATCAGCTTAATGTGGGTATCTCGAACACGTGCAACCGGGCCAGGTCCAAAAATAGCCAAGCCCTCGCAACCATCGATTACACTGGCAACGAAATGACTATCTACCCACCTCCTCTTCGGTGCAATGAGGGGAGGTACTACTGCGAGCAGGCGTTCCATGAGACTGGGTACCTCGCAGTAATATTTTTAGTTGCGCTCTTTCCGCAGACAGAGACACAACTGACAGATAAAATCTAGTTTATTCGCCAGAAGGCAGATACTACACTTTGATCCCAGCCAAAATTATTTTTTAAATTATTAAGTGAAATGTTCGTAAAACGGGGATTTTGATTGTGTGGAAAAGATATTACCTGGTTTCAGGGAGAAATGGAAGAAAGAAGGGAAGATAGAAGTAAGAGAGAAAATCAGATGAAGGTGAAGAACAGATACTACTCTTTAATCCCAGCCAAAAGGCCGAGAAACGATAATTTTGCTTGCTCTCACATGCTGGTAGGATGTGATACAAAGTAATCGCCAAAAATCCAGTTACTATAAATAAAATAATGATGAATTATTTCTAAAATATTATTATTATTATAAGAAATAATCGTAAAACGGGAATTTGTTATTTTCCTTGGCTTTATTTGTATGAACTGCTTTCATAACACCATTTTCTAGGTACCTCTGTTGCTATGTAATTTTTAAAGTCAATAATATCCAACAGTTGTGCAAAAGTGTTATTATTATTATTATTATTAGTAGTAGTAGTAGTAGTAGTAGTAGTAGTAGTAGCAGTAGCAGTAGTAGTTGCATTATTTGAGTTTTCTCACGAAAAAAGGTCGTCCTGAGTAGGACAATAAACTACATCCGCGTCCAGGGTAAGACGATAAACTACACCCGACAGCAAGTCACTGTTCAGGAGGTTTTGAGGAGCGTGGAACCACCTCTTAATTGCTGGAGTTCCCAGATTCACCCTGACCCTGGGTGGTAGCTCCTGTTAGGGTCCCAGCTATGGGCAAATAGTTAACACCTAAACTGAACTCAAAACACTATGAAAGTGTAAAAATAGGCTTTAATACAAGAAACACTTTTTTTTTATAAAAAATTACTAACAGCAATACATTTTTGCAAAAAATATTACCAGCAATAGATTTTTTGAAGAAAAAAATATTACCAGCAATACATTTTTGGCAAAAAATATATTGCCAGCAACAAAAATTTTGTCGGCATTAAATAACCCATTGAGGTTGATATACCGTAAAACAAACCAAACCGAATCAAGCCAAAACAAACCAAAAAAGAAATGGTTTTCAGGATCGGATTTTAACAATAACTATTTGAATCTTTTGCTTCATAAAGACTTAAAAATATTTATGAAAAATGTCTATTATAAAAGTATAGCCGATTTTCTATTCATCACACATTGTCAGGGTATGACGTTGGATCCTATGCGTGTGCAGTGCGTGAGTAATTTACATGTGCCTATGCCATTTAATGCACACACGTGCACACACATACACAATTTAACTGAGTTTCTAATAAAACATTTGAATCATACATTCCCGCTTCGACATAGAATCTGGTCAAACCCTACCCAGGGCTGAGCAATAAAATTTTTAATTTGGGGGACAAAACATAAATTTTAAGCAGTAAAAAATCTGATAATTTTAAGATTTTAATTAACTTTTGGAGATTATTCGATAGAATTACGTTTAATAGTTTTTGTTTTTAAAATTTGTAGTAATATTTTTAGGTCTGTCATTGAATAACAATGAAATAGATATTTGTGTCCCGAGGGCCATTTTCACTTTTTGTCTGGAAATAGCCCCTGGGTAACTGGAAGAGTATAAACCGTATTATAGGACCTCTTTGAAGTCCCCTTTTATGACTCCGTCTGTATTTCAACTGAGTATCTTTATTAATAGATGTAGTATTTTAAAGAAACAAAGAATTTAGATTAGAAATTTGGTTATTTAAAAAGAAAAATATCATTTCACCGCAAGAAAGGCGATAATGCCACTAAGATGCAACAGGTTACTGGGAGTAAAAGAGAATGAAAAGAATTTAGAAGAACCAGAAACCCAGTCCTAAACAGGGAACAAGGGATAGGTCTCTTGTTCAAAAGGAGGAGTGTGAACCGGACGGTAGGCGAATGTGAAGCGGCGTGTACTGAATTATATGGGTGAGTCATAAATAATTTCCATTTTTGGGAATTATATGTAATGATGAATGTATTATTTTAACTAACCTTTCCTTAAATATATAATAACAGATGATGAACAGAATAAATTTCCATAACCGACCCCCAAAATGGACGTCATGGAAGAAAGGTAGTATTGTGTATATAGAGGGATTGTTAGGGCATTATTTATTTAGAGTTCGTAAAAGCAGTGAAACACTAAATGCACATTTATACAATCATCAGCTGCAGCGTGTCCATGAAAGTTTGCTCTGAAATAAAAAAGAAAAGTTCTTCGACATGTCAACAAAAATAACACAGTAAAAATTTTCCGCTCTGTTCCACCCAAGCAGAAATATTTTCCTGGCTTTGCATTGACCAATTATTACGTTTTTATTATCACATTTCAAACATGCTTTAATGTGAACATTTTCTCTGACAAAAAAAAAAAAAACAGATTCAAGAATACCTTGAAACCTCGCGTCAAAAGCTGCCGAATTTTTCTCAAAAGGTATCAAAGGGCTGCCTGGTAATTGGCAACATGTAAATATTGCCGAATATACACAAAAGTATATGGGCTTTTGATTCCTGAGATGTCGTTCCCTTAGACTGATTGCCAAGCACGCAGAGAAAGTGAAACCAGTATGTCGTTTATATTAATCTACGGATTTATGAAACTTCTAAGGGTCGACGACACCATTTTGAGCGCTGATAACTTTTACGGTACCTGCACATACAAGCCATGAATTTATTTGCTTTTAAAAGCAGCAGAAGATGAGATGAGATGAGATGAGATGAGCTAAGAGCGATGGCGTAAAAAACAAAAGCTGTCCTCAAGATAATGTATCATGTTAGGTATTCTAAACCAAACAGAATCTTTCTTCTTTTTTTAGACGTTTATTCTGAGTTGAGATATTTTTACGCCCTTCCACTCAGGCATCTTTTATTCATCCGTTTTAATCGCACCCTTTTTTTGTCGCTTGTGTTTTTTTATTGTCCTTTTTCTTTTTTACCTGTTATAGCAGATTATCGATAATCAACTGTGGACGCATGGTTTACGTTAATCCTTTATTAAAATTATAACTACAAGTAAATATTATTATGACGACAGCTGGCATTAATCCCACATTGAACAATATTATTAAATACATTTATTCAAAGAGTTAACTATCGTAACGAATATTTTTATTATATTACTATTATTAGCCGTAGTAATCATTGAATTATCACACACACACACACACACACACACACACACACACACGCACGCACACACACACATATATATATATATATATATATATATGATAAAAATATAGTTTTAAGAAATGTTATATTTATATGCTCGATATCAGGAATAAAGCGTATAAAATCATAACAGTTGACATTGAGTTCAAAATCCAGCTGTTTTATGCTTAAACACAATTGTCAGGACATACGTGTTATGTTTTTTACTCGACTCTTTATATAATGATGCATTATGGGTAGATCTATTGAATCATTCCAATGGTTATTGGGCGGGCGGTAACGGTAATGTTTCGAATTATTCTCGGAATTATTGAGTGGATATAATTGTGGATCCGGATGTAGTTCTTCGCTATTTTATAGTGTTGTATTTTTAACTTTATTTTTAGTTGATTTGTTATTTATTGCTATTATTATATCTATTTCTGTTTACGTGTTTACATACATACATATATATATATAAATATATATATATTAAGACATTTTTATGTTTATTAATTCTTTTTATAGATACAAATATTTAAGTAAATGCTCTGTTTATAATAATATATCAGGCCAGTAAATGATGCTAATACGGTTTATAATAAACAGAGCATTTGCTTAAATATTTTATCTATAAAAAGAATGTATAAACATAAAAATGTCTTAAAGAAATTTTCGACTTTGTCCATTTCATAATATATATATATATATATATATATATATATATATATATATATATATATATATATATATATATATAAGTACATCATAATTAATACAAAATACAATAATAAGCTAAAACTTGATGGAGGAATTTACTTCTTCAAGATCATTACTCCTGTAATAATTACCACGAAGACTACATCGGAGAGACCTCAAGAAATTTTAAAAAAGGATTATATGTATACAAAAAGGATTTTTTTACAAAACAACACATTCAGTGCATTTGTTGCTCACCGTAACGAGACTGAGCAGAAATTTGGTTTAAAAAATGCTACTCTAATTAAAAAAAGAAAACAATTTACTATGAGGAAAATGTTTAGAAATTGCTTTAATCGCTATATCATCGGCACTAAATCAAAGTTTAACCTTTCGTGGTAAATTTTCTATTATTACAATGTAGGATATTCAATAAATAAAAGTAATGGAAACATAAACAAAAAGAAAAAGAATGTGACAGTTATCAGCTAGATTATATACACAAAATACATATTAAAATAAAATTACAAAAAAATTTAAAATCGTCAGCATCTCTCTCTCGTTCGGGCGCATGCGTAATCGCATCAACGTAAACAGAAACTTAATCCAATGAAATCATATAGGCCGAAACGTGTCAGACGAAAACTTCTTCCACTTTGTCATACTGCTTTCCTCTCTAAAATTGTTCTTGATATATAAATAACTTATATATCTTTATCCCATATACATATATATATAATAATAGTGGTCAATATATATATATATTTTAAGACATTTTTATGTTTAACATTCTTTTTATAGATACAAGTATTTAAGCAAATGCTCTGTTTATAATAAACAGTATTAAACAACATTTACAGGCCTGAATGTCCGAGAATGTCAAAATTACTGCTTATAAACTTCAACCTTGCCAACCAAACTGTGGCCGAATCGGTTAAAAGGCACGTCAGGCTATATGACGGTTCCGTATAGGATACAGGTTCGAATCCTGTTGGAGGACGAATATTTTCTATGAAAATTTCTCGGACATTCAGGCCGGTAAATGTTATTTAATACTGTTTATTATAAACAGAGCATTTGCTTAAATACTTGTATCTATAAAATAATTGTAGGACTTTGTCCATTTCATAATATATATATATATATATATATATACAAGAGGATAAAATGCAGGTAAAGCTGTCAAAGACAGAGCAAAAATATATAAAAATCTCAAACACTAATATGTCATGGTTATAATTTATTACATTAGTATTTGAGCGTTATATATATATATATATATATATATATATATATATATATATATGTGTGTGTGTGTGTGTGTGAATATATGTCTGTCTTTGTGTGTATGTATGTATGGAAAAGTTCAGATATAACTACAGGTATATCTGTAAAAGAACAATATGAATAAAGACAAAAGGAAAACTCATCTTAAACAACGCGTTTCGTCTTCTGATGGACTTTACAAAAAAATGTGACACAAGGCCAAAAGTGAACATAGGGAGGTCTGGTCTTTATCTGTCTTATCTTAAAACTTAGTTAGCCCCAATCGCTGACCCAAATAAACTATACAACATTCAATGCATCAAAACACCAAGTTCTTACTTTCCATTCTTACTAAAACCACCATAATAATTCAAAGTGCTTGTTAGTCCCATATGTACAATTTGTCTTATCAAGGCAAATGTAAGAATTTTAGCTTGCAACAAATATTTATAAACAATAGCAAAAATGTCGTTAGTTTTTCAATTTTAAATTTAAGAACGCTCATAAATCAGGCTAAGTGAAAAATCTGTACAAATTATGGAAGATGCTAAGTGACATAATTTAATGTCTCATAAACAAAAGGGAGTAAATGATTATTTTAAATAATCTAATTAATATTTATATATATTATTTACATAATTGATGTCTTATAATTTTTAAATGATAGAAGTCTATTAATTAAACTGTTTTCTTTTAATTTTTTTAACATTTTTATAGTCATGACACGTATCTAAGCAATGAAATAGCTTAGCACAATATACAATTAATGTGGCGACGGTTCGAGGTAATACTTTCTCCATCATAGCGGCTGGCAGAGGATAGAAAAAATTGTTTATAGTTACGTTGTTCTGGAATTGTCATCATTGTTCGACTGAACTTGCTTTGTTTCAATGACTTGTTTTGTTATTATTAGTTACTTTGTTCAATAAATACGTTAATTAATATTAATGTGAGTCTCGTTGCATTTAATTATTTTTTTATTATTTCTATCTTGATCTCTGACGAAACTTTAATGAAGTGAAACATGTTAGATTGAGATCTGTTTCCTACTTGTTCGTTTTTCTATCATAGTCATGTATGTTGTTTATATACCAAGAGCAATATAGGGAAATTGTATACCAAATTGGAAAAAAGTTTACTTGTGACTCGTTTCGTCCGTCAGGACTGCATCGGACTAAATTTGTTATCTTGGTACGAACACACATGCGCACGGATGGGGATGCCAGGGATTTTAGTAATTTTTAGAATTTCTTTTTTTACCTAAAAAAAGCTAATCTGACTAAAGAAGAAAGCAATTCACTGCTCCATAATGTAGAAAGAGCTTTGATCGCAAGGTCATCGTCAGGAAATTTGCCCCTTGGCTCGTGCAGTATTTGCCCCTTGGCTCGTGCTGTATTTCACGATTCCTGGCAGATCTTCTATTATCACAGGATGCGATACAATCATTTAAAAAGGTCTAAAGTTGACGATAAAGTATTGTAAGATTAGTTCAATTTCCAATGCATTTTTTTTTCTAAATAAATTATTTTCGCTATACGAACTAATAGAAAAAAACAGATCTACTCGGAGTGGGTTCTGGTGTGTTCGAGATTAAAACATTTTTCATCAATCATTTGTGAGTCAGACGTTATTGAATGTTGATGTCTTATCCGCAAATGGTTGCCTTAAAGATGGAAGATGAAAATTTGCACATTCGTCCTATGAATTTTTGAAAGGAATGAACTACGACAAAAAAAAATTTCAGAAGGTTTATTTGGATCGTGCTCAAACTCTTTGGACAGTCAAAAAGTGGTTTGGAAAATTTCGACTTTTAACCTAAACGATCAGTCATTCTCAGTGTGACCTTCCGCCGTCGATGAAAACGCTCTGCATGCCACCGTTGGGAATAAACCGAAGATTTCGACGGAATAGATTGCTAAGAGTTTGAAAATCGATAGTTCAACATCCTTTCGCCATTTGAAGAGGCTTGCGTTCAAGAAATAGACCGGTTTTACCAAATCGAAAGGTTTCATTTCCGGCCATAACAATGCAAAACCGGAGGTGGCAATAATCAAACTTTGCAAAAGGTTAAAGACATAAAATGAGACCACACCCTTCAGCAACCAGCGTTATTCACGTGAATTGGCTCCTTCGAATTTTAATTTTTTTTATCTCTACAAAACAGTGTCAATGACGTTATATATATATATATATATATATATATATATATATATATATATATATGCATGATTAAAATCGACTTGTGACAGTTCAAATCCTATATATTTACTTGTCTGCCACAAAAGCAAAAAAAGGGGAATTATGTGGAGAAACAAGGAAGGAATTACGTCTTCAGTTTAATAACCATTACAAAAACATGGGAAGATAACAACAACAACAATTTTCATGTAGCTGCAAACTTCAACCAACTTTTCCATAGCATTGATCACATCAGATACGTGTTTTCAGCGTCTCAACAAGAAGAACGCAGATCCGAGTTGCAATATGTTTTCACGATAAAATCAATCATTTCGGGAGTAAAACAATGATTTGGATTTACTCAGAGAGTATAGTTTCCAAAGGGAGCACTCTAACCGGCAACAACAACATTTCTCCGGTAGCGTGGGTCACACTTCTTTGTTTATTCCCGGCCTCGTTGAAAAAGGACCCAGGCGTGTCCGAAAATTCCGACATAAAATATTTTTTATTCGTGATTCAATAAATATCATCAACCTCATTACAAAAATTGTTATCATTTTGTTGTCTTTTTACTGATCAAATTTCATTAATCGGTCAATTAAATCTATCTCCCTCTCACTATTTCTTTCTCTCTCTTTCTTTATCCCACTCTCTCTCTATCTCTCTCTCTCTCTATCTCTCTCTCTCTCTCTCTCTCTCTCTCTATATATATATATATATATATATATATATATATATATGAAGTTAATGATATAAATGGCAAGAATCACTCTCGCAAACAATTTTTAATAAAATACATTAACCTCGAACCCGTTGATGAATGTTATGATCCCTGTTTAAAATTCCCGTTGTATAAGGTCTTTTTTTACTACAAGCTTTCGATTGTTCATACAATCATCGTCAGGTATAGAAAGAGATATGTCTTTTTTACATCCAGGTAATAACAGGACAACGAAAGTTAAAATGTACTCCGGAATAGTTTTTTTTTTGGGGAAATGTGTTATTGTTAACTGTGAAAAATGTTTTGGAGCGTGCGGTCGCAAGGCTGAGGCTGACTTTTTTTTTTAATTTTCAATTGTGCGTTTTTGTACTAATATAGTAATATGAGAATTCTTTTGTAGAGGTAGGTTTTTTTGCCAGTCAATATGGCATGAACTAAATTGTTCAATAAATAGAGGAATGTCACCGTTATTATAAGAAATTTGCACGTCGGATCAGTTATTTTAATATCAAGTATGTGGTGCAGTTCAATTTACATTACATAAATCATTCATATAAAAATAAACAGAAAGAGATAGATAGATAGATAGATAGATAGATAGATAGATAGATAGATATAATGAGCGCGTGGTTGAGTGCTTAGGACGTTTATCGCCTAGCTATGAGACCCGAACTCGAATATATATATATATATTGTGTGTATTTAGGCAGCATTTTTTCATTAATACATGTCTCATTAAATAATATAGATAAGCGTTGTCTATATATTTTATGTAAGTTTTTTTCATATAGTCTGATATCAGACTATATGAAAAAAACTTACATAAAATATATAGACAACGCTTATCTATATTATTTAATGAGACATGTATTAATATATATATATATATATATATATATATATTATACGAAAAATGTCTAATTTTCGTATAATATGTATATTTATATATGTGTATATTATACGAAAATTTCAAATATATATATATATGTGTGTGTGTGTGTGTGTGTGTGTGTGTGTGTGTGTGTGTGTGTGTGTGTGTGTGTGTGTGTGATATACGTATCAAGTAATTACGACTCGTTCTTATCTGATCTCCAATTACAAGGATGTAAACACGGATTATACAAACAGTTTGTAATCGCAACGAACACCTGCTGGATTAGACATAACGAGGGATGCCCGCCACAAAGGCGACGAAAGCCAATCATATCCGGGCACTGAGATTGGCCCGATGAAATAAAAGACTTCATGGAAATAATTAGCGAAAAATAAAAATAAAATATATAATCAATCCTCCACGACCGTCTTCTATTTTTTTCATGACTACTTTTATTACTTAGAGTCAGAAGTAATTTTCGATTCTGTGAACCACAATTGTAATGACAAATATATCATCTTAACTACTGATCATACGCGCAAATTAAATGGTGTACATTAATAGATAGATAGATAGATAGATAGATAGATAGATAGATAGATAGATAGATAGATAGATGAATGTAGTGATGTATGAAGATAGATAGAAATAAACAGAAAGAGATAGATAGATAGATAGATAGATAGATATGAATTATGAGAGCAATAAACAGAATGAGATAGATAGATAGATAGATGAATGTAGAGATGTATGAATATAGATAGATAAATAGATAGATAGATAGATAAATGAATGTAGTGATGTATGAAGATTAGATAGAAATAAACAGAAAGAGATAGATAGATAGATAGATAGATAGATAGATAGATAGATAGATAGATAGATAGATAGATGAATGTAGAGATGTATGAATATAGATAGATAGATAGATAGATAGATAGATAGATAGATGAATGTAGAGATGTATGAATATAGATAGATAGATAGATAGATAGATAGATGAATGTAGAGATGTATGAATATAGATAGATAGATAGATAGATGAATGTAGAGATGTATGAATATAGATAGATAGATAGATAGATAGATGAATGTAGAGATGTATGAATATAGATAGATAGATAGATAGATAGATAGATAGATAGATGAATGTAGAGATGTATGAATATAGATAGATAGATAGATAGATAGATGAATGTAGAGATGTATGAATATAGATAGATAGATAGATAGATGAATGTAGAGATGTATGAATATAGATAGATAGATAGATAGATAGATAGATAGATAGATAGATAGATAGATGAATGTAGAGATGTATGAATATAGATAGATAGATAGATAGATAGATAGATAGATGAATGTAGAGATGTATGAATATAGATAGATAGATAGATGAATGTAGAGATGTATGAATATAGATAGATAGATAGATAGATAGATGAATGTAGAGATGTATGAATATAGATAGATAGATAGATAGATAGATAGATAGATAGATAGATAGATAGATAGATGAATGTAGAGATGTATGAATATAGATAGATAGATAGATAGATAGATAGATAGATGAATGTAGAGATGTATGAATATAGATAGATAGATAGATAGATAGATGAATGTAGAGATGTATGAATATAGATAGATAGATAGATAGATAGATAGATGAATGTAGAGATGTATGAATATAGATAGATAGATAGATAGATAGATGAATGTAGAGATGTATGAATATAGATAGATAGATAGATAGATGAATGTAGAGATGTATGAATATAGATAGATAGATAGATAGATAGATAGATAGATGAATGTAGAGATGTATGAATATAGATAGATAGATAGATAGATAGATAGATAGATAGATAGATGAATGTAGAGATGTATGAATATAGATAGATAGATAGATAAATAGATGAATGTAGAGATGTATGAATATAGATAGATAGATAGATAGATAGATGAATGTAGAGATGTATGAATATAGATAGATAGATAGATAGATAGATAGATAGATGAATGTAGAGATGTATGAATATAGATAGATAGATAGATAGATGAATGTAGAGATGTATGAATATAGATAGATAGATAGATAGATAGATAGATAGATAGATAGATAGATGAATGTAGAGATGTATGAATATAGATAGATAGATAGATAGATAGATGAATGTAGAGATGTATGAATATAGATAGATAGATAGATAGATAGATAGATAGATGAATGTAGAGATGTATGAATATATATATATAGATAGATAGATAGATAGATAGATAGATAGATAGATTCATTCATAAGTAATTTCCGTTTTTGTGAACCAATTGTAATGGCAAATAGATAATCTTAAGTACTGATCATAAAATGGAGTTAAGAATAATTTTTGATTCCTCTAATCTACCTGATTTTTTTTCATGGCAGCGTATACAGCGGGTTAAAAGGAAATGTTGTTCGTCCCAAGACCGCGTACAGCTAGAATATTACTGGCTAATTGTTTGAATTCGGTTGGTTTGTTATACTTCGTTACTCACCATATTCACCTGTCCATGCACTAAACGATTCGATATTTGACATGACGCTTTGTCATTGCAAATAATGTTGAATATAAAAATTGAGTAAGTTGTAATTGTACTTTATTTTTCGAAGGATAAACTTGATAAACAAAGACAACAAATTATTTTTAAACCAACAGAATCAGACAATTTCTGTCTCTACATGTATATGTTGCTGTTTTAATTTCCAGCCAATCGGAAAAATGTTCTTTGACACACAACAAGAACAACGTTGGAAACTATTTTGGTAATCGGTTGGTCTGTTCGACCCAGTTCGCCATATTCAATTAACTTTTTTTGAACGCTGCAAAACACCTCGATGGCGGAAAATTCTCTGATGAAAACTAGATTCAAGAGTTTTTCAAAAAAGTTAAGCAACGTCAAGCCTGGTCAGTACCTAGATGTGTGACCGTTTGGGAATACCAGGTGCTGTAAACTTAGAGGTGAAAGTGATATAATGGATAATGGTTCGGAATTGTTAATCGGAAAGCCGAGTTCCAATTCAAGTTGGGTTCGTTATATTCCCTTACGCGCATATACTATTGGGAAAGGTATGAATCCACCTCTTCTCTCCCCAGCAATGGGTTAATAAATAAGACTTGTATCAATAAATCATTATTATCTGAAAAAATTCTTAAAATGTTTTCTGGCTTTAAATAACTTACATAGCTGTAGAAAATGAATGAATCAATCAAACAGTGTCAGATAGAGTTCGCATTCGTTATCACTTGGCTTCTTAAGCAGCGCTATGGAAATGGATCTACTTAGGTTTTCTGGCATATCACCAGTGTCGCATATTTGTTTTTAATGTTGTCAATGTGGAAATCTTATAAAGCTACCAGCATCTCATTTACAATTCCATCTGGTCCTACTGCGCGTTCCTGTTCAATTTGGCCAGTGAGGATTTCAGTTCAGACTTCATTATTTCTGACCCTTCCCTATTTCTATGGGTTTTCCGATTTCGCAATTTTCTCTTTCTCGATTAGCAGTGTTCCGTCCTTGGATTTTATACAAGTTGCGAAGCATAACGGGAATAAATTGACTCCATAGAAAATTTCAAAATGTCTTGCCCACCTCTCTCTCTCTCTCTCTCTCTCTCTCTCTCTCTCTCTCTCTCTCTCTCTCTCTCTCTCTCTCTGTATCTATTCTTCTTCTTCTTCTTCTTCTCTGATTGTCTTTTTTACTTTTTTCATTTCTATGGATTTCTGATTTTAAGTCAGAACTTTTCCGGCAACGTTCTTCATTTTCAATCCGTTAATTTAACGATTCCTATTTTGTCGGGGGCTTAGAATGTATTTGCAGAATTGGAAAAGATACAAAGTGCAGTCGAAATAACGATAGCGACTTAGAAGAAGTAATAAAAGAAATAAAGAAATACATTGGACGCATGAAAGTCGGTGACCAAAGTAGAATTGAATAGATAGATAGATAGATAGATAGATAGATAGATAGATAGATAGATAGATAGATAGATAGATAGATAGAATGGGACAGACTGAGATAGATAGATAGATAGATAGATAGATAGATAGATAGATAGATAGATAGATAGATAGATAGGGACAGACTGAGATAGATAGATAGATAGATAGATAGATAGATAGATAGATAGATAGGGACAGACTGAGATAGATAGATAGATAGATAGATAGATAGATAGATAGATAGATAGATAGATAGAATGGGACAGACTGAGATAGATAGATAGATAGATAGATAGATAGATAGATAGATAGATAGATAGATAGAATGGGACAGACTGAGATAGATAGATAGATAGATAGATAGATAGATAGATAGATAGATAGGGACAGACTGAGATAGATAGATAGATAGATAGATAGATAGATAGATAGATAGATAGATAGATAGATAGATAGATAGATAGGGACAGACTGAGATAGATAGATAGATAGATAGAAAAATAGATAGATAGATAGATAGATAGATAGATAGATAGATAGATAGATAGATAGATAGATAGATGTAGCCAGACTGTGTGAGACAGATGTGTATCGACTCAACAAATTGAGAAGCGTATTGACAGACTGAATTATCTAAATCTGCAGACATTAAGACTGAAATGAAGAGGCCGAACTCGATGGAAAATAAAGACTGACAAATAAAATACGATATCTGAGCAAACAAACAAAAAACGGAAAACGGATTACAGCTGTAGAAAGTCAAATGACTCGCTTAATGTAACTCTCTTGCGTCAAATTCCACAAACAAATAAAAAAAAAACGATTATCAAAACAAACCAAAACAAAACAGACAAAAACCTCGAAAAGCTGCCCCGGAGATTAAGGGCCTATAAGCTGATTTAGTCGAATTATGGTAGAGTGTTAGTGACGTCTAGATAAAAGGGGGGTGTTATGCGTGTATCTCTCGTGTCATCACGCCAAAAAAATGGGTTACGTTTTTCCGTATAGACCATCAGCTGGAAGCTGGTTATGACAGAACAAGAAGACGGGCTAATGGTAACAGGCAAATAGGACATTTTGAATAGGTGGGAAGTATTTTAACAGAGGACCTAAAATGCGAAACAGAAAGGCGCAGTATAATGCAAAAAAAGGCCTTCCAATTAATAAACAGGCTATTAAGAAACAGGCAAATTTATTTAGATACTGTCCTTTTATATGTCAATGAATACTGGACAATCTCTTCACAGATGAAGAAGAAACGAAGCAACAGAAATGTGGTTCTACCGAAGGATGCTGAGAATATCATGGCCGGAATATTTGAATAACGGCAAATCTTTATGGAAAATGGAAGAAAAATAACGCTTGTATTTAGAATAAAAAAGGTTCTGAACAGTTATGCAATATCAGTCCTTTTATTTGGCAGTAAACCTTGGAAAATCTTTTTACAGATAAAGAATGTTCTACCGAAAGATTTTGAGAATACCATGGCCTTAACGCGTGAGTAAAGATGAAGTTTTTAGGGAAAATGGAGGCACAAAGACGCTTATACTTAGAAAAATAACAGTTGAAATTCTCGGGCACATAACAAGGAAAGAGGGATTGGAGAATTTGGCACTCACAGGCCATAAGAGGGACAGAGAAAAACAGCGAATAACCTACTTAATGAGCGTGTGTAAATAGTTGGCACAGCAGGGATTTGGGGAGATATAACGAAAAGACAAGCCTTAGAGTTACAAAGGAAAAGAAGTTATCGTGAACGATGGTCGATGATTGTCCACGTCCTGAAGGGACACGGGCATAGAAGAAGAAGAAGAAGAAGAAGAGGAGGAGGAGGAGGAGGAGGAAGAAAAAGAAGACGAAAAAGAAGAAGAAAAAGAAAATAAAGATACAGAGGAAGAAGAAAAAGAAAAAGAAGACGAAAAAGAAGAAGAAAAAGAAGAAAAGAAGAAAAAGAAGAAGAAAAAAAGAAGAAGAAAAAGATGAAAAACAAGAAGAAGAAGAAGAAGAAGAAGAAGAAGAAAAAGAAGAAAAACAAGAAGAAGAATGCACGCTTGCGTGGACGCATGTGAATTTTAATTCAATGACAGACCCAAAAATATTTCTACAAAATTGAAAAAAACAATTTTAAAAAGTGATTTTATTTGTTACCGAATAATTTCTGATCAAAGTTCAATAAAAATTTTATACTTATCTTAATTCTTTAGTCTTTGAAAAATTAAGTGTTTTTTCACCGAAAAAAATTAATTATTCCTTTCATTCTTTTCACTCCATTTATTCCATTTTTACTTGTATTTACTTTTTCAGGTCATTACTTTAAAAAAAAACAACTTAAATTCACTTTATCGTCATAAGTAATTGTAGCGAACGTACACAAAAGAGGCCCCGTATCGCGTGTGGACATTTTTGCCAGTTACATTTCGGATTTTCCACTGTCAGCAGCGGAACAGCTAGGCATGTCTAGATACGGGCCTCTTTTCAACTGGTCATGTTTCGGGACTTTGTAAGACGAGTCATGCTAATAAAAGCAGTCAGTAAGACATGGTGTCTTTTGAAGTCGATCCCGTAGGCACTTTGTTCAAGTTGCTGTGTTATTTTTGTTTCCTCCCGTCTCTTCCTACCCCTCTCTTCTTATTATCCCCGTAGTTTTTTGGAAGAGCCATCGGTTAGGTGTTTTTCCCCCATATCAACAGGCTCTTTGCTTGCATTAATAAACTAGACATTTGCTTTGTGATCATCTCTATGCTGTCATGTTTTAGGCACCAATAAATAGATTTGTATAAACAGATATACGGAAGACTCTGCCATTATATTTCGATGTCTAGCAGCTCAGAGAACCAAACAGGCCAACTACCCACACATATGATTTGATTACAGCGGCGAAGGTTATTTACAGAATCGACAAAACCTTTTGGAAGAGACACATACAGAGGAGTAATGCACAGCATGCCACAAGATCCCCAAATGCTCCTTCTCGGATTTTTAATTCAGAATAGCGCTTCTTTAAGACCGAAACGTAAATAAACCCAGTTTAATTTGCCCGGAGGGAGAAGAGATGGATTAATATATTTCTCAAGGGTATTAGAACGTAAGGGAATGTAATTAACTCGACTGGAATTCGAATTCGGTTATCCGTTTCTCCACCTTGCCTCCGTATATATATATATATATATATATATATATATATATATATATATATATATATATATATATATGTCATCCACAGACAGACTGTTTCGCTGTTTCACAGCTCATCAGTGTGGCTAGACGTCCGGTTGCCTCTAGCTAGGATCGAAACCCGACTGAATTGGCGTCAGCCGGAACTTCTACCACTAAGCCGTCGGCTCACGGATAAAGGTGAATTTTAGCGTGTTTATTTTTAGATTTAGATAAACTGACAGTGACTCAATTCTGTCGAAGATTCATGCTATATTAGCTTAAATATTTACTGTTTACAAACTCACACCTCAAACCAAAGAGCTCAACCGAAATTCATTTTTTCAGGAGCCAATATTGAGCACTTTATCCCATAAATATAGCACACTTTAAGACTATATTTCTTCATATATATATATATATATATATATATATATATATATGAAGAAATATAGTCTTAAAGTGTGCTATATTTATGGGAATAAGTGCTCAATATCAGTCATAGAGCGTGTGTAAATATAAAAGTGAACATAGAAATCAACACTTAGAGGTGACAGTCTGTTTCATGCTAGATGCAATCGTCAGGCCACAATATTTATTACTGTAGGTACAGTAAATGCGGCACAAGGCCAAAAAAGGGGGTTGGGGAAAAAGGAAGTTCATCATTTGTCTTAATTTTAAACTTAGCTAGTCACAAGCACTGACCCAAATATACAAAACAATATTCCTTCCACCAAAACTCCACATTCATAATTACCTTTCTTGCTACATCCACCAAAATACCTCATTTTCGCAATCGTCAGGCTATTTTTCTCGACTATTTATATATACGGGTCAGTGGTGCATTGTATGTAGTCTATTTTGGCAGATATTTTACCGGAAGTCGTTTATTTGTTTATTTGTGTCAAATTATTTTGCTTGTTTTTATTTAATTTATTTTTGTTTTTTATCCTTTATATTTATTTTATTTTTATTTTTTATTTTGATCGATGTTTTTATTAACGCAAGAAAAATTTGTTTATATAGCTTATTGTGGGTAGTCTAATATAATAGACTACCCAATAAATGGACTGTCGCCTCTAAATGTTTACTTCCATGTTCACTTTTATATATATATATATATATATATATATATATATATATATATATATATATGCAAAAGAACGAAAAGTATAAAATTCAAAAGTTCATATCATCAATTTAAAATAGGACTCAATATAAGAGAAGACCAATAAATATTTATTATAAACTGTTACATTAGAACAGCAGGTAACTACTACAAAATTGCAATGTTAAACAAATTTAAACGTCGAAACAAAATTTGCAATTTTGTAGTAGTAACCTGCATATTGTAATGTAACAGTTTATAATAAATATTTATTGCTCTGCTCTTATATTGAGTCCTATTTTAAATTGATGATATGAACTTTTGAATTTTATACTTTTCGTTCTTTTGCATATATATATATATATATATATATATATATATATATATATATATATATATATATATATATATATATATATATGAGTTATTGGCCAGAGTTAAATGAAATCAGGAAGCATTTGTATTAAAAAGGGCTCACTACACACATAAAGAAAATGAAAATTTAGCATTCAGATCTATTAAATTTAAAAAATTACGAGTTTCAGCATACTATGATGATTTCTAGCAGACAGAAAATATGAGGCAGCGAGACATTTATTATAGAGTTTAGAGAGAACAGTAGCCAGTTCGAGAGCACACTTCTCAATGACAATTACAGGGATACCATCGAGTCCACATGTTTTGTGTAGATCTAAGTTAGTGATGATAGCAGAAACCATGGAAGTGGTTGTATGCATATCACTCAACAGAGAATCAGTTCTAAGTGGGAAGTTGGGCAGGGATACCCCGGATGAGTCAAGAATTTGAGGTGAATTTACAGGCAAAGTATTCAGCTTTATCAACAGAGGATGATAACATCTCACATTGATTGAAGAGTAGAGGGTTAAAGACTTTACACTTATTTAATTCCCTATTACAGAACCGCCAGTAATCACGAGAGCCAAAGTTGTTAAACGCTATGCGGTGCCTCTTTCTCTCGACAAACAAGGACTTAGCCTATTCGAGGTGTCGTTTGCATTTTTTACTAGTAGCAACGAATAGGCGCCTGTTGTGACGAGAGCTGTCACGCTGATGCAGCCGAAAATAGTGGTTTCTGGGTGCTATACCGGCCGAGCATGCTGGTGTGAACCACGGAGTGGATTGAGGTTTCACCTGGTATTTTCAAGAAGGTATGAAAGTTCCCATGCTGTCTTTGACACAAAAAGAAACCTCAGTGGCGCAATTTTCAATTGGGAGGTTAAAGATGTCAGCCCAGGGGTGGGGGCGTCAGGAGGAAAATAACGGAATGCATCGCAATCAGCATGCTGGTAAAGAAATAGGTCTTATGAATAGGCGGTTCTTGTTTAATAGATGATTGGAACGAAATATCAATGAGTGGTCCGAGTTACCAAGAGGACAGTAGAAAGTAGGTAAAAAATAAGTCAAGTAGATTAGCCTATTGTTCAGGTTTTCTAGGGAAACGATTAGGAAAGCCCACAATTTGAATAAAGGATTGGGCAATGGAAAAAATTAATGTCTGAATACCGGCAACATCAGTACGTTTAGAATGTTTTAGCCATATGTCGCAGTGAGCATTAAAATCACCAAAGACAAAGATGTTCGCAAATGGATGGAGAGACAGTGCCTTTTCTTTCTTTGTTTGTTTCTTTCTTTCTTTCTTTCTTTCTTTCTTTCTTTCTTTTTTAAGACACTCCATTTATTTATTTCCTTCTTTCTTTCGTAAGATTCTTTCTCTCTCTTTTTCTTTCTTTTGTTTTTCTTTCTTTAAGATTTTCCATTTCATTTTGTTATTTTTCTTTCTTTGTTTTTAAAATTCTTTATATCGTAAAATTCCCCATTTTTTCTCCTTTTTCCTTTCTTTCTTTCTTTCTTTTTCCTTTCTTTTTTCTTTATTGCTTACAGATTTTCCATTTTATTTTATTATTTTCTTTCATTCTTTCTTAAGATTCACCATTTCTTTCTTTCTTTATTTTCACTTTACAGAGAATGTTTAGTTTTTACAAAATCTACATCTGGTTTCGTAATCGAAATTTGAACATTTAGCGAACTCTCAACAAGTGGCCAAAGTGTTTACCGGAAGAATTTCCTCAGGGTGTTTAAACTTCCTGGAAATTTGAATCCAGTCTACAGACTGCCAAGCGCGCCAATATAAAACATGCGTTTCTAAAATCAACGATAAGTTGCAATAAACCGAATCATAAAATAATGATGTGATAAAAAGCTAAGTTAATAAAGTGTGAGAGGGGTGCTGTAAAATCTTCATTAAAAAAAGAGGTGGGGGAGGTGGTTCTCTGTCCGTCACATTTGGCCTGCGTGTGACATTGCATGTGCGCGTATTTCATATATAGGCGGAGGGTCTGTATTGTGTGTGAGTTACTTACATAGGCGTCTGTCATTTAATCCATACACAAGCACACACACACACAAACATACACGTTTTGACTGAGTTTGAAACATGGCGTTAGAATAATACATTCCCGCTTTTACTCACTGAACAACAACTCATTGAACGGTATCTTTAACGCATTGTATATAATGTATAAGCATTGTCGACTATGAAATGGCTCACTTCATAATGAAGAGTTTTTTTTTTTTAGCATTAATCATCGGTAGCCGACATATTCCCTTTCTCAACCTACGAAAGGGATCATATAGTCATTATATTTTTTTTTTAAATTTGGAGATCAGCCAATCACGCTACCTTGGTTTCAAAGTTTCGAAATTTGGCCCGAATCGCATGAGAATATCGAAAGGTTGCGACCAAGGTAGTTTTTAATTTTCATTAATGACCTTGGAAAATTTAATCAATGAAGCCTGGGCTGTAGCATTGAAGGAATTTGATTCAGGAAGATAGAAGATTACGATTGGCGTTGCATTTAAATTTTTGAAGGTTTCTAGTTGGCAGGGAAGCAAGAAATCGGAAGGGAGTTCAACAGGCGAGAAGTGCAAGAAAAAGAAACTATTCGAATAGAACAAACAGTTGAATCTATCTAGTTCAACATTAAACGTGTGAGATTCTGGTTTCCAATCTAGTAGCACGCTTAACTTCTTACAGTCAAGACACCAAGGAGGAAAGTAATATTTATTTTGAATTATACAAAAATGTGGCACAAGGACAATGGGGGAGAGGGAAAGACTGGTCTTCAATCTATCTTATCT
The DNA here is from genome assembly GCA_964036315.1 of Acanthosepion esculentum. Taxonomy (NCBI): domain Eukaryota; kingdom Metazoa; phylum Mollusca; class Cephalopoda; order Sepiida; family Sepiidae; genus Acanthosepion; species Acanthosepion esculentum. The sequence continues at coordinate 89,843,957 of OZ038502.1, read as the reverse complement.
TAAAACGTAGCTAGTCACTATTACTGTCCCAAACATGCCATCGTATTCTTTACTTCAAAGCAACACATTCTTACTTACCATTCACACTACAGCCACCAAAATACCTCAAAGTCTCTATGAAGTCCTAACTATTTCCCATATGTACAATTTGTCTGGGGGAGGGATAAAAATAACATTATTTAAAAATTAAACCCCAGTGAATATTTACAAGGAATACAATTTATATACAAGAAACTAAAGAAAAAAGGAGGAAAGTTCATCAGAACAATTTCAATGTCAATATTTGTAGAAAAGACAGAGGGAATCCCCGTCATGTCAGTGAGAAAGTGACTGACATCGAGATACCAGGTCAGAAAAGATTACATCTCAGACGCTTTGGATTTGGTCAAGAACCTCAAGATAAACAGCAGGAACACCAGAAAGGATATGGTAACGATATTCAATGCATGGATGAATGATAGATTTATAAATGTCCAAGATGGATTCTGGCGAGAAAAATTGTCTGGAACGACGTAGTGCACCAGTATTCTCACATTGATTAACCTACAAGTTTTTTTTTAGTTTCAACATTGGCAAGAATTTTTTTAAGTATGGGACTGTGGACCGGACCTGTTAAAAGCTTTTTGTTCGTTTGTTACGTCTGGGTGTGATAATGGTGATGTTAAAATTATCCGCTTTTTACCTTGTCTAATGTTTCGTCTACTTTCGATCTGTCACTGTTTTAGTGCTAGTAATCTCTTTTGATAAAATCTCATGTAGGGATCTCATCCTGCTTACTACGCCAAATTAAAATATATTACGTAGTGGGTATCGTGAAAGATGCGTAAATGGGAAGAGTAGCAATGTATCACGTTGCAGTGAGGAGAAGGCGAGATGTACTACTTTTGGAGGGCTTTTTTAAGTGGCGAAAGGTGGGCTCTTGTAAAGCAGTACATCGATAACCCTTACGAGACAAAAAATGACGAAAGAACGAGGTTAATGATATATATATATATATATATATATATATATATATATATATATATATATATAGATAGATAGATAGATAGATAGATATAGATATAGATATATATGTCATATAGGAAGAAAATGAGTAACTACCGACACCGAGGTTCGAGCGTGACACTGGATTTATAAATATATGTTTTCCTCCAGGTGTATAAATAGCGGTGTCAGGCTACTGACTGGAGTGATTATTGAGTGGAACTAATCCAGTCGGATTAGTGTGAATTAATTGTGCATCGATGATTTGGGTTTTGATTTAGGATTTACCGGACGTTAACCCGAGTTGCTCTATTAACGAAGTATTCACTGAAATGGTTAATTATCTTTGGTTCACTGTTACTACTTTGTTCTTGTTAAGTATTTATTTGCGGTTGTAATTAAATACTGTTTTATCTTAATCTTGAAGGCTTGAGTCATACTTAATTATTAACGGACGCTTTACGCCACAATATATATATATATATATATATATATATATATATATATATATATTTATTTAAGTGAATCATCGAGTCTGAAACCTCAACAGAATGCAGAAAGCACTGGACGGCCGTTTCGTCCTATATTTGGGACTCATCAGCAGTGCGCACCCACTACCGAGAATTGAAACGCTGACAGCTAGGTTGTCAAGCAAACACCATACCAACTGTTCCATCGGACCTCGGTGACGAAGAGATAGCAAATCAGACTCAATATAGCGCCTCTCACTCACATATTCCGTGGTGGATCTCTCCTGAGATTCACTTTAACCATAGGACTGTGTCTCCTGGAGCCACGACTACTATCACCAAGCCGCTCACTCCAGAGCATTAGAAGCCGGTTCAAGCAATGATATACATTTGAAATTATTAGGAGAATTTGATAATTATATTTAAGATAATTATTTGTCAGGGTTTCAATTCTCGGTAGTGGATGCGCACTGCTGATGAGTCCCAAATATAGGACGAAACGGCCGTCCAGTGCTTTCTGCATTCGGTTGAGGTTTCTTCTAGTCTCGATGAATTACTTAATTATAATTATCAAATTCTCCTAATAATTTCAAATATATATATATATATATATATATATATATATATATATATATCCACAAAAGCCCACAAGAAATGCATCCCAATGAACCCTATTATTTCAGGAATTGACTGCACCCCCACAAGCAGGCAAAAGTGATAAAGAAAATTTTAAACCCTCTTCTCAGAACAATCAGTCCATCACATATAAAAGATTTTTTTAAAAATTCAGGCAACCTACTTAAAAAACTAATAGAAAAAATGTATGACTGACAAACTCATGGCTGGTCTATATATAAAATTACTTTAGACTAACGCCCCGGTTGAAATATCTCTTAAAAAACACCTAACAGAATCAAAGCTAAATCTCTTTCTACCAACAGCGAAAATAATAAAAATCTGCCGTCTCGTCACTAATCAATCAATGGTATTTAATAATAATTTTTATAAACATAAATATGAATTACTAATTGGATCACCTCTTAGTTCCTCAAGGACACACGGCACAGTGGATAAAGGCGTTGGTTAGATCCAGTGACAGGACCCAAAGAGTGTGAGTTCAATACCCGGTTAAGGCAGTGGAGAATTTTCAGAGGGAAAAATTAACAGGGGATAACTGATAACTGACATCCATTAAACATGACACGTGGAACTAGAACAGTCTACCCCAGTGAGTGAAATAAAGAGTTCAGTTCGACATTCTAACCACCTGAAGAAGGCCGGAGCGTACAACAGCCGAAACGTTGTAATAAATATGGCGAAAAAGATGAGGACAATAGTCCGAACAATGTAAATAATGTAAGATTAAAAAATATCCGAAAAAAAAACATGTACTAATACAAGGGTTCATTCAATAAATAGGGTGAATTGAATGACCTTCATATATCTCCTACTGATCCCAGTAAAAAAATAAAACTAATTATATACTCTCTTCTTCTTTTATGTGCTGTGTTCCTTCAGGGCGTAGGCAATCATGGTTCCCCATTCCCCCTCTCCTTTGTAGTTTTCAATGTTTTGCCCTCTTGCTACTTCACACAGACCCTGTTCTGGCATCCACCTGCTCAAGCCGCCAAGTATGTTACGCGTTGCTTTCCCTTACATGTCTTTCCCTGTATCCACCCTGTGAGTATCTGATTCTCCAAGACTTCCTTTCTCATTACTTGTCCCAGAAATTTAATCTGCCTCTTCCTGATGTTAAGTATAAATTTCTTCTTTGTGTGCATCCTCTCCAAAACCTCATTGTTGCTCACACGCTTGGTCCATCATATCCTCAGCATCCTTCTGTAGAATCATATCTCCGTTGCTTTGAGTCTCTTCTTCATCTTTGAGGTGACCGCCCAACATTCGCTGCCGTAAAGGAGGACAGATATTACATTGCTGTTTAGTACTCTTTTATTTATTACCAATGAAAACGTCCTGTCTCGTAATACTCTGCCTAACATTTGGAATGCGTCTTTGGCCATCCCAATACACTTTCAGATCTCAGTGTCGCACTTTCGTTCCTCTGTCAGAACACTTCCCAGATATTTAAATTTACGCACCTGCTTGAATTTATGTCCCTGACCTGTAAATTGCATTTCGGGCTCATCTTTTTTCTGATGAGCACGCATTCCGTCTTCGAGTTTATGCTTAGTCCCTTCTTCTCGCTCTCCCTGGCTATATTCTGTAGGAGATTTTGTATTTCCTTTCCCTGTCTGATATCATCACGGTGTCATCTGCGTATACTAAATTTCATACAAACAAATTATCCAAAATAAATTTCCTAGGTTAGAAACAAAGTCGGTATTTACTAGCTCCTCCACGACGGTAGATGTGGCACAAGGCTGAGTTTAACTGGATCGTGTTGGTCAACCTCCCCGAACGAAACTTTGCACTTCAGTAGAGCCTCGTCTGGATTCCTCTCTGCCCGAAGGCAGAGAGTTCAACCGTCAAGCTGGAAATATTTCAGCTAGTCGATATTTATTATCCCCACTTCACGAGGGTAGATGTGGCATAAGGCCGAGTTTAACTTGGGTTATCCTAGCCCGTTTGCTTGGCTAAAAAATCCCCGTAGAACCCGCATAAACGGGATCGGGTTGGTCAACCTCCGCGAACTGTAGGAATAAGACAGGGGAGAATGTGGTATAATCCATCTCCCCAATTAATGGATCTGTCCTGAACACATATATTCAGGAGAACTCTGATGATATACAGAGTTCGCCGCAGTCTGTCTGAGGCTCGCGACAAGACAAGAAAAGGCAGAGATTGACAAGACCTCTGTCTTAGAGCGAAGGATGACTCATTCGGATAGAGACTCGGCTGAGAAAAACAGGCCAGTTCTGTATCCGAGCCCGCTTTGGTGCGAGCTGAGTAAATTTTGACCACTGGCCCGGGTGGAAACGCTCGGATTCCCCACGGTAAACTTGACCTTGCGTCGCATCTAGTCCGGAGTGGGGAGACTGGTAAATAACAGTTCGTCACAGTCGAGCAGTCCGCGGTCTGGCTCCCGTTTGTCAAGACCTTTGTCTTCGAGCAGAAGGCGACTCAGTCGGAACTCTGTCTACGGACGGAGACTCGGCAGAGAAAAACAGACAAGAATTGTACACGATCCCGTGTTTGCGCGGGTTGGGTAAATGTTTGACTATTGATCCGCGTGTACTCGCTCATTAAACTGGACCTTATTTCGTAACTCATCTCAGGGGCGGGGGACTGTGTAAATACCGAGTTAAAGCTTACATTACTGTAAAGCAAATTCGTATTGTCTCAAACACTTCTATAACAAAATGATAAAAATCTGTCGAATTGATAAATACAATTATCCATTACTCTTTTAGTAAACTTTATAAACTTTTATACTTCTATAATTTAAGAGAGAGGACGAGTAATACCAGTCATCAGTTAGAAAACTAAGATTTTCATATTTTTATCTGTGTTGCTTCCCTCAGCAATAAATTTACCAAAGACATTTGCCTGAACTTTGTCTGTTTTGACTGTGTAAGAAGAGGTAATATTCTGGGGAGATTTCATCTCGAATTTTATATCGGTCTTCACTATCCAGTTTCCTCTTTTCTTTGCTGTGATCAGAGCTATTTTCTAATTGCGTATCTAATAATTATTCCCTATTTTAAGGTAACTGACGACGTAAGATATAAAGTTACAACAAAGCTTTTACCAAGGAAACTGACCAATTCGGACCAAATGCCCTTCGTCTACTATTGTTTTGTTTAACAGTGAGGACTTCGCGCCACTGACATTTCACTCAATTTAATTCTGAACCGAAATCCATAACAACATTCAATTAAAATATTTCAACCCAGTTCGTGACATTTTGTTTACTGCCGCTGTTGGTTAATATACGTCGTTCATATTTCACTCGCCACCCCTTGACCTAAATATTTGGAAATAATAGCAAACCGAAATTTTTTACCTCAATGTTTGACTTTTCAATAGTGAATTTATTATATCATTGGCTATCGATCGATTTCTCTTTGATTTTTTAACCACTCATTACACATTTCCTGAGAGTTTCTTCTTCACATTCCTTTTAGATTAATTAGGCATTTTCGATTTGTTTTTTTACAGTGATGTTTACCCTGTACAAGGCCCGGGGGTCACTCGAGGTAGAGGGTTACAGTGTAAGAGGCACAGTTTGTGGAGACACGTGGGGAAGATAACAGTTTACCCTAGATTTGAATAGGTTAAGACTGTATTTTTTAATCGAATTCATCCCAAACAAGGCAGTAAAGCCACTAAGGCGCAAGGGGTTACTGGTTGTGAAAGAACTAGAAAACAGAAACATTAAGAACGAGCGGGAACAATAGAAGAGTAATCAGGGAAACAGTAGATAACGATTGACATTGCATTTAAATTTTTGAGGATTAATGTTGACTTGAAATCATGGAGCCGTAAGAAAGTTCCACAAAGGCGAGAAAAGAAACTGTTAGCATAGAACTTACGGTTGCATATAGCGAAGACCTTTTGATCAGACCACGATGCCAGCACTGCGCTTAAATTCGTAAAGTCTAGGTATCATAGCGAAGAGCTCATTAGAACAATTACGATAAAAGTTGTTTTTTTATATATATAGAAAAGGCACAGAGGCAACTTTATGACGGTGGGAGAGTAACGGAAGCCGAAATGCAAGGTCAGGATCAGTAATATTGCTGATTCTTATTTGGATTTTATCACAGATCTCTAGATCTCTAGGCAAGAGTACCAGACCACAAGTGGAAGAAATATTCAAGGCATGGACGAATGATGGACTTTATAAAGGTAAAGGCTTGATTTTGCAAAATTTATTTATAAACAGAAGTAAAACTATCATTAGCTTTACAAATTCTAAAATTTTAAAAGATATTGTTAAGTCTAAGAGTGAAAGCCAAAATAAAATATGGAGGATGCTAATTGATGTAATTTACTGGTTAATGAACAAAAGTGACTAAATGTTATTATTGTTTTATTTTTCTCTTAATTGTTTATAAAGTATATATATTTACTTCATATATATAAATATTTATTTTTTATTTTAATTTCTTTATTATTTTAAATAATAGGTTTCCATTTAACCTTTTTTTTTAATTTAAAAAAAGTATGGTGATGCATGTTGGCTTTGGAAAGAAGTGTTTCTTTTAGGAACGAATATATTAAAAAATCCGGGGCACATGTTAATATTTTGGCAAAATTCGATAACGGCCCTTTTTTACAAGTCCAATCTAAAGAATGCTGCGCTTATTAAGAGAGTAACATAAAACCTATAGATTTACCTTGATAAGGTCCATCAAGGGAAGGCTTACGGCCACATCACATTGAAATAGAGGTTCCTGTTCGATCACCGAAGTTAAACAACGTCGAGCCTGGTCAATACCACGATGGGTAACCGCTTACGAATACCAGATGCTGTAGATTTGGATGTGTGGGTGGTGGAGTGGACAATGGCTCTGAATTTGTGTTCGTTATATTCACTTACGCGCAAATACCTTTGGGAAAGGCATGAACCCACCTCTTCTTCCTCCACCTATGGGTTAATTAGTAAGACTTGTATCACTAACCCATTATTATCTTGAGAAAAAATTCTTACAATTTAAAAAAATCTCTGGCTTCATATAACCCGTAAAGTTATCAGGGGACGAAACGCGTTGGTAAAGTAAAGTTTTCCCTTTGTCTTTATTCATGTCATCATTTCACAGATTTATATCATTGTTTCTAAATTTTTACAAACGTCCATACAGATATATATATATATATATATATATATATATATATATAGATATATATAGATATATATAGATATATATATATATATAGGGAGAGAGAGATATTTAATAATAGCAAGCCACACCTATTCGAGCATACCCATCAACTAGGGCATCTTGACAATCCCGATTGCAGACGTTCGCTTAGGCACATTTGCGTTTGCTCACCACCCACAAAGCCAACCTGTGGTTTATACTGCAACTATGTTGAGCAGACCTTAGTTACAGTTTCTGGGAGAGAGCGTATTAGCTAGCATGATCAACAATGTGAACAACGCCTGCACACACAAACCCCCGATCACAATCACTTGTGACTTCGTGTTAGTAGAACTATCAACCACCCCCAAGTGTACCGTCTACCCAATTTCACTGACAATGCTTAGGTCAACCCATGGTGTGGTTTTCAGGCACTTTCCAAAGGTGACACACACTCGGATCGTCACTCCTCCAGACCGATAACGTCAGGAATTTCCTTATATATATATACATATATATATATATATATATATATATATATATATATATATATATATATATATATATATATATATATATAAAAGTGAACATAGAAGTCAACACTCAGAGCCAACAGTCTGTTTGATTGCATCTAGCATGAAACAGACTGTCGCCTCTAAGTGTTGACTTCTATGTTCACTTTTATATTTACACACGCTCTATCTCTGATATTGAGCACTTTATCCCATAAATATAGCACACTTTAAGACTATATTTCTTCATATATATATATATATATATATATATATATATATATAAAATTACGCATTTTGATAGGATTCCCTCTTTTATACTAGATTCATTACAAACGACTGATAATGTACTGCAGTTAACTTTTTGTGAAATTTTTGTGTGTTCTCATAATTTTCTTCTTTTCTGGACATAAATCATGTAGAAAGTCTTGAAATATTCTATGTCCGAGCGCTTTCGGTTGTACGTCTAGGCATTATCAAGGATAACTTATACTTAATTTAGATCCTGAAAAGAAGAATTTACAAGAACTTAGGATTAACAGTTATGATGTTTATTCAAAACATCATAACTGCAGTAATTTGTCTGTCGATTTTAATGGAACACACACGCATACACGCACACATATATATATATATATATAAATATAAAAGTGAACATTTTATTCAACACTTAGAGGCGACAGTCTGTTTCATGCTGGACGCAATCGATGTGGCCTGACAATTGCATCCAGAATGAAACAGACTGTCGCCTCTAAGTGTTGAATAAAATGTTCACTTTTATATTTACACACGCTCTATCTCTGATATTGAGCACTTTATCCCATAAATATAGCACACCTTAAGACTATATATCTTCATATATATATATATATATATATATATATATGTATAATTATATATTCGAAAATTATAACATATATATAAATTATATATATTATAACATATATATAAATTATATATATATATATATATATAAAAACATATATATATATATATATATATATATATATATATAAACAAACTATTTCGCCTCTAAGTGTCGTCTATCGCCTCTAAGTGTTGACTTCAATGTTCACTTTTATATTTACACACGCTCTATCTCTGATATTGAGCACTTTATCCCATAAATATAGCACACTTTAAGACTATATATCTTCATATATATATATATATATATATATATATATATATATTCGAAAATTATAACAAATCTACATTCAACATCATCACTTGACAAGATACCAGAGGTGTCGAAACAAAATGGCTATTTTTGTAGTGATTTTATAACATATTTATGTTATAATTTTTAATTAAATAATTATATTTGCTCTACTCTGTATTCGGCACTCTTTTAAGAATAGTAATTGTTGATTATTGGAATTTATTCCGTATACACCAATCCTATACTTATATATATATATATATATATATATATATATATATATATATATATATATATATATATATATATATATATATATATATATAATATTGAGAGAGAAAGAGTCAATATTTTTATTCTATTTTCCGATGTTTAATATGATAAGTTGTATAATGAGTTTCGATTGGAGAATCCTCGATATGCTGAAGAAACTGCATTTCTCAGATTCCGATCATTAATGTATTGCCAAACACGCTCACTCACTCGAAAAAAATATAATTCTTTTGGAGAGTTTAATTCATTAAAGCCCAGAAGAGAGAGAAGGTTGTCATGGTGAAGTTCTCAACAGATTTCCGCCAGTTTTTCAAAAACGAATGAAATATCAGATCGTGTCGTTTTTCTTGGAGCTGAATTTCAAAAATCGCATTACATTAAGGATGGAACTGAAATATTGGATTCAAATTCCTTGTTTCTCTTTATTTGACTCTTTTTCTTTTTTGCTCTTTCTCTTTCTCACCCCAACCCCATTTTTTCTTCTTTTTCGGTACCACAAGGTGGATTTTTACTCTTTTCAAAATCATTTCCGTGTTTGTATTATTCACTAATCCTTGGTCCAACATCCTGGACATGTGTTGTTCGAGTAGGAAATTTTATAGGAATATAATAAATTGAAAAAAAAAATTCTTTTCATTTTAGCTCTCCATACAGAAATACCTGAAGAACAAATATAATTCCTGTCTATTATTTCTCACCCTTTTATGTTATTTTATATACATATATATATATAATTATATATTCGAAAATTATAACAATTCTACATTCAACATCATCACTTGATAAGACACCAGATGTGTTGAAACAAAATGGTTATTTTTGTAGTGATTTTATAACATATTTATGTTATAATTTTTAAATAAATAATTATACTTGCTCTACTCTGTATTGAGCACTCTTTTAAGAATAGTAATTGTTGATTATTGGAATTTATTCCGTATACACCAATCCTATACTTGTATATATATATATATATATATATATATATATATATATATATATATATATATATATATATATATATATATGCATATAAATATTTCTTTGTCTATTTTCAAATGTTTTTAATTCCTGGTTTTTATCTAGTCTGACCCTTTTGCGCTTCCATATTTCTTTCTGACTTACTTTTTCTTTTTAAATAAGCTGAGCTGAATACAGTAAAAGATTAGGCTTACGGCCACATCATTCTGAAACACTGGTTTCTGTACGATCATTGAAGTAAAGCAAAGTCGAACTTGGTCAGTATCTAAATGAGTGACCGCCTGAGAATACTAAGTACTTTAAACTTGGACGTGCCGGTGGTGTAATATATAATGACTCGGAATTTTAATCGGAAAGTTCAAATTACCGTTGGGTTCGTTATATTCACTTACGCGGAAATACAATTGGGAAAAGGCATGAAACCACCTCTTCACCCACTTATCGGTTAATTAGTAAGACTTGTAACAGGGGACCATTATTATTTCAAAAAATTGTATAATCTAAAAATATTTATGATTTTAAATAACCTGCAAAGGGTTGATAAGTCGTAAAAAATTAATTAATTAATCAATGAAATACTGACACAAGATTGTTTTTTAGATTAATCTAATTCTCTTCAATATAAATGTGTAAAAACAACTATGACCATAAAGTTAGTTTGTATAGTGATTGTAATATAGAATTAATCCCCTCTTTTCATATATATATATATATATATATATATATATATATATGTATATATATATATATATATATATAAAAAACTGAACATAGAAGTCAACACTTAGAGGCGACAGTCTGTTTCATGCTAGATGCAATCGTTAGGCCACGAACAGCATGAAACAGACTGTCGCCTCTAAGTGTTGACTTCTATGTTCACTTTTATATATATATATATATATATATATATATATATATATATATATATATATATATATATATATACAGTTTATTTATCAAATTCTGATTAAGTATGAACCCACCTCTTCTCCACCCCCTAGTTATAGGTTAATTTGTAAACTTGTATCATTAAACTATTCTTATCTCCTCCCACCCCACAAAAATTCTTACACTCTAAAAATATTTTCTGTCTTTAAATAACATGTAAAGGGTTGATAAACTGTATAAAATTTAAAAAAAAAAGAAAGAGGTTAATACGTTGGATTGAAGATAAGAATATTGTGTTATGGCAGGGCTACGAGGACATGCTGTTACGTCAGACATCAAAGTATTCCCTCTGAATTTGCATACCACTTTTCGCTGACTTTCATCTAAAGTGTGTATTCATTCATAAAAGAACGACCCCACTTTTGATTTGATGATACTTTAAAGGATATTTCGATAACATTAAATTGTGGGAATAACTGACCGGACAAGGAATGTGGTGCAATTTAGGGGACACACACGCAAATAACATAAAAAATATCACCATTCAGTATATGTCATAAATTTGAGTTGCGTGTGAAACAAAATTACGTGTTGAAACCACACCTTTTGAATAAAGCTACGGTCACCTCCTAACCAATATATAAAAATGATCGTATCTGTGTTAGAAATGTATCAATATATGCATGTTTTTATCACGTTAATGTTATTTTTAGAGGAGACTCATATTTGAGTAGATGTTCCGTTTATCTATTAAACAGTTTATTTAATTACTTGAATATTCGAGAAAATTATTATAGAAAATATGTGCTCTCCGGCAAGATACGAACCTGCATCCTCCTGGGAAGAGGGTTTGGTTTATTTTGTTTTACGGCATATCAACCTCAATGGGTTATTTAATGCCGTCAAAATTTTTTATTGCTGGTAATATTTTCTTTTGTCAAAAATCTGTTTCTGGTAATATTTTTCCTTCAAAATTGTATTGCTGATAATAATTTTTTTCAAAATGTATTGCTGGTAATAGTTAACTATTTTCCCATAGCTGGGACCCTAACAGGTGCTACAACCCAGGGTCAGGGTGGACTTGGGAACACCAGCAATTAAGAGGTGGTTCCATGCTCCTCAAAACCTCCTGATCAGAGACCTTGCTGCTGGATGTAGTTTATCGTCTTACCCAGGACGCGGATTTAGGTTAATGTCTTACCCAGGGCGAGCTGGGCAGAGGGAAGCGTCGTTAGATCCGAGGTGCCTTACCCGACTCAATCATTGTCGACCAAACAAAGTTTGAACAGTGCCTTTAAGCAAAATCTCTCGTCACAAATTCCTTCAATTTTTCATATTTGCTTAGTTTCGTTTCCAAAAGTAATTTTCTAAAGTAATGCATTTTTATTTATCACTCAAACAAATTGTTTTATGTTCATTTATTTTCGTCTACTCGCTTGAATATTCGAGAAATTTTATTATAGAAAAATATGCTCTCAGCGGCAGAATTCGAACCTGTGCACCCCGTGAATATTCGACAAATCGGTTATTATATTCCCTAATTTGAGGAAGCCAAAGAGAGACGACTCTGACGGCGAAACGCGTCGTTAATAAATTTTCCACTTTGCATCATCTTTAAACACACAAACACACGCACACATATATACATACATACACACACACACGCATATATATATATATATATTATTTATTTATTATAATTTTATCATATAGACAAAACCATTTTACTCACTATAAAGATGCAACTTGATTTCAGGGCATTTCAACTGCACATCGACGGTTTTTTTTTCGACCCTCACCCGTCGATGTGAAGTTGAAAATTATAATAAATAAATAATTATCGCTCTACTCTCGGTATCGAGCTCTTTTTTTAATTAACGCTGCGAACGTTGGAATTTATATATTACTTTCGTTCTCATCGCATCGGATATACATACATACATATATATATATATATATATATATATATATATATATATATATATATATATATATATATATATATATATATATATATATATATGTAATGGATTAAATCCAACAGATATTTTAAATGTATTTTCTGTTTATACGTTATTTTTATGGATACAACTTATTTGACTAAATGATCTGTTTTTTTAATTAAACAGTATTAATTATATTGACCGGTGTGAATATTTGAGAAATTTCACAGAAAATATGCGTCCTCCAAGAGGAATCGAATCTGTATCCTAAATGGAACCGTCATTTCGCCTGAAAGGTCATCGAATGTGTTTATTTATAATCAGCAATTTGATCTTTGCTAAAACGGAAGTGCACTTTGGCTGAATCGGTTAAAAGTACGCATGTACAGTTGCACGTGAAGTCGCATCAACGTAAACATCAATTTAGTCCGATGAAGTCCTAAAGGATAAAACACGTCACAAGAAAAATCTATTCCACTTTGTCATATTTTCCCAAAAAATGTCTTCCTGATATATATATATATATATATATATATATATATATATATATATATATATATATATTATGAAATGAACAAAGTCCGACAATTATTTTAAGACATTTTTAAAATAATTGTCGGACTTTGTTCATTTCATAATGTGTGACGTCATTTGTTTAAATTTGGATACGCATTGAGCAGATATGAATGTACGTGAGAGATTCATGGAAGATTGTAGTTTAAAATCAGTAAAATCGACCTTGCTAACCGAACGATCCTCTGTGGCTCAATCGGTTATGGCACGTCAGGCTTTATGACGGTTCCGTGTAGGATACAGGTTCAATATTTATGTTATAATTTTTAAATAAACAATTATATCTGCTCTACTCTGTATTGAGCACTCTTTTAAGAATAATAATTGTTGGTTATTTGAATTTATTATCCTAGACTTGGGTATATATATATATATATATATATGTAATAATTAGGAGGATTTGATAAATGTAATTAATATGTGACAGTGCTTACAGCATTCTGTTGAGGTTTCAGACTCGATGAATTACTTAATTACATATATATATATATATATATATATATATATATATATATTATTTTTTCAAATTTATAACATATACATATTATAAGATCACTACAAAATTTGCAATTTTGTTTCAACATCATCACCTGATAAGACACCAGCAATGTCGAAACAAAATTGAAACTTGTAGCGATCTTATAACATGCATATTTGAATAAATCTTATCAGCTCTACTTGTTATTGAGCACTCTTTTAAGAATAGTGTTTTCAGTTATTGGAATTTTATTCCATGTGTATGAACCCTGTACTTGAATATATGTATACATATATATATATATATATATATATATATATATATATATATGCCAAATTGTAATTAATTACTAAATATTACTAGCAGGTGGTAAAGATATTTTCTGTTCTTTTTGTTCAATGATGACTCATTCTATCGTTAAGTGTAAAGTTGTTCAACACGCCCATATTGACAGTGACTCATAAAAAAATTGTTTTTTAACCAATCAGGCTATCTAAATGTTTTGTCAGCAAAAGGAATGTTTCTCGGTATGAGTAACTAAAAGCATTCTCTCTGATAAATGGAGATTTCTATATTTATATCCATCCTTTCCATCCATCCGTCTATTTATCTTCATATTTATCTACATATATATATATATATATATATATATATATATATATATATATATATATATATATACATATATATATATATATATACATATATATATATACATATATATATATACATATATATATATATACATATATATATATACACACACATATATATATACACACACATATATATATATACACACATATATATATACACATATATATATATATACACACATATATATACATATATATATATACATATATATATACATATATATATACATATATATATATATATATATATATATATATATATATATATATATATATATCGCCAAATATTTGATGCTAGCGCGTGCTAACTGTGATAATGGATGGAGTTCTTTTTATTGCTTGGCCAGCGTTTATAGGAAAGTGGTCTGAACAAATAATCGTTCGTCCATGTTTTTCCCCTTTCTTCTTTCGTGCCATTATTCTTAAAAGACATTTCTGTGAGGATGTTTGAGTTGGTGCAAAGTGCTGAGATGGAGATTCATGATTTCCACAAAAGCTTCGATGTTGAGTGACCATCGGTAGCTTCAGCCGACTGGTGATGGTACAGAAGCCAAGGATATGACGCCATACATTAGCGTTAAGTGAATATGCAGCCACAATTTCCTGTCCTTTGTAGCTCTTATTAAATGTTACCCTTTCCATATATCTCCTTAGCCCTGCCATCGATTTGAACAAGTCAGTTGGTTAGGTGATGCGCTGCCTCCCTCTTACCCTCTCCCTTTTAATATATTTCGTCAAATTTGCCAATCCTTCTATCTTCATCATTTGTTCTCATAAAATGAACAAGTTGAAAGCCAAGAAATGAAAATAACACAAAACAGAATTTTAAAATCGTAAAATCTCCTACAGAAGGTAGCAATAGAGAACGAGAAGAAGAGACTACAAGAAAACAGAATTCATTGTCATCAGTTAAAAGATTATACGATTTGAAAGTCGGGAACACTAGAAGCATGCTGACGAGGAGGTTTAAATATCTGGGAAGCGTTCTGACTGATGACGGTAAATGTGAAACATTGTTTGATTGTTTTACTAAATGTTTACCCAATGCAATGTCCAAGAGCCACTCAAGGAAGAGGATTACTAAATGTTGCTGTGCTATGAGAGAAAGTGAGTGAAAACTGATAGGATTTGTAAAATAGATGATGATTGACCCTAGAGTTAACGCCTTCCCCGGCGTAGACGTGTATATGCGTTTTCACCGAAAGTATCCTTTCTAGACACAGACGAATAAATACGTCCAAAACATATTCAAATATATATATATATATATATATATATATATATATATATATATATATATATATATATATATATATTCAAAAACCAGCTACAGACGTGTTTATACGCCGCTCTTCATTATTTTATGTCCTTCTGAGCTTGAAACGAATCCAAAAATCATCTCATACATCTGGCAGAGGTGTTCATCGTGGCTCGGGTACTTCAAGGTGTTTCAGTTTTTTAGTTACTATATTGAAAACAGATTAAAAAAATTTGTTTGAAAATGAAACTTTTTTTTTTTAAATAATTGGCGGGGAAGGGGTTAAAGAAATAAAGATTTTAGGAAGCATTCACTCGGGAGTCTCTTCCACAAAGTAGCGTTAATCGGAAAGAAGCTGTCTGGGTGAAATTTCCTTCTTATCAGTGGGTTACGAAGAGGGCGAAGCTGAGTCGACCCTGTGTATGTTCCATGACGGGTCTTAGCTAAATTTATCAACTGTTGGAATTAAGGAATGTCACTTGTCTTAACATTCGCCAATTAAAATAGCAATAGAGTAGCGATAAGACTGTGATATTTTCGTCTGTGGGGAAAGAGATAGTATGGTAGAAGATAATTCGTCGTGTATAAAACCTACGTAAACGCATTTTAACGCTATCAGGAATGGAAATTGAGAAATTTGTAACGTCGAGATACCAAAAGAGAAAAGCTCATCAGAACAATTAGCATGAAAATATTTACAGACAAGTCAAAGGAAATCTGCATTATGGAAAAATCACTGTATCTTAGAGGCTAGGTCAGGACAATTCTTCTTTGGATTTTATCACTGATTTGTAAATACGTAGCAGAATCATGGACGAATGGTAGACTTATAAATATGTAAAATAGATTCTGGTCGGAAAAATTGTCTAGCACGACACAGGGAACCAATTTGCGGCAGAACTAGCAATTGATTCAACAGAATCATTCCGCCTTCATGTCAGTAGAAAATTTAGTCTTCTAAATTTATTATTATTACTTAGAATGATACATTCTTCATCCCAGTTGGTTTCCAAAAACGGAAGCTACTTATGGCTCAGTCTAATGCAAAAGCTTAATTTATATGGGCAAGATATTCGAGTAATCCGTAAGAATTACTGTGAAAAAATAGCTTACATAAGAAGAGACAATAAGTTCTATAACTACGCAAAAATAGAAAGGGTATGAAAACAAGGAGGCATTTGCTCACCGGATTCTTTCAAACGTAAACAGCCAAATGTTCCTAAAAGACTCCAAGATCTACCAGGATCGACCAGTAAAAAACGGTAAATTCAGAAAGAAATTTATTTCGCTATTATGATTCATACACTAACTGACCAATCATCGAAGATGTTTGAAATGTTTGCCTGAATGTTCAGCACAAAATTGTAAGTTTGGTAACCGGGAGGAGGCAGTAGCTTTGCGGAGAGTGTCAAACGGAATTTCATTTCAAGCTTCAGTTAAGTTCCACTTCAATGAATTAATATCGACAATGTCACGACAACGGTTTTGCAAGTGATTTAAGAGTATACTCCAGATCTAGGCTTTTAGAGAGCCACTGAGATGGACCAATTAGAGCTGCTGTATTTTCTCGAAGAATAAATTTGCTGCTTTTTTTTTTACTGGGCTCCCTGTATTATTAACAAAATAGCCGGATGACATTGCTTTGATGGAACAATCATAAAGAATTTTTTTAAATTATTGGTTTTAAAAGTTATTTTTTTAGAATTTTAATAAAACCCAAACATTTTGTTTTTTCTTGAGAAATGACAACAAAGGTGTCAAACACTATTTAGTAGATTGTTTATTTACAAGGGCGTATAGAGTTATACCCTATTACCTGTTCAAAGACAGAATAGATTATTGATGGCAAAAGAGACAACCTAACATATATTAGAGAAATCAATGAAGCAGATGCAGAAATTTAACATTTAGTCATGTTAGTAACAAAGTAACACTGTCTTGATGGCCGGCACGAAAAGCAAACAGCAGGACCTCCTAAAGGGGGTGGCAAAAGAAGCGAGAAAAAAGGGTAATAATCAAGTGAAAGCAGACGGAAACAATGGCCATCAGCAAGCGAAAAACCTCAAGATACGAATGAAACATTGGAGGTGTTGTTAACATCTCAAAGCAGGTGCAGATGTTTAAATATCTGGATAGCGTTTTAAGAGACGATGGGAAATCTGACGCCGATATCCAAACAAGCTTTGAACTAGCGAAAGCTAACAAAAGTGCCGAAAAACAGAAAAATTTCGCCCGCAACAAAGAGAAGATTGATGAATATGATATCCATCTTTTTTCTATGGCAGTGAATGCTGGACATTGTCCAACCAGTTTTTACGTTGGCGTCCTCTCCTACGTCCATTTTCAACGGTGCCTTGCAAACCGGTTCGACAATGTCAAACAATAGACAAGTAGTGATTTTCCAAGCGTAGTTTAGATGTGGCACAAAGGCCGAAAGTATGGGGCACCCAGTGAGTATCGAACTCACTACTCAGTCGTAATTGTTCTAGCGAGACAAGCTTGGTAACCATTACACCGCCTCGAGGTGCCCCAAACAATGGACAAGTATGACTATACCAGAATTGCCGATCGCTGCCATTGATAGATTGTTTTGGAGGAGTTCAATATGGCTTCTACATTCGGATCTCCCCCTATGATTACAAAAGTCAAGAGGAGAATGATGTTGATGATGATGAATTTTGAGGAGAAAACTGAAGGCTACAGAAATTAAAATTTCTTGAACCTAATTTAATTTTTAATGGTGGAAGCTAATCAAATTTGAAATTGCCTCAATCACACAGTTCTTCTTCAGTAGTTTATAAAAACATTTTAAATACAGATTGCACGTTAATTTTGATCCGACCATAGCAGAAATATTTAAAAGATGTCTGCCAATTACTGTGATTTAGGAATCACAGTAATTGTGGCCAGTCCTTATTATACATGTGATTTATTGTGAACAATACAGAATTGCGGCCAGTCGTTATTATACATGTGATTTATTGTGAACAATACAGAATTGTGGCCAGTCGTTATTATAAATGTGATGTATTGTGAACAATACAGAATTGTGGCCAGTCGTTATTATACATGTGATTTATTGTGAACAATACAGAATTGTGGCCAGTCGTTATTATACATGTGATGTATTGTGAAAAATACAGAATTGTGGCCAGTCGTTATTATACATGTGATTTATTGTGAACAATACAGAATTGTGGCCAGTCCTTATTATACATGTGATTTATTGTGAACAATACAGAATTGTGGCCAGTCCTTATTATACATGTCATTTATTGTGAACAATACAGAATTGTGGTCAGTCCTTATTATACATGTGAGAGAAAGTCGTTCATAAGTTTTGTCATATTGTCTCATCATTTTTCATTTTCGTTTCATCAATCAATAAGTCGTTATTATACATGTGTGATTTATTGTGAACAATACATAATTGTGGCCAGTCGTTATTATACATGTGATTTATTGTGAACAATACAGAATTGTGACCAGTCGTTATTAAACATGTGATGTATTGTTAAAAATACAGAATATGTGGCCAGTCGTTATTATACATGTGATTTATTGTGAACAATACAGAATTGTGGCCAGTCGTTATTATACATGTGATTTATTGTGAACAATACAGAATTGTGGTCAGTCCTTATTATACATGTGATATATTGTGAACAATACATAATTGTGGCCAGTCGTTATTATGGATGTGATTTATTGTGAACAATACAGAATTGTGGCCAGTCCTTATTATACATGTCATTTATTGTTAACAATACAGAATTGTGGCCAGTCGTTATTATACATGTGATGTATTGTGAACAATACAGAATTGTGGCCAGTCGTTATTATACATGTGATTTATTGTGAACAATACAGAATTGTGGCCAGTCGTTATTATACATGTGATTTATTGTGAACAATACAGAATTGTGGCCAGTCGTTATTATACATGTGATTTATTGTGAACAATACAGAATTGTGGCCAGTCGTTATTATACATGTGATTTATTGTGAACAATACAGAATTGTGGCCAGTCGTTATTATACATGTGATTTATTGTGAACAATACAGAATTGTGGCCAGTCGTTATTATACATGTGATTTATTGTGAACAATACAGAATTGTGGTCAGTCCTTATTATACATGTGATTTATTGTGAACAATACAGAATTGTGGCCAGTCGTTATTATACATGTGATTTATTGTGAACAATACAGAATTGTGGCCAGTCGTTATTATACATGTGATTTATTGTGAACAATACATAATTGTGGCCAGTCGTTATTATGGATGTGATTTATTGTGAACAATACAGAATTGTGGCCAGTCCTTATTATACATGTGATTTATTGTTAACAATACAGAATTGTGGCCAGTCGTTATTATACATGTGATGTATTGTGAACAATACAGAATTGTGGCCAGTCGTTATTATACATGTGATTTATTGTGAACAATACAGAATTGTGGCCAGTCGTTATTATACATGTGATTTATTGTGAACAATACAGAATTGTGTCCAGTCGTTATTATACATGTGATTTATTGTGAACAATACAGAATTGTGGCCAGTCGTTATTATACATGTCATTTATTGTTAACAATACAGAATTGTGGCCAGTCGTTATTATACATGTGATGTATTGTGAACAATACAGAATTGAGTCCAGTCCTTATTATACATGTGATTTATTGTGAACAATACAGAATTGTGGCCAGTCGTTATTATGGATGTGATTTATTGTGAACAATACAGAATTGTGGCCAGTCGTTATTATACATGTGATTTATTGTGAACAATACAGAATTGTGGCCAGTCGTTATTATACATGTGATTTATTGTGAACAATACAGAATTGTGGCCAGTCGTTATTATACATGTGATTTATTGTGAACAATACAGAATTGTGGCCAGTCGTTATTATACATGTGATTTATTGTGAACAATACAGAATTGTGGTCAGTCCTTATTATACATGTGATTTATTGTGAACAATACATAATTGTGGCCAGTCGTTATTATGGATGTGATTTATTGTGAACAATACAGAATTGTGGCCAGTCCTTATTATACATGTCATTTATTGTTAACAATACAGAATTGTGGCCAGTCGTTATTATACATGTGATGTATTGTGAACAATACAGAATTGTGGCCAGTCGTTATTATACATTTGATGTATTGTGAACAATACAGAATTGTGGCCAGTCGTTATTATACATGTGATTTATTGTGAACAATACAGAATTGTGGTCAGTCCTTATTATACATGTGATATATTGTGAACAATACATAATTGTGGCCAGTCGTTATTATGGATGTGATTTATTGTGAACAATACAGAATTGTGGCCAGTCCTTATTATACATGTGATTTATTGTTAACAATACAGAATTGTGGCCAGTCGTTATTATACATGTGATGTATTGTGAACAATACAGAATTGTGGCCAGTCGTTATTATACATGTGATTTATTGTGAACAATACAGAATTGTGGCCAGTCGTTATTATACATGTGATTTATTGTGAACAATACAGAATTGTGGCCGGTCGTTATTATATATACGTACAAAAACGCAATCCTTAATCACCTAAAATTCTATTCGTACGGTTTTTTGTTTTTTTTTACAGACAATACGAGAATGTTTTTTAAAGAATACAGAAAGTAAGAGCGAAAAATGCAGGGGGAAAACTACAGAGAAAGGCAGACAAGGGAAGACTACCACAAACGAAAGACGTCATTTTCATGCTAGGCTTTCGTTGGACATTCGCCAGAGAGGAAATCCTTGTGATCTTTTTCAATGCGCTGTGTTCGTCTGTTTCAATTAGTGTATTTAATTCTACAGGTTTTTTTTTTTCATTTCACTGACGTAGACGTTAAACACATGGGGCCGTTATCGTCTTCTATATCTTTCTTTCTTTCTTTCTTTCTTTCTTTCACTGAAACCAAACAGCGCCTCCGATCAAAACAGAATAGGCCATTATTTTTGTGATATTGGCAGGACGTAACGTATGTGCTAACTAAATAATGAACGAACCAACAAATTAAGCTACTTTCCAGAATCAATCTTGCATATCTATAAGTCTGCGATTCGTCCATGCTTAGAACATTGCTTCCACATATGGTCCAGTGACCCTGCTATTTACCTTGAGCTCCTTGATAAAACCCAAAGAAGAATCAGCAATATTATTAGTCTTGATCTGGCGGCTCGGTTTCTAAGGTTGCCTCACTTTGTCTTTTCTATAAATACTTTCGTGGTAATTGTTTGAATTAAATCTTCGCTAAGGTATCTAGACTTTTTGAATTTAAGCGCAGTACTAGACCGGCGTCAAGATCTCATCAATTGACAGTTATGCTGGTTAGATGTAGCCGTAAATTCTACGTTGACTGTTTCTTTTCTCGCACTTCTCGCATGTGGATTTACCTTTCGACTCCATGCTTTCCAGCCAACTTTAATCTGTAAAAATTTAAATACAATGTCAATTGCTATCTACTGGCCTCCCGATTACTCCTTCCTCTTCTCGCTCATTATTAATGTTTCCGTTTCTAATTCTTATACACCCAGTAACCTCTTGTATCTTGGTGGTTTTATTGCCTTGCATGGGGTGATATCGAATTCAAAAAAGAAGAAAAGATAATCACCACATAGGGAATCATCGATAATCTTTTTGTGAACGTCTTTTCGTTGTTGGTTGTTGTCTTCTGCAAATGCGAAGAAGAGAAAGTTCCGTTTGTATTTTGTTCTGCAAAAGTATGCTCAACCTCTGCAATGTTTGAACGTATGTCGAGGGGAAATCGCCCATCATGACTCAGCTTGTTTACGCCGTTTTGAAAGGAAAGAAAGAAAAAAATATATGAGAATTAAAATCCTAAATATGCAAACTCTCGCACAACCCTTTCGTTTTGTGCGAGGTTTCAAGCGTATAGAGTTCAAATCTCGTTGCAAATACTTTTTGAAGTCGTTTTCTCAACTCATGAATCAAAATAACAGTTCGAGGCAAATATCACTTACTGGGATGTTTTCACATAAAAGAAAAGTCGTTTTTACACACATACACGCATACACGCATACACACACACACACACACACATGCAAGAGACATCTGTATTTCTAATGTTGCGGCATGGAGTCTGTCAAGAGACAAGTTGACAAAGTCAATCGTCATAGTAGCATTCAATATTCAGCTCGACAAGTCACTGCAATAGTATTATCTTTCTTCTTTTTCTAGGCAATTACCCAAGACTACTTATCATGAATGGATAAGTTCATTCATGATAGCAAGGAGGGTAAGTGACTCTTATCATAAAATATAAAATTTCCTTTTCTCTCTCTCTCTCTCTCTCTCTCTCTATCTATCTATCTATCTATCTATTTATCTGTCTTCTTTTTTACCGATTTTCCTCTTTCTCGTTCGAATAAATATGCAAATACACAGATGTATTTATATGTCCTTTTTCCTGACTTCTTTTTTCTTATTCTTCTTCTCGCTTTCGCCTTATTATTAATATCTTTTGCCTCTTCTTCTTCTTCTTCTTCTTCTTATTATTATTATTATTATTATTATTATTATTATTATTTTTATTTCCTTTGATATCTGGCGTTTACACATTTCTTTCCTGGTCCCGCCCAGGGACCTAAGGTTAGAAATGGCATCATGACACTTTCCACTGCAAGAAAAATAAAAAAATAATTACATAGATAAAGCCTTTCGTAAAGTGTGGGCAGTACTTGTCAGAACAATTTTCTGTATCTCTTTGAGGCATGGACTTCCAGGGATCCCTTCAATCAGCCTACTGGAATCTTTTCCAACCAGTCCAAGGGCTCCAACTACAACAGGAATTGTTGATGTTCCCATGTGCCACATTTTTGAGATTTCGATTTCAAGGTCCTTGTATTTTGACAGTTTTTCGAATATCTTCAAAGACACATTGCAGTCTGCAGGGACTGCCATATCAATAAGGAGGCACTTATTTTGTTTGTGGTCTTTAATAACAATGTCTGGGCGGTTGGCTTTGATTGTTCTGTCAGTGTATATTGTGTAGTCCCATAGAATTGTAACAGGTCCTATCTTATTATTATTATTATTATTATTATTATTATTATTATTATTATTATTATTATGTCCGTTGATTTCTGTTGAATACACATTTCCTTTCGGGTCCGAAACAGAGACCTAAGGTCAGAAATGGCATCATGACATTTTCACTGAACATTTAATAAAATAAAAAATAAAACAGCCTAAGATCACACACATTTTACATTGTTGAAGCTCTTCGTAAGGTGTGAGCTGTACTTGTGAGTACAATTTTTTTATCTTTCAAGGCATCAGCTACCAGGGATCCATTCACTGAGTGTATCAGGGCTTTTTTTAAATCAAACTGAAAGATCCAAGTACAAATGGAAACATTGATGTCTTCTTGTATCTCAAATTTTTAAATTTTCACTTAAAGATCATTGTAGTTTGATAGTCTTCTAAAGATCTTCAAATAGGCATTACAGTTTGCATGAACTGCCATGCCAATAAGAAAGTACATTCTCTTTTGTGGTCTTTGATCACGATGTCGGGCCGATTAGCTTTGATTCTTCTGTCTGTGTGTATTGTAAAGTCCTATCAAATTGTTTCAACTCCTATCTCTGTAACCGGGTCTAGGTGGAATGCTTACCAGTTTCTTGCAGTTTCCTACCCATAAATTTGTAGTTTCTTTTCTCGCACTTCTCGCTTGTGGAACTCCCTTCCGGCTTCATGCTTCCCAGCCAACTTTGATGTTCAAAAATTTATATGCAATGTCAATCTACTGTCCTCTTGATTACTCTTTTCATTGCTCTCATACCTTAATAAAGTTTTTTTTCTTTTTTCTTATTCTTTCACACTCAGTAACTCCTTGTATCTTAATGACTTTACTGCCTTGCATGGGGTGAGATGATCCAAAAAATAGTCAAGGCTGAAAAATGAAGATTAGACATCTCCAGCCTCGCAGCGACTCTCCATTTCGGTCTTGATTTGATACTTGTACAGATAGGACATGACAGAATAAAAAAAAACTTCATAGTATCCAGAATAGAATCCCAATGTTCATATTTGACCTTGTCCGCCAACGTAACCATTTTTCTACAGTTCTATACAAGTTTTCAATCAGTTTATGATCAGAAGTATTCAGCCATTTCATCAAAGAAGTATCGTTGAAATGAATTTTATTCAGATATTCATTATTTTTCCTCGTTGAACTTAAAGCATTTGGATTCTTCTTGAACCATGGCGCGATGAATGCCTTCAAAATATCAATGTATGGTACCACCTATAATTCTACTCCCAAACCATGATGAACTGGTCCTGATCGGGCATAAAGGCGTCAGTCAGTTTCCCATCATATCTTCCCAATGCCTTTTCTGTAAATAATTTCAAGGTAATTGTTCTAATGTACTCTTTCGTACCTAGACTTTATGAATTTAAGCGCAGTACTAGATTAACACATAGGTCTCATCATTTTACTGTTTAAATTGTTATATGTAACCGTAAGTTCTATGCTAACAGTTTCTTCTCTCGCACTTCTCACCTGTACAAATCTCTTCCCGATTCTTGCCTTCCAGTCAACTTTGATGTTCCAAAATTTAAACGTAATGTCAATCATTACCTTTCTTCTTAATTCCTATTATTTTATTGTTCTCTCGCCTTAATAATTTTTTCTCATATCCTCTCCCACTCAGTAATCCCTTGCGTCTTATTGCCTTACTTGGGGTGAAATAATTTTAAAAAATTAAAACCCAGCAACTATTCCTCTTACTTACAGTGAGCAGACTGCTTAGATTTTTTTTTTTAACCGTATCACCCCAAGCAAGGCTGGAGGCCACTATCACGTATGGGGTTACAGAAGGGATGGAGGAAGAGCAGATAGGAGTGGTAAAGGAGAGGATGTGGAGAAAGAGAAAGACGGAGGGTCGATCAAGGCAAGGGGGTTACAGAAGATTTGGAGCGAGAGCAGATAGGAATGAAAGATGAAAGGATGTGGAGAAGGGAAGTGGATAGATCAAGGCAACTGGAGATGTCGATTGACGCTACACTTAAACCGTTGGAGATTGTATTTGTCAGGGAAACAGTAATAGGGAAGGGAGTTCCATAGGCGAGATGTGCGAGACATGAAGCTATTGGAGTAGAAGAGACGTCTACATCTAACAGTTTCAACGGTGTAGGGGTGGGAACGGGATGCCAGCCTCGTAGGACGTTTAAATTCACGAGGCCTAGGGACAAGGGAAAGAGTCTCAAAAATTCACAGACGGTAAACTGAATGCCCTTTTCTCATTATAAAATATATGAAAATACACTTAACGGAGAAAATGTTATGTTTGCTTAAAACATCACAATAATTTGAAAGGGTTCCACTTCCGACTGGTAATGAATTGGATCCTCACTGAGTGCATCACTATAGCAACCTCAGCTTCATTTATATAAATGCACAAACATCATATTATTTGTTTGTTCCTTCGTTCTTTAGTTAGTTATCACGTACGTTATACCATCATTAATAACGGACTATTCTGTTTTGACTGTGAGGAAATATATAAAAGACATACCAGAGAAGCTAATTAGTTTCAGTAAGAAAAAGAAAGAAAACAACCCAGGCCCATCTAGAATAGTGCGGCATTTAAATATGTCTTCGTCTACTCTTTTGTTTATACCATTAGATTTTCCATATGGATATCTTTTAAACAGGTCCAGTGATTTGTCTCACGTATTATGACAATTATCTGTAACTACGCCTAAAAATTTCATAGTTATTCTTTTTAAATTCGACTTTATTAAGTCGAATTTTTAATAAATAACTTCTATTTCTATACGGGACAAATATCGGCTAAATACATTCCTCAACACACCCTTATTTGACCTGGATTGAACTCTTCACCATATCTCTACAGTTCGGTGCTATCTCTCAATCATTTTCTGCAATTATGAACCTTGTTTTACGTTTTGTAAGCGTCAAGGTTACTAAACAGTTGACCTTGTCCGTAAAATCAGCTTTAAAACCGATTTTAAAGCTTCAAACTTTAAAATTCAAGACACCAGATACAAAAGGTTTGTTCACAACAGCGCATAACAAACTAAATCTTATCCCATATCAATGCCGCAAGTAAACCTTCAGGTTCCAAAATTATATATTGAATATATCAATAAAACATCAAATTCTTAATAATGTTACACTCTGAATATAGACCTAAAATATTTATAAATGCTGACTTTTTTTCTGAAAATAAAAGAAAAGGGAGTCGTGACAGCCAACGCTTGATACTTGAGTGCAATAGGCCATAATAGCAGTTCCGGATGTGTACTTCCGGTTGGGTATTGGCGATTAGAGTCTAGTCAATTGTTTAATGAAGCCATTCTCTTACAAACGAAACAGCTGTTGCCAGATAGAGATCTCGGTTGCTTAAGATGACTGACTTATGGAGAACAAGAAAGGCAAAGATGAAAAGGATAAGATTTTTACGTCATCGCAGATTGCGCTGGGATTTATAGATAATTTGGCGCCAGCAAACTAAGATTGATATGGACAGACTGAAATAAAGATATATATATATATATATATATATATATATATATATATATATATATATATAGATAGATAGATAGATAGATAGATAGATAGATAGATACACTGTCATAGATCAATAGATAGATACAGAGATTTTTTGTTTAGATAAAATGGTTTGTCTAATGATGCCAGATTATTAATGAGATACATAGAATGTTAAATGTTTTCAAAATTGTTCACACACGCATGTAAACAAGCACACACACACACACACACACAGACATACAGGGTGCGGTGCGATGGGCAATTGTCGCCATTTTATATTATGAATTCCGCGCATGCGCGTTGTTTGCTTTTATTAGGACGCCTGCACAGTATAGTAGCTTCAGGTAGGCACCATCTATGAGGAAAAGAGCACCACGATGCAATTCAGTCTGCCAGAAATTTGGAATCGGTATGCTGTACTGCTTAGCATTTCAGAGTGTTTGGTTGTCAAACTGGGGACAGGATAGTAAATTCGGAAAGAGATGAATGAGTCTAATGGTGATTACGAAGGTACGGCAGCTCGAAAAACTCACTCTGATAATTCTCCCTAAATTGTTAGCGATGGCCTCAGACACAACACCGAGGCCTACATCAAGTGCCTTGCGGAAGAAGTGCTGCTCTGGATTAAGACGGTGGTTACTGGAAGACCCTATGTCTGGCAAAAGGACTCTGCACCACGCAACACAATCAGGAGGACCCAGTCATGACTGTCAGACAATTTCTGCGACCACATCATCCCTTTATATTTGGCCAGCTAATTCACCAGACTGCAACCCCCTTGATTATTATGTGTCGTGTGGGGAGCAGTTGCGCGAGAGACCAACAAAATTCCTCGTAACACCAAAGATGAACTGAAGGCAAAGATTATGGCAGCATTCATCAGCTTAACAAAGGAGACCAAGGAGACCGTCCAAAAGAGAAGAAAGAGATTCCGAAGTTGTGTGGGGGCAGTGGTTGAAGCGAATGGCGATTTTATTTACTCTTTAGTATTTCAAGATATTTTTGTATAACTTTGGTAAATATATCTGTTAAAATGAGATGTTAATGTTATTTTCATCTTTGCGCCATTTAGACGACAATTTACCCATCGCACCCTGTATATCTGTTAAAATGAGATGTCAGTGTTATTTTCATTTTTGCGTAATATATCGTTGTGCCTGTATATGATAAGATAGTTTTAAGGTATGCTATTTTTATGAGTAAAAGTGCTCAAAATTCACGGATAGAGCGTATATAAATATAAAAGTGGACAATGAGGTCAACAACGAGCAGCGATTCTTTGTTTTATACTTGAACACAATCTTCAGGTCAGCGATGTTGACTTCTTATATATATATATATATATATATATATATATATATATATATATATCGATGGCGGAAGGACCGGAAAGAACGCGACCAAAACTCCTTAGATTCCCAACGGCGGCAGAATAGGCAAAGATCTACACGATCTCAACGGTAAAACCGGTGGAAGAGGGCATCACCAGTCGACCTGGTGCAACCAAGGCGGTTCGTGACAGACCAAGCATCTGACAGCCGAATGCAACCAGGTTTGCCAGATATCGTCCGTCTCAAGCTCATTTGAGCCGCTTCTGGCCAAGTGTGTGGGCTTCTCCATCCTGAGAGAATGCCGACAGCATATATATGTATATATATATATATATATATATATATAAGTACGAGTAATATATAGGAATATAGTGCAGTAATGGTTAGCGGCTTGGATTGAGGAATTACGCGCTAATAACCTTGGAAAAGGTATGACTCCTCTTCTCCCTCCAGTTATGGGTAAATAGCAGCACAGACCGGGTTCTATAGACTTGGATGGCATCTTGTCAGAGAAGGACCACTCTTAATTCAAAACCTGTGAAAGGTCGTTTGGGGACCTTGTGGCATGTAGTGCATCGCTGTATTCGGCATTTCAAAAATGTGTGGACGGTTCTGCATAAAATCTTTACCATAATACTATAATCAAATCACATGTGCTGGTGTCGGGCTGTCGATTCCTAGGAACTGAGCTGCTTGACCCTCATACACCAAATTCGATATTGCAAAATTTAGGTTTACGTATTTACCGGGAGGCAGAAGAATGGTACTAAATATAAAAACAATTAGAGAAAAAATCCTTAACAAAGATTTTCATTTGATATTTAACTAAACATGTCTAAATTAAAATTTTTTAACAAAATACACACCCATATATATATATATATATATATATATATATATATATATATACAACCTGTCCAAGTCTAGGGTTAACGGTTATCTTCCACATACATCCACATAATCTGTGTTTCTTGCTCTGTAACCCTCTACACATACATACATACATACATATATATATATATATATATATATATGTATATATATATATTTGGCAAATTAATCAGAGTTCAATTCATATATCTCTCGTGCAACTTCAAAGTTTCACGGATCACCGACTCAGACGACCCGATGAATCAATTGAATTATTATTAAAGGAGATTAATTTTCACAAGTTTAAATTAATTTCTTGTTATACATACATACATACATACATACATACATACATATATATATATATATATATATATATATATATATATATATATATACATATATATATATATATATATATCCCGTTTTATTCTGAATGCCAAACATAGTTTTTTTTATTTAAAAATCTGTAATCCCTGTATAATATATAACTGCACCAACATCGCAGTAACCAGATAGCTTTTATTAAAATTCAAATTACATAACGGTCAGTCTATACTCAACTCCTGAAGATTGCGTTGTGCATAAAACTCCGAGTCGTGCTATCGGTGAAGGATATGTATTTTTATTAACATATACTCAATAGTTCTGTTTTATTACATCGAGGACTATATATATGATTAAACTTATATGAAGGTAACTTCTAAGAACGGAACTGGGTATACATGACTACAACATGTCAACTACGGCACAATAATGAAATTGTTGCTTGTTTTTCAATCGAGAAAACAAAAACTTAGATGATGTATTGTCGCTATTTACGGCTTTATACTTTTTCTGCTTGATGATGTGTATAATTATTTCGGTCTTGGCATTTCCGTAAATACTACGACGTCAAAAAAGCGGAAATACTGACAAAAGGTTCATTGTGTTTGCTTTATTTCAGCAAAAAGATACGCGCGCAGAGACACACAAACACACGCACAAATATATATATATGTGTGTGTGTCTGTGTCTGTGTCTGTATTATTTTTTATCTGTGTGTGTGCGTGTTCTATTAAAAATGACTGCGTTAGTTCTGAGTTAGTCCTGTTAAGATTTATGGTACATATAAGGGCCCACTTAAACAAACATGAAAACTTACTCACTTCAATCCGAAACATACTAATAAATAAACTAATAAGTCCAACTGCAACTTGTAAAAGAAAAAAGAAATTCTTACCAACATCAGCTCTGAACGTGGCTATCATGTACTGGTCGCATTCGGAAATTAAAAATATATCTACCACTCAACAATTTACACTCGTTTGCAATAGCATAGCCCAGATCCTTTAAAATGGCCAACAGATTAGCCGAAACCACTCGGAACGAACGCGGATTTAGATTTAGATAATTCCTACACGCAAAGTCGAAAAATAATCTCTTCTTCGGGTAATAGAAAAACACAATAAAAAAGTTAAAAGAATATTGTTATTCATTTTAAATGAACATGTATTAGAGATCGATTGCTGGCACATACAAACACACGAAAATTACATCGATATATTTTACTAAAATGAAAAGACATTTTATATCTATTAAATGTATTGATTTTTCTTTTTAATTTTTAGCGAATAACATTTCACAAACATGAAAACGGAGGCATACACGGCGAATAAAAGGGAAAATTACTTAATCTCACTAGTGAAGGGATTGAAAATGAGTTTATATCACATAACTTTATAAAATTTCAAGCAAGTGAATAATATTATGAAGACACCAAGAAAAACACTTACCCTGTTTATGGTCAAGGAATCCTAGATGGCTGGCAAGTATGAAATTTGCTTTACCATGTTTTGTTCAGGGAAAAACGTCATTGGAAGGTAAGCCAAGAATGGGACATTCATTCATGCGTGATAATGAAGCTCTAAAATCAATAGTGGAAAGCTAAGATTTTAAAAATATCACAATCTGTCAGATGATAGAAAAAGTCAGCAAGACGGTTGCTTTTGGTTCCACACAGTTTTAGCAAAAAAAGAACAAAGCTGATCGTTTATCCAAAACAACATGTCTCCTTTCAAAACAATAAAAATAACCTATTTCTTAAACAGGTGATGAAAAATGGGTTCCATATGACAATGCTCAAGGCAAAAAATGCAGTGGATTGTCAAGGATAAATCTCCACATCCAGCACCAAAAGCTAAACTGAGATTGTTGGAGCGTTATTCACTTAGAATACAATATTAACTCGTACATAAAAAAAGTATTAAGAAGACCCGAAAATATGTCTCAGCTTTAAAGTAACCTGCAATAGGTTGATAATCAGTAAAAAACAATTCAGTCAATAAATCTCATACTCAAACATAGATATTCTTTTTTATGTTTATACATTCTTTTTATAGATACAAATATTTAAGTACATGCTCTGTTTATAATAAACAGTATTAAACAATATTTATCGACCTGAATGTCCGAGAAATTTTCATAGAAAATATTCGTCCTACGACAGGAATCGAACCTGCATCCTATACGGAACCGTCATATAGCCCGATGTGCCTTAACCGTTTCGGCCAGAGAGGGGCGTTCGGTTAGCAAGGTCGAATTTACTGCCTTTAAACTTCAATCTTCCATGAATCTATCACGTACATTCATATCTACTCATGGCGTATCCAAATGTAAACAAATGACGTCACACATTATGAAATGGACAAAGTCCGACAATTATTTTAAGACATTTTTATTTTTATACATTCTTTTTATAGGATACAGGTTCGATCCCTGTCAGTGGACGAATATTTTCTATGAAAATTTCTCGAACATTCAGGCCGGTAAATGTTGTTTAATACTGTTTATTATAAACAGAGCATTTACTTAAATATTTGTATCTATAAAAAGAACGTATAAACATAAAAATGTCTTAAAATATTTGTCGGACTTTGTCCATTTCATAATGTGTATAGATATTCTTATTAACTTAGTAATAAGATAAAAAGTGGAAAAGTGTTTTCAGCTATGAACCTGCCCACTGATAATAGGTATCATCTGACCAGAACGAGACACAATGGTGAAAAAATGAGGAAGAAGCAATAAAAGTCTTTATCAGATTCTATTTTGTCGTATGTCAGAGTGGGTGTGAGTTAAAAAGATTGAAGAATTTGTTTTTCTAACGGATGGTTGCATATAACGAAGTAAGAATTGTCTATATTTCTTACAGGCGAAATCAGCGCTTTTGACCATTCTTTGCTTATCTTCAGGAAGATTTCTGCATAATATGGAACCAACCTTGTAAAAAGGAAGAGAAAAATTATGAATAAATAATAAAGTATTCATTTTCTGTCATTTTCAATAGTAAAACTATTTAAAGAAGTAAGAGGGTACAAATATTTAAACTTAACAAGATTTTCCATTTTACCGAAGCAAAGCCTGGGAGCTGATCTCTCCTCTGATCTAGCTTTGACGGCTCAAATGACGGAGGGAAAAACTGTCTTGCATCATTCAATATCTCCAAAATAAAACTAGTAACGTTTCATCCCCACCGATCTCACCTTGAATTTTCTTCAGTCCTCATCCTGTTTGCACTGTTGCCCTCTCAATGATCATCGAAATATCTCTTTAGTGACGAGGAAGTTCCACTCAGATTTTATGGAATAAACTTTCCCGATCAATAGAATCTTAACCACTTCATGTTTTTTCGTACATATCCTCGTAAACTGCATATTTTGCCTTGTCTTTTTATGCCTATATAATAACCTCAGGCATGAAACCTCTACCTTGAATGGTTCTTGGGCCTTGTATTGGGTGAACATTTGTTTTTTTTTTAAAAATCATGAATTTATTTTCCCCCACCTATGGGATAAATAGCAAATTAAGCTAAGCGCTTTTGCTTTGGTCGGAAAACCAACCTAGGAGCAAAACTCCTTTGAAGACAAAACCAGCACGAAGACGGACGAGAACCATCAGGCTATCTAACTCTTGACACCTGCTTTTGGCTGCAGTGCATGTGGTACCCAACCGACCTAACATTCACTTTGTACAAGTCCCAAGAGCCACTCGAGGTAGAGGGTTACAGAGTAAGAGGCACAGTTCATGGAGATACGTGGGGAAGATACCGGTTAACCCTAGACTTGAACAGGTAAAGTTTGCAGTGATTGGGTAAAAGCATACTTTTGAGAGTCATTTCGATAAAGCTGCGATCCGTGGGAAAGAAACTACTGGAGGGAAACTTACATCTCACCAATGAAATACGAAGGGAATGAGGGTGGTTCGCTACAATGGGCGTGGCATGGCGGATCTTACCCACGAAGGTTAAAACTGGTGGAACTAAGGAATTCTTTCGTTTGACCACCTTCTATGGATATCACGATAAAGTAGCGAGAGGCTTGCATTTCGTTTTTCATAATGGCAAATGAAAACGTATTTCGCCTTGAATTAAAGTCAGAATTTGAAATTTAAAAAAAAAAAAAACCTCCAGTGGTCTGACTCTGGGGATCGAACTCGCGACTCTTGATGCCCGTGTATATCTGCCAGCCACAAAACAATTCAAAATCAGCAAATGAATGTCTTTCATTTCCTTCCGTTTGTGAACGTGTCTTCCGTTAGATGTGATGGCTGACATGACAAAGACGGGACTCCCACATTACGAAACACGAAGTAAATAAATAGGGAAAAAGTTTGACGTTGGAAATATAAATAATCAGCATAAATTCTCAGCCGACTAGCAACATCGCTTTCCTCAACCACCATACCAACTGCTGTGCATTATTTATTTATTTACTTGTGTTTTTTTTTTTAACTTTAAACAAAAACAGATTGGCGCTTATCTCGTCTGTGTTTCTGTCGTCTGATTTAATCAAGCGTCAAGCAAACAGGAAACAAAGATGGCGGACGTTTTTCTTTCTATTATCTTTTATTTTATTTTTTTTTTATCCTTTCTTTGTGTCTTTTATTTAATCTCATTTTGTGCCTCCACCATTTTAGGAAATGCCGAAGCAATTGTTATGGTATAAAGGTCTCAATGTTTTTTTTTTGTTTTGTTTTGATATTTTGTTTATTTTCGTAAGTGGGTCGCATGACTCCTAAGATATTTTTTGTGAATCTTATAATTAATTTTTATATCTTGATTTTTTTATTTACTTTTATTTAAGGAGCCATATACTCAAATTTAAATTGAATTATAAATTATTTGTTTGCCTATAAATTATTAAATACATCACATTAAAGGATTTTTTTATTTGCCTTTCATTTCACGATGTTTTAGTTTAGCAAAGTGAATTAATTTGACAACCGAAATGACATGCATTTGTTGTTTTGACTCTAATAAATGCGTCATTACTTCTTGTGCTTTATATACCTTGTCCAATCAGTACATAGGCGATCATGGCTCTCCACAACTTCCTTTCCGTTGTAGGTCTTAATAAACTTTATCTTTATCCCTTCCAATCCCTGTTCCACAATTCATTTACTCAAGCACACTATGTCAAGTCTTGTTTGTCTCTGTCCCTCTTGCCTTCAATCTGTCCTGTGAGTATCAGATTTTCCAAGCCCTCTTCCCTCAATATAGACCTTTGAAAGTTTCTCTTCCAGATGTTAAATATGTTTTTTTTTTAAACTTCATCGTTGCTCACATCCTCCGTCCATGACATTCTCAATATCCTTCTGTAGAAACATAATCTCTGTTGCCTCTTCTTCCTCTTTGAAGAGATTGTCCAGCACTCACTGCCATACAGGCATCACGTAACTTAATTCTTCAGATTTAAATAAGGTTAATTTCTTCTTCAAGCAAAATATTTGTTGCTTTATTAGCCCTCCCTGTTCATGTTCTACCATCCATTGATACAAGCTGCTTAGGTAGGTTTCGCAGTTTCCCTTTGCCTCTCTAGCCTTCAGTGCGTCCTGTTAGTGTCAAATTCTCCAAGCCCTCTTTCCCCAGTATCTGTTCCAGAGGTTTTACTGTCTCTTTCGGATCTGAAGCAAAATATTTCATTTTCCGTTCCCATTTTACATAAAAAACTTTTTCACATACTCTCTCCAGGGTTTTCTCATTATGCTTCTGTACAGCCACAATCTCTGTTGCCTCAAGTCTCTTCTTCATCTGCGAGGAGATTGTCTAATAGGAGGAATAATATTGTATAACATCGGAGCATACTTATCTTAGTTTGCAACGAAATGTTCCTGTTTCTTAATACTTTGTTTTGCTTTTAGAAAGCATCTTTCACTATTCCAATGCGCGTTCGGAATTCGGCGCCACATTTCCCGTCGTCTGTTATAACAATTCCCAAACACTTCAAGTTCTCTGCTTTATAACTAATCTCTGGGGATGCCTTTTTTCCTAACAACCATACATTCTGGGTTCTTACAATTAATCGGTAGTCATTTCTTCCCGTTAAAAATACAAGACCTATCCGGAAAATATCCAGTCACTTTGAACCGGTTGCATGACCTTCCTGTGTGGAAAGAGACTTTTCTGTTAGATTATTTTGCTAATGGCCTTGCATCGCGTCTTCTTACAATTATTGGTTAGTCCTTTCTTCTCGCTTTTTTTACCACCTTGTTTAAAAGCACGTGCGATTTTTATTTTTGTGTCTTCCACTAACACGGTGGCATCTGCGTATCTTATGTTTTAAGGTTACGCCGACCAGTAAACAATTCGCGTAAGGCTTCTACTTTTCTTAGGATCGTTTCGCTCTAAGGGCTGAATAATCCGGCGAGAAGATGCCTCTTGCCTTACGCCTCTTTCAATGTTTGTTTACTTGCTCAATTCATTTTTTTATCAGTGTGTAAGGGCTTTTTAAGAAAAAAAATACAGTTCATTTTAATTGATCGTTTCTTTAAAATGCAGGAAAATATCTTTATTATTGTCATCATCATTATCATCATCCCCTTGACTTTTATAATCGCAGGGCGGATCCGAATGCAGAAGCCACACTAACTCTTTGTCACAACGGTCTGTCAATGGTAGCCATCAACAATTCCGATACAATCATATCTATCCATTGTTCTCGATGCATTTTCTATAAATACTTTCATGGCATTCTTATGGGAAAGCTCTTCGATGTTTCATGTTAAGACAGAAGAAGACTGTCCTTTTCTCCACTCCCTATTTTTACCTTTTGCCACATACGCAGTACTCGATTGGCAACAAGGTCTCACCAGCTGAATTGGCTAGATGCAACCGTAAGTTCTATGCCAACAGTTTCTTTTCTCGCACTTCTCGCTTGTGAAACTCTCTTCTGATTCTGTGCTTTCCAGCCAACTTTGATCTTCATTAAATTCAATATCAATCGTCATCTACTGTCACCCTATTTACTCTTCCATCGCTCTCGCTCCTTAGTAATGTTTATGCTTTCTAATTCTTTCACACACAGTAACCTCGTGTGTCTTAGTGGCTTTACCGCCTTCTTTGGGGTAATCCAATTAATATATTATATATTGTTGTGGTAGGATCCACCTAATTTGCATAGTGGAGTACCGACTATATAAATATGGTTGGTACCGGGAAGACATGAGAGGCGAATCAAGAGATTCAACTAGAGACTCTGCCCGACTGCGACTTAGTCAACACATTCTCCAGGAACGGTCTTCCCAGGAATATACAAAAGACTATATGTAAATATTGTGTACACTTTCTTGTTTCAATACATTTTATTCTAAGTACATTTTGTGTTGCATTATTATTCCATGCATTAGTCAAGTTTCAACAGAGTCACTGTCAGTCACTGTGTGTTTATCTAAATCTGAAAAAAAAAACGTTAATATTCACCTTCATCCCTGCCGTGCGCCGACGGCTTACTGGTAGAAGTTCCGACTGACGCCAATTCAGGCGGGTTTCGATCCTAGCTAGAGGCAACCGGACGTCTAGACACACTGATGAGCTGTGAAACAGCGAAACAGTCTGTCTGTGGATGACAAATATATATATATATAAATTGTTGATGATAGACCCTCCCATTGATTTCTACGTATGAGGTTCCGGCAACCTCATTCAGTTTTTATGCTTGTGCCGCATATGACACTTTAGTCCCTCTAGTGATCTGCATAGAAGTCCACATATTATACAACAGCGAGGAACTCGGGACACAGCCACAGGAATATTTGCCGGCGCTTTTCACCATTGTCTTTTCTTTTGTCTATTACTGAGTCAATACGACTGATTTCGAAATTTCCGATCCTCCAATGACACAAATATCTCCTGTTATTTCTATCCTGGGTAACTCGCTCGAAGTTAGTATAAGTGTGAGTCCTGAGCAAAACAGTAAGTCAGCAAGGCCTCTAATCGGGTGATTGGGAGGGGTTTTGAGGAGCGTGGAACCACCTCTTAATTGCTGGTGTTCCCTGGTACAACTTGATCCAGGTTGGTAGCACCTGTTAGATTTCCAACTAATAGTGATCCCACAAGCAATGTAAATGCACACACACACACACACACACACACACACATATATATATATATATTACACACACACACACACACACACACATACATATACATATATATATATATATATATATATATATACAGTGTAACCCGGATATAAGAGACCCGGATATAAGAGAAACTCGGATATAAGAGAGATTTTCTCTGGTCCCAAATTAGAGCCATACTTACCTAAACAAAATACACCAAACCCGGATATAAGAGAAACCCGGATATAAGATACTTCTTATCCGGTTCCGACAACTCTCTTATATCCGGGTTACACTATATATATATATATATATATATATATATATATATATTACTTCAAATGTTATTTTTTGCGAATACACGTATTTGAGTATTTATTTCGTCTCCCAGGCTGCATGCGCATTCGCAAAAAAAAAACAGACCTTCGGCAGGATTCGAAACTTACTAGGTGCTCCTCCGTTGGAGGAATCAGGTTGAAATACTGCCGGGATGTGGTGAGGCACATTTTCTATATTAGGTTTTCTGGAATTGAGTCCTCGGCACATTATCGCATTGCTTTCGGTGAAATGATTAACCCCCCCACAAACACACACACACACGCATACACACTCTCTTGCTCTCTCTTTCTCTCTCTCTCACACACACATACTCACACACGCCTTCTCCCTCTCACACACACACACACACACACTCTCGCTCTCTCTCTCTCTCTCACTCACACACTCACTCACACACGTACACACTTTCTCACATGCACACACACACACTCTCTCACACACACACGTACACACTGACTCGCTCTCGCTCTCAGACACACACGCACACTCTCGGTCTGTCTCTCTCTCTCACACACACACACACACACACACACACACATATATATATATATATATATGATGGTTGTCATTTCTTTGCAGAAGAAGATCGTCCCTTCACTTGGCAGCTTTTTGTGTTTTTTCGTTCAGAATTATACTATTTCCATCATTTTTACCCGTGCCTAACCCTGCTAAAGCTCTGCTTTTGGCCCGTAAGTGGTTTTTAAGGCCAGCTTCACTTTTACCATCTCCCTTCCGCACGTGGCAAACATAATGTTTGTCTATGTTACCTATGTTGGTATCTTGCCTGTTCCTGTAAACAATCGCGTGATGTCCCGCAACAGACTCACAAACCTTGTCACAAAACTCGCACAAGTAACCTGCAGGTCTTTTTGCAAGGGTTGCATTCAAAGGAGCTTGCACATGGCCTCTCAGGTGTGATCTCATATGACTGACTAAACCAGCTGCCGAAAGGGTGACGTTTTCACAAATACTGTGTGTTGGTGTCCTAATAGCTCTGGGATAAATTCTATTTCTCCCTTCTTAATGGCGCGCTTTTTGTTGGAATACTTAATTCTCTTCTGCTCAAAATTGTTGCAGTGTTCCCAAATCAAACTTCTCCAGCCAGATCTCTCTCCAGCGTCAGTTTTCCAATCTTTAACATTAACGCCAAGAGTCTTTAGGTAACAGTTAATTATATCAAATATAGGTCAAATATGGATTATAATCTGACAGAATGATAGGATAAGGAACAAAATTTGAAAACAAATTTGTTATCTCCAACACTAAGATCTTTACCACCACCTCCAAGACAATCAAAATTTAGTTGACAAGGAAGATAAATCCAACACCAGATCAGATGCGGTATTTATAATATTAAACCTAGAACATTAACCATCAATTAAAGTTACACCACTAATAACCAAAGGTATATCATACCCGATTTTGAAAATATTAAAAAAAAAAAAATTAAATATAAATCTTTATTTGAAATATTTTATATGCAGGTACTTCAAACTTTGTACTTTGAGTTATCATTAATAGGAACTGAAAAACATTATTTAGGTAAGAAAATAAGGTACTGAAAATTGTAATTAAAAATAGGAAAAATTGCGCTGGGTACTATATACCGATGGTTAGTGTTCTAGGGTTAAAGATCTACAATGCTAAAAGAGCTACATAGGTGAAACATCCGGAAACCTAAATGACGGCATCTACGAACACAAGAGAAACATGTGTTGAGACAACCCTCTGAACTCGCTCGCAACAAAAGAAAAAAATCAGGCCATAAAATCTATTTTAAAATTGCCACCCTAATAAGAAAAGAACATACACTATTATGTAGAAAAGAATGAATCGCGATAAATATTTTACCATCGATAAAAACACGTCAAACGCATTTTATAACATCACCAACTTTCATAAATTCCATACTTAGGGAATCGAAGATCAAATTAGTCACAACCACAACCGGTGTAACCCAAATTCTTTCACTCCCAAACAAAACATTTCCCAATCAACATACGGACCCTGCCAGACAGAAATAAAGTGTGCCCACAAGGCGCACGCACATCATCAACCAAATCCAACGCAAACAAAATAGAATTATGATAAGCAAAACACACGAAAGCAACTAGACATACGAATATACGTGAGGTTTACGAATGAAAAAACAAACAACACAAAACTAAAAGCTACCAGAAAAAATGTTCCAAATACACCCCCCACACACACACTCTGTCTCTGTCTCTCTCTCTTTCTTGAGTACTTTTTAAAAATACAATGTTTGGACGTTGGAATTAATTTACCTTACATATATATCTATGTATGTGGATGGCTATATATATATATATATATATATATATATATATATATATATATATATGTCGATGACTATATATATATATATATATATATATGACGATGACTATATATATATATATATAAAATGTATGTCGATGACTATATATATATATATATATATAATATATGTCGATGACTATATATATATATATATATATATATATATAATGTATGTCGATGACTATATATATATATATATATATATATATATATATATATATATATATAAATCAGCGGCTATTCTAGGTCATAAGTTTTTGTCAGACTTATTACAATATTTAACAAAATATACTATTGGTATAGTTTAGATCCTTTACTTTAACTAAAATATATAATTTTTTAAAAATATCTGTGCATTAAATTAAAAAAACATTTCGGTATTATAATATTAATTGTAATGATTCTATAAAAATAAACATTTATTTAAAAAAAAAAGTTTCCAGTCATGTAAGAAAAAATAACATTTTTATCTAACACGAGTGTGTGCTTGTATATATGTCTATGCGTTAGTGTGTTTATGTGTCTCTCTTTGAATTTTATTGTACGTATATGATCACTACTGCTGATTGATATCATGTTTCCTCAACACTACCCCACTCACACTCCTCACCCAAACCAGCCAGTGGACGAGTTAAGGGTGCCAGTTTCTTTGACTTTAGCCGACGTAAAGACGGGCTAAATTTCATTTGCTCTTATTCAATTGATACAGCTCACTAAAAAATGTATACTGTACGAAATAATTTATTTAAAATGGACATTTAAAAAAATAAGTTGCAATAAAAATGTGTACTTTGAAAAACAGGGCATACAAGACATTAGATATTTTTAAAAGATTATTTATAAAATAAAGAAATACATTGCCTATTAAGTATGTCTCCAGCTTGAAAGGGCTCAGATCTAGAAAACCCGACTAGCCACTTTAATTTTATTTAATCTTTTTACTTACGTTCTTTCTTTGTCTTTGTTTTTTACTTACTTTCTTCTTTTTTTCTTCTCTATTATAGACAATATCAACGAAATGTAATTCACACAACATTTTGAGGCACGGAGTTAACACAATTAATTTTGGATCTAGCTGAGATCAAGATTAAAAACGACGAAGAATGAAATAATTTTGTTACTTTGAAATAGATATACTTGAATCTTGATGCACTCGGCCTAAACCCGACAAGCCCGACCACGGAGTCGCCACTAATATATATATATATATATATATATATATATATATATATATATATATATATATATATATATATATATATATATATCACAGGTAATAGATCCGTAGGTATATAATCAATGTGGATCCCAATAATAGAAAATATTAAAACTGATCCACAAAAAGAGCTCAATGTATTTATTATAACAGAGTATATAAATTACACAACAGAGAAATAAAAAATTACCTCTTGAGTCTAGTCTATTTCCGTTGACGCCAAGTACGTCTGTTTTATTCAACCTAGACAGTCCACCGTCTGGGTTGAATAAGACTGACGTACTTGGCGTCAGCAAATATTCACTATACTCATGAGGTAATTTTGGATTTCTTTGTTGTGTAATATACAGGGTGTCCCTAAAGTTCGTGTGCACTTTAAAAAACATTATAACTTTATTTGTATTTGCGATAGAAATAATTTGTAAAAAGGATTAGAAAGAAGTAAATCTCTATTTATTACGGTTTTATTGAAATTTTATTTAAGTTTCCACATGTCCTCCATCATTAGCATTACAAAGGGCAATACGATTTTGCCGTTCACGGAAAACATTTGCCAACTGATTTACAGTAATGCCTGAAATCACATTAGTTATTTTAGCTATACTTAAAACTAGGTACATTAAACATTATAACATTTTTTACAGATTATTTCTATCGCAAATACAAATAAAGTTATAATTTTTTAAAGTGCACATGAACTTTATGGACACCCTGTATATATATATATATATATAGAGAGAGAGAGAGATAGATAGATAGATAGATAGATAGAGAGAGAGAGAGAGAGAGAGAGAGAGAGAGAGAGTCTTTTTCTTACTTCTATATATAGATGATTACTAAGTTTAAACTGTCTTTCCCTCTCCCCATATGTGCTTGTGCCCTGTCTCATCATTTTCCTTTTTCTTGGCAAAAAATCCGCAACGTGATATACTCAGTACGAGTCGAACTCAAATAGAGACATGCCAGACTTATTTGCTAATCATAGCTTCCCGACGAGAAGCCAGTCTATAGCTTTGTAGCGGGTCATGCAGTCTTTGTAAAATTGTCAATGAAATAAGGAGGCCGACTGTTTTGTGTCCCTATTCGTGTGCGCACACGCGCGGGCGTGTGTGTGTGTGTCTGTGTTATGTAAGACAATTATTACAATGGAAAATGTATTTCAATGGTGAGATGTGAAGAAACTTTATTGGCGTTTGTGCGCAGGTGCAGATGTAGTCATGTGGTCCTGGCTCCATCTTTGTATTTCACTGTGTCCGGTTCGATCTTTTCATGTGCAATCAGGCCGAACGTTTTCATTGCCGAGACGGCAACGTTTTTAAGAGCTGGAACTTAGAGACTAGTGTTATTTTCAATCGTCTGCTTACCACACAGCCTCTATTTTCCCACCTTTACTTTTCTTCGTTTCTTTTCATTTCTGCATCGCATGCCATACACTTTTCTCACCTTCTATCCCTTCCGATATTTTTTACCAGCCATACTTCTTTTTCTGTCTTTTCTTTTGTTTTTCCGTTTTATTTTTCTCGTTTTTCATTTTCTGTCACTTGTAATTTGGTCCCATTTTCATTATCTATGCCCCTTTCTTTTTTTTCTAGTTTTCTGTTACGTTCTTTTCTACTTCCATATCGAATTTTTTTCTCCCTTTTTTTTTCTTTCATTATAATGGCCTCTTACTTACCAGGTCTCTAAGCTTTTCGTGTGGATTCAATTATTCATTTTAATATCTTTACAAACAATATTACTATTAACTAAAACTATAGAGACAGTATTAATTATCCAGATTTAAAATATTCCAACAAAATTACCAAGATAAAAAATATCCAGGCATCAAAATGTTTCGGAGAATTAACATTTCCAGACTAAAGCATTACCAAGAAATTAATATTTCTAGACAACAACATTATCGAGAAATTTTCAGACAAAACAGTTTTATTGATGAATTAATATTTCTAGACAACAACATTATTGATAAATCAACATTTTCAATAAACGGCATGATTGAAACATTCATATTTTCAGATAACAACATTATCGAGAAATAAAAATTTGGAGACAACATTATTGAAAATTCAAAATTTCAGATAACAATATTATAGAGAAACTAAAGCTTTTCAGACAACAGTATTATTGATAAATTAATATTTTCAATCAAGGGCATTATCGAAAAATTCATATTTTCAGATAACATTATCAAGAAATTAAAATTTTCAGACAACAGCAGTATCGAAAGTTTCTAAATTTCAGACAACAATATTGTCTAGAAATAAAACTTTTCAGACAACTTTATCGATAAATAAAACTTTTCAGACAACAGCAGTATCGAGAAATAAAAAATTCAAATATTTTCGAGAATGAAGATATTCAGGCGTCTTTCTTGAGAGTCACACTGTTGTAAAACAGCAGGCCACGTAGATTTTGAGATTGATATTAAAACTGAAGTTTTACAAATAAAATTATCAAATGAAGGCGAACTGAAGATTTTGTCTTTGAATTAATCCAATGATTAGCAGTATAATCCATTAAGATTTAGTAATACTAACTACTCCGCACTTTCTCAGCATTTTTTCTAAGATTTTTATTCTAAAATAGCTTCTTGTTTCTTCAATCCTTTATTTTTGTTTTTAACTAATAATAGTCGTTAAATTTATCTTAGGATCAAGTGACAACTGTTCCTGTCGATACTTCAGTAATTTGTCTAAATAGTTTCAATCTTAAATACCCGCTGTTACATGGACAATATAACCCTACCTATAACCCTAATTCTTTGTCGTGTCTTGGGTCTGACAA
Source organism: Acanthosepion esculentum (assembly GCA_964036315.1). Lineage (NCBI taxonomy): Eukaryota > Metazoa > Mollusca > Cephalopoda > Sepiida > Sepiidae > Acanthosepion > Acanthosepion esculentum. The sequence continues at coordinate 89,799,182 of OZ038502.1, read as the reverse complement.
TAAACTACATCTGGCAGCAAGGCCTCTGATCGGAAGATTTTTGAGGATCATGGAACCATCTTTTAATTACTGTTGGTGCAGAATCCTCCCTAACTCACAGTGGTAGCACCTGTTAGGGTCCTAACTATAGGCAAATAATTAACCCCAAAACACGAGTCAAAACACGATGAAAGTATAAAAATTGATTTTTATCATAAAAATAATAGCAATATATTTTTTTAAGAAAAAAAATACCATTTTTGTAAATGAAATTACTAATGTTTCCAAGACGGCATTAAATGACCCTTAAGATGTTGATATGTCGCTAAACAAACTCTTCTCGGTAATTGCTTAAATTCTCCTAATTCTCTGAATTTCTTTATTTCTGTCTTCAGAAGACAATATGTAGAGTTAATAGAAAAAAAAAGGCCAAAGGAGAAAACGAATCAATACAGAAATTTAAACCTTTGGGAAAGATTTTAAATCCGAAACCCCAAAACAATAGATGTCAGCGTGTTGTTGTTTTTTGTTCCTTTTACAATAAGGTCCACCCTGTACAAGGCCCGGGAACCATTCGAGGTAGAGAGTTATGTTAGGAGGCAGTTTATGAGGTTAGGAGAGTAAGATAACGATCAACCCTAAACTTGAACAAGTTAAGATTGTAGTGATCTAGGAAACAACCTTTTGGGAGTTTGTTCCACAGATCAGTGGTTCATGGGAGGAAGCTGTTCGAGTGGAACTTACTTCTCACCCATGGAATACGGAGGGAATGGGGAGAGGGGTTGCTACTATTATAAATGGCATGGCGGGTCCTAGCCGTGAAGGTTACACCTTACGGAACCAAGGAATGTAATTCGTTCGAGCACTTTCTGTGAATATTGCGATAGAGCAACAATGCCGCATCCCACCTGTGAGAGGCAGGTTGGGGGGGGGGGATAACTCCTTACCCACTCGGAAACTCTTTTGTATCCTATCTAGGCAGGAAAGTGAGGTCTGTTCAGCTCCCGCTCAAATATGACTACAGTACTACATTCTTCACATGATTTGGCTCTAGATACAAAGATAAAACCGCAGGTGCTTCTAGACAAGGTGGTAAAGGCAAGCGAGAAGAAAGGACTAACCAATAATTTTAAGAAGACGCGATGCAAGGCCATTAGCAAAATAATCTAACAGAAAAGTCTCTTTCCACACAGAAAGGTCATGCAACCGGTTCAAAGTGACTGGATATTTTCCGGATAGATCTTGTATTTTTAACGAGAAGAAATGACTACCGATTAACTGTAAGAACCCAGAATGTATGGTTGTTAGGAAAAAAGGCATCCCCAGAGATTAGTTATAAAGCAGAGAACTTGAAGTGTTTGGGAATTGTAATAACAGACGACGGGAAATGTGGCGCCGAAATCCGAACGCGCATTGGAATAGTGAAAGATGCTTTCTAAAAGCAAAACAAAGTATTAAGAAACAGGAACATTTCGTTGTAAACTAAGATAAGTATTGCGGAGTCTCCTCTATTCACACAAATGGACTCAACCGAGGTATACATATACTACTACCAGTGAATACGCGGACAGTCTGTAATAGAGGAGAGTAGCACAAGAGTCACCGTTAGCGAGCACGTAGACTCAGTAAGGAGTCATACCACGATACTTCAATACCAAGACTGTATATATATTATTGCTACTAACCCGCATTCCTGAATCTACTAACCTGTATTACCAGTTTGTATTACGTTAATACATTTATTTTCCTTATCCATTCCTGGCGTTTGTTATTCATTTATATCGGATTCATCCCGGAATCCACAACAATAAGTATGCTCCAATGTTATATAATATCTTCCTCCTATATGAATGCTAGACAATCTCCTCGCAGATGAAGAAGAGACTTGAGGCAACAGAGATTGTGGCTGTACAGAAGCATAATGAGAAAACCCTGGAGAGAGTATGTGAAAAAGTTTTTATGTAAAATGGGAACGGAAAATGAAATATTTTGCTTCAGATCCGAAAGAGACAGTAAAACCTCTGGAACAGATACTGGGGAAAGAGGGCTTGGAGAATTTGACACTAACAGGACGCACTGAAGGCTAGAGAGGCAAAGGGAAACTGCGAAACCTACCTAAGCAGCTTGTATCAATGGATGGTAGAACATGGACAGGGAGGGCTAATAAAGCAACAAATATTTTGCTTGAAGAAGAAATTAACCTTATTTAAATCTGAAGAATTAAGTTACGTGATGCCTGTATGGCAGTGAGTGCTGGACAATCTCTTCAAAGAGGAAGAAGAGGCAACAGAGATTATGTTTCTACAGAAGGATATTGAGAATGTCATGGACGGAGGATGTGAGCAACGATGAAGATTCAAGGAAAATGGAAACATTGATCACTTATACTTAGAATCAGAAAGAGACAGTTAAAATCTCTGGGGCACATAATGAGGAAAGGGGGCTTGGAGAATTTGAAACGAAGTATGTGAATAAAATACATTAGTAGACAAGAACAACAAGTTACACAAATGTGATAAAAATATACAAAATGTGTTATTAATTGACATCAAAATTTCTAAAAAGATACATTTTCTTATTTCGAAATGATTCATTATCATTCCAAAAGTTATTCTGATTAAAGAAATTAATTTTCATGTCTATTTTTGTTACTATTTCTATATTTGCAGCCGATCTATTCTTCGAACTTCCTCAGGTGTACAATCCAAGCAAACCTTCTAGAAGCGAGTGCCGAAAGGTTATTTTATCAATGTAACTAGAAAGAGTGTTCTCTTACCTTCAATATTATTTTGTAAATCCTATTAAAATATACAGAACTTAATTATTAACGATATATTGCTCTTACTTTTCTCCTAACAAGGAGTCTTTAGACATCATATCAAGAGGTGTAAAATGCCAATTTGAAAGATCCTTGTACATATTTTAAAATTTGTTTCAAATCATTAAACCACGTCAAGTATTAAACCCCAAACCCCCATAAATTTACTATTCTTACTGAAGACAAATCCAAAGGAGATCCACAGCAAGCTCTGGGTGCCAACTATGCATCATACTCAATTGTGAAGATGTAATGTGTAAACTTCTATCATATAGACACTTCCATCATAAATAAACTTCTGTCATAGAGGTACTTCCATCATAATGAAAATTCCAACATAAGAAAACTTTCATCACATAGAAACGTCCATTATAAAGAAACGTCCATTATAAAGAAACGTCCGTCATAGAGAAACTTCCATCTTAGAGAAACTTCAATCATAAAGAAATGTCAATCATAAAGACACTTCCATCATATTGCAACTTCCATCATAGTGAAACGTCCATCATAGCGAAACTTCCATCATCGATTATCTTCCATCATGAAGAAACTTCCATCATAAATAAACTTCCATCGGAGAGAAACTTCCATCATAAATTAACTTCCATCATAGAGAGACTTTCATCATATACAACCTTCCTTCATAAAGAAACTTCCGTCATAGAAAGACTTCCATTTTAGATAAATTTCAATGATAGAAAAACTGCCATCATAGAAAAGGTTAATCATAAAAACTTCCATCGTAGAGAAACTTCCATCATATTGCAACTTCCATCATAAAGAAACTTCCATCATCGATAATCAGCCATCAAAAATAACTTCTATCATAAAGAAACTTCCATCAGAAATTATCTTCTATCATAGAGAAATTTTCATCATAGAGAACCTTCCATCATAAAGAAACTTCCGTCATAGAGAAATTTCCATCCTAAAGAAACTTCCATCTTATAGAAACTTCTATCATAGAGAAACTTCCATCATAATGTTGATATATTTCTCTCATGATATTATCAGCATTATTCAATAGAATAGCATCTCTGTTGACTGAACTAACACCAGAAGCTAACAATGCAAATCTAATGATAATAATTATGATTTTTAATTAACCTGGACTACTTCAACAAGTCCCAGCATAGCCCGAGTAAAGTGACGAACAATTTACAAATGATTGCATCGGTAAACTAGAAACTATATTGAAGATCAGCGTTTACGATAGAATTCTAACAAGAAAATCAATAATGCTTTTTTTTTCAAAATCGGTATCATCCAACGCAATAAAGCCTCTAATACACAAGGGATTTTACAAGGTGTGGAAGAATTAGGAACAGAAACATTAATAATGAGCGGGAAGTTGAAAAAGTAATCAGGAGGGCAGTAGATAGCGGTTGATATTGCATTTAAATCTTCGTTGGCTGGAAAGCATGGAGCCGGAAGAGAGTTCCACAAGCGAGCAGTGCGAGAAAACTTACGGCTACATCTAACCATCTCAATTGTAAATTGATGAGATATCCACGACGGTTTAGTACCGCGCTTAAATTAAAAAGTGTAAGTGCTCCAGTGAAGAGCTCGTCCGAAAAATTAACATGAAAGTTTTTATAGAAAAGGCACAGGGGGGCAACCTTACGACAGTGGGTAAGCGACTTAAGCCGAGCCGCCGGATCAGGACCAATAATATTGCTGATTCTTCTTTGGATTTTATCAAGGATCTCAAGGTAGATAGCAGGGGCACAGGACCATCTATGGCAGCAATATTCTAAGCATGGACGAATGGTAGACATGGTACAATGATAGATATGTATGATTGATTCTAGAGAGAAAAATTGTCTCGCACGACACAGTGAACCAACTTCTTAGCAGCTAACCTAGAAATGGATTTAATATAGTCTTTCCAATTCGTGTCAACTTTCTTGAGGGTTAGCATCAGCCGAAACGTTGTAATAAATATGGCGACAAAGATGAGGACAATAGTCCGAATAATGTAAATAATGTACATAATACCTCATCTCAGAAATATAGACAGATAATTAAGATTAATCTTAAAAACTTTACTCTCCTGAAGTGATGTCTAAAGACTCCATGTAAAGAGAAAAGAATGAGCAACAGATTGTTAAAGACTGTGTTCTGTATGGTTTAACAGAACTTACAGAATAAGCTTAAAGTTAAAAGAATGTATTATAAAAAAAGAAAACAGGTGAAATGGCAACAACTTAAGGAACCCATTGACATTAAGAAAATTTGAATAAGAACGAATCTATGTAAAATTTAATTGAAAATCAGCGACCAATGTAGATGTTAATATATGGATATGGCAAAATGAAAGAATTTCCCGTTACTTTCTCCACTTTTAAAATTCAGAGATTTTTTTTTTTCACTTTTCAGAAGAGTTGCTAGTCAAGGCTAAAAGCTCAGTCTATCCCACTATTTATCTGGGAAATAAATATCATACATCTATGTCTTTTTCCAGTGCCATATGAAACCAGTGGGTAAAAGTATGTCTGGTCACTAATCCCGTCATCGTCTGAATTCGGTATTCTGTGTTTTCCTTTCATGCATCACTAGTTAATCTTTGGTGCCGAAACGTCTGCTAAAGTGCAGAATCTGAGGAAGCTATTGTGCCACATTTCCAAATATTTACAATCTTTTCAAACGGCTTTGGCAGCTCGTCAAAAACTATGAATTCATGTAATTGCTACTTGAGACCCCTTAAACGCGGGAGCTTTTTTTTATATCTTTCTCAAAGTTAGATCGTTAAACATAATATTCTAATTACTTCATCCAGTAAAGGAGTTATTGTCCTTTCTATGAATAAATTCTTTTTTCTTTTAAATACATTGTCGCCAAATTTGTTATGATATTTCCAAGCGTACCCATTCAGTTTTTGTTGTGTCCAATTTGATATCTAATTACGCTTGGCTTCATATTTTAAAAGACTGCTTTATTGTAAACAATGAATAACTGGCAACTTCTCCTCCACAAGTAGAAAAAGAATGATTTCCCATAACTTGCTGTCACCTATGTGTTATCTCTCTTAGTTTTGTTGTTATTCTTATGCAGCGTTTATAGAAATAAATATTTTTAAAAGCCATTACCACCAAATTTGTTTTGACAATTTCTAACCCTAACCCATCGGAAGTTTTTGCGTATCGTTTCTAATAAATCATGCTTGTCAGATATAACTTCATATTTTTTGTCGTGATGAGTGAATAGTCGACAAGGGACATCCCACAAGCCAAGCAAAATCGATGTTTTGGAATTTGCTGTTAGCAGTGATATGGCTAAAGTGCGTTCCGCTTAGGGCAGCCCTTGAGTTTGCCGCCTCATGCCCTTGTCGCAGTTAGCTCCCCCTCATTTTCTTAACGCTTCACCAGGGGTCTCTCCTTCCCGGGAGTATAAATACGGGTTGACCCTTGGCCTCTCTCTCTCTCTTTCTTTCCACAGCTGCGCCCACGGGCGGCTCACCCGGCCTCGCTGGAGGTCGGCAACTGTCGCACGTGGTGCGAGGTATTTCCAGTATGTGAACTCTCACACACAACTAGCGTTTCCCATGTTCAGGGAATACGCTAGAACAAGATTCACCAAACCGTACGGACATTCCAACTCAAACACACACACACAATAACTTTCCACACAGACACTAAACGTTCTATACATGTTTTAAATGTATTTGTAAACCCGTGTATCAATCTGTTTTTATCTGTTTGTTAATAATATATATTTGTTCGCATACATATATCTGTCTCGTTTGTTCCTTTGGACCCCATTAAGGTCCAACATTCTTTTTAATGTGGCTGGACCGGCCAGAAATAATTCATCTTCTCTACTCCTTCCATTCTCACACGGCCGGTCCACTACACCCTCCACAAAAATACATATTGAACTCATTCATAAAGTTCTAAAACTAGTTTGTGTGTCATTATAATATTACTTTCACTTAGTCAAATATATTATGCTTTAAATACAAACCAAATATACTTAAGCTTTATCAGTAACAATGAAAAAGCAAAAACGACATATAGAGAAAAATTAGGATCATCTTTATTTCTGAAATGAAAATTACAGCTTTCTGCAAAGTAACATTTCTTGCTTTTATGCTCGTAAATTCTTCAACGAAATCGTCAAAAACGATTTCATCTGTCGACGGTATACAGGCCATTATATATGGCATAGTTTGAATTACTCGAAAGATCCTTCAACTGTGAGTACTGTCTCGACATTAAAATCACTTTTATTTCAATACAACATATACAGGCTTATAGCCTAGAGCAGACAGAAAAAGTACCGCCCCTTTAAAAGGGTAGCCCGGAGCGGAACGCCCTCTCTAGCTACGCCACTGTATGTCAGCCATGGGTTGTAACTGCTTAATCTTAACAGTTAAGCATACTTTTCAATAAAAGGGTATTGTTAGGAGAATGTTAAAGTAATTTGATACATGGTATAATTAGAAATATGTGTATCTTTTAAGCATTCCGATGTGCTGGGATAATATAGATCAATGAATCCAAGCAAGGAAACAAGGCCAAGTTGTTGTTACAAAGGAAACATATTCATTATATTCTGAACAGGGATTGTCTAGCCAGAGAAAACTATGATAAAAAAACTATAGCATTGACAAAACAAAAGCACGGGGGAAATGAAAAACGTGGAAGATGAAGCTGGTCAGTCTACCCATTATAAAAGCACCTCCAAAAATCTATATGACTAAAACCTGACAGCTGATCTGACCTCCGACCTTACTCACACAGCTCATTGTAGAGGGAACAAGCTTGTAACTTTCATTACCTCGAAAATCAAGCTATTGTGGCACGACAACGGAAATAAACACCAAGACAGTTAATCAAAGGACAAAAACGTTTTCCTAGTCTGAGGCTGCGCGAATCTTTACGGTTAACAAATGAATCGTTTGTCAATAAATACTTAACGTTTTTTTTTCAACCAACGGGCAGCGTTGCCGCTGACAACAGGAAAAACATGTATCACTTTTAAGATTAGTTAAGCAAAGCATCTCGACATGTCAATAAGGAGATAAAGACAATTACATGCGACATCGGTTCAGACCACGCGATTCAAAGAGAAACCTTTATTCATTCACCAGTCTTCCCCACTAATCGATGAGGCACTTACAATTTCCTCCGCACTTTCTTCGTTGCCTCGATTTTTCACACATACACGCGGTTAACTGACAATTCTATTTATCTTAATAACCAAATAGAAAAAAGAAACTTGAACATTCACACACGCGCGTTCTCGCCTTTTTATTGTTGTCCGTTCATTCAATAGTAATGTTTCATCATCACAGATCAGATCCCGAGTTTTCTTCTGTCCTGTGAAAGGTTCGACTCTCAACGCCGCTACTTGCCTGTACCGTCTATTGGTCCTCAAACCAGACAGCGAAAATCATGCTAGTAACGTTTGAGTATCACAGATCAGATCCCGAGTTTTCTTCTGTCCTGATAAACGAATCGATTCTCAATGCGGCTACTTGCCTGTACCATCGATTGGGCCTCACAGCTGACCACGAAAATCATGACAATAATGTTTTATCATCACGTCCTGAGTTTTCTCCTGACCTGATAAACGCTTCGACGCTTAATACGGTTACGCGCCTGTAGCGTCTAATAGGCCTCTTCATTTTACTTTAGAAGCTTCTCTTGCCATGCCCCATCTCTAGAAGAGCCAGATCAGGCAGATAAATGAACGGTTTCATCTACATTCGGTTCAGTTCTGTCCATTCCTCACTTTTAAGCTATGGGTCTGTTCAAAAGCGTGGCCCTTTATTTAATGAATTCTTCTTTTTTTTCAACCACTCTCCCACAGAAAAATGTTGCTAGCCTCTCACTCTTCAATCCCAAATTTCATAGCAGATTTAGGTGGACTACATTCCTTGCTTCCAGCAGTTCACATATTCAAAACTAAGACCCACCATGCCACCTATACTGAATCAAATCATTCCACATCTGAACTGCATCCATACTCTGTGGGTAATGACTAAAATCCACAAGGATAGCTTCTTCTCAGATCTGTTGCAATTTTAGAACGCACTCCTGACTGGTTGCTTCTCCGATCACTAAAATCGAAACCATTTCATGTCGAGTGTCAATCGTTATCTATCCTACATATCCTCATGATATAAAACTGTTTGTCTTTCGTAAATGCACCCTTACATCACCAGTAGTTCTAGTCTTCACGGCTAGGACCCGTTATGCTACGTACATTCTCATTCTTTTCGTATTTCATTAGTGGGAAGTGACTTCCCGTCAGGCAGCTTTTTCCGGCGGACCAATTCTCTGTGTTCCAAGAGGACATTTTCCAATCATTATAATCTTAACATGTTTATGCCTTTGCTTGACTGTTATCGACCCTACCTATCCACATAATATGTGCTTTTCCTCTTAATCTTTAACCCTCTACATCGAGTGGCTCTCGGACCTTGTACAGGATGAACCTCAGTGTAAAAAACACTTTAAATCTACTGCTTTGCCTGTAATATTTTGTGCCCTGTGTACGATCAAGAAAGGTAGAGGCAAGGAAGGACTTCAGCAGAATCTCTGGGCGATTCATTTTACACGAGGTTTAAAAACAATGTTCAATTTAGAACTACTCATCTACGAAAGAGAATCTTATCAATAAGAATGTCATTGAATGGAAATATATTAGAGAAAGAGCGAGCGAGCGACCCTGGGAGAGTTCTCTTTAGGGTTCATGAGACCAATCGTAACGCACAAACGCGATAAGAAGTGAAGGACGCCCGTGGGTGTGAGAAACGAGAAATCAACGTGTGGGTTGGAATTTGCGACTTGTTCAGAAACGAAGCAACCTGGCAAGCATAACTATGTCTTGTGTTTAGCTTACTCTGATACAAAATCAAAGTGACATGAGAGAAATCACTACGGTAGTAACAGCATAAGATACGCTTGTTTGGACTGATGCGACATATTTTCGTTATGATTTGAGAACACTTCGTAGTTTTGGAGCAGTCCTCAAAAGTCCAGTCTTCTGCAAGTGCCCAGTCTTGACACGAATCCTCTCAAGCCACTTCGGATGCTCCTTACCGTATTGTAACCAGAGCAACGACTACAATGAGTATGAACTGCACTCCCTTCATTGACCATAATTTATATACTTGCCATTTTAAAGTATCATAGTTTTCCTGATTTCGTCTTCTTTATCAAGTCCTGGATATGACGATAATCTAAATCCGACAGCAATGCTTCCGATCGGATGATTTTGAATTTCAGTTTCTATAGCCTATTTTTTACTTGTAGCTGAACAATTTGACTGAAATGTTTGTTTCGACATAGGTATTGTTACCTCACTGAGTAATCACAACTTTTCCAGCCAATTTATGACAATTTTATACGGCCCTAGTACATTTATTGTCCTGTATATTTGAACTGCACAATTCTACAACACAGATGCATCACATTTAGACGTAAAGACATTTGATTTGTGTTCCCACAAATATTATTATTTCCTTGCATTTCTTTTGTATACTCATTTCCTTCCGGGTCCCAGCCAGAAACCTGGCTTCAAGACATTTTCCCCTGATCAAAAAAATAAACCCCTAAGAACACACTTTTACATAGGTAAAGCACTGCGTAATGTATTTGTGAGTACAATTTTTTTGTATTTCTTTAAGGCATGGGCTACCAGGAATCTCTTCAATGAATCTGTCGGAACTATTTCCAATAAATCCGATGCTTTCAAATACAACTCGAATTATTGAGGTCCTCATGTGTCACATTCTTGAGATTTCTACTTGTATTTTGTATTTTATATTTTGTGAAGATATCCAGGAAATGCCATATCAATACGAAATCACGTTCTGTTCTTGTGTTCTTTGTTCACAGTTTCTGGGCGATTAGATTGTTCTGTGTGTATTTTAAAGTACCAAACCTTGTTCCAGGCCCTATCTATGTAACCGAGTGTGGATGGTATTCATATTATTATTATTATTATTATTATTATTATTATTATTATTATTATACGTTTTCATCAATTTTCGTGCTCAAAATCACGATCCAAATATAGGGGATACCTTTTCATTTTGGACTTCTCCCGGCTAAAAATCCTAAATTAAATCCAGTACACTTATTTGGAAGCCTAGATTTTTTTCAACAAATTAAAAATGAATCAGTTTACTTCTGAATTTTTTTCCATTGCTAACAACAAAGTTTATGTTCTTGTGAAATTTCTGGGGTTAACTTTTGAAAAGGCTTCTTTCTTTTCCTGTCTCTAGAAGGCATCACATCATTCTAAAGACTTCAAAATTTCAAATGTATTTTTGTTTCAATCAATTCCTACCATCCCAGTTTTCAAACGTGTATTCTAATTCCCATCACTCACATGCAGAAGTAAATACACACCCACCTGTAAATACGGCTTTGACTTTATGAATGACGTCTAATTACGCTCCAACTGTCCAGTGGTATTAGATTTATATATGGATGCCCACTGAGGCTAAAACGGCAGTAAACTTCTAATTCCGGTTTGATACTCGGCTATTCCGAGTCACGCATAAAAGTGATCGACAAATAACTGGTTGATTGGGTCCGACCTAAACGTACTATTTATATGCCAAAGGGTAGATGCGGCTATTACCAAAGTTTTTTTTTCCTTTTTGATGTCTTTGAAGTGAAACAAGTTTGGTATAAGTCCACACTACTTGAACCCATGGAGAATATTATATATATATATATATATATATATATATATATATATATATATATATATATATATATATATAATCAAATGGATAAGTATATATAAATGTATGAGTAAGTGCTGAAATACAAATATATATATAATATATATATATATATATATATATATATATATATATATATATATATATATATATATATTGATTTAAATATAAGGATCATATTTCCCACTTTATTGTTAAAATAATTACAAAAGTATCTCGTTTAAGAATAAAAAGATGGGGATTGAAGGCGCCTTTCGGCCGACACTTCTTCAGAAAAGTAATCGTCGGCAGAATAAAACAAAGAAGTTGATAAGAATAATTATTATCACCGACCGATGTTAAAAACAATAAATTACCAAGATGTAATAAAAGGGGGGAAATTTAAATGAAGAGGGGAAAAAAACCTTATGAGTACTAAATATTTTCTCGGTTAAGCAGTAATCTCCCCGAAAAGGACCAACCTGAATTTCATCTCCTTCTGTCTACACAAGGCAGGACGTTGCATGTTAATAATGATAGACTCCAACATGTCGAAATGGAGTCTCGTCCTAGCCCTGCATATGACAGAAAAGAAATCGGGAGAATAATTCGTCCAGCAATCGACAGAATTTAAAAGTTGTTCACCAATCGCTGACTCATGAGTCTGCGAACACCCGGATGTAATTGGTTCGTGCCTACGTACTTTACCCGGAACATGCTGGGCGATCCTCACCTCTAGCCGTTGGATGGTCTTGCCCACATAGTCGATCTCACACCGACATTTGTATTGATATATAATTAAACTTTGTTGAATGGTAGGCAAGACATCTTTACGGTGAGGGTGGTGAAGCCTTATTTGTACTGAAAATATTTCGAACAGTAACAGCGTTGAAACACCGATTAATTGAGTTATTAATTCTGTCTACATATGTTTGACACTCGGGGCCAATCCCAAGGACTCTCAAATACACAGGACACTTAGGGGGATCAAATCTCTTAGACTCAATTAACATATTCATTTATATATATATATATACAAGGTAACCAAAAAAGTTCTGTCTGTTTTTAAAGGAAAAAAAAGAAAACGCTTCACACTATGTGTAACTTATATTTAGTCTTCGAAGTAATCGCCATCGGCATCCAGCACCTTCTGCCAACGTGTCTCCAGCTGTTCAATGCCCTTGCAGTAGAACTCGGGGCGTTTTGACGCAAAGAAGTCCGTGAGGGCTTTGCGCAAGTCTGCTTCATTGGTGAAGGATTTCCCACGAAGATGATTATCCAGGGAGTGGAAGAGGTGGTAATCGGATGGCGCAAGGTCAGGTGAATAAGGTGGATGGCACAAAGTTTCCCACCTAAGTTGCTGTATGGTATCCCTGACTACTTGCGCGACAGGCGGCCTGCATTGTCATGGAGGAAAAACACACCTTTGTGATTCACCAGTGCTGGCTCCTTCTGGCGCAATGCCTGTTGCACACGTTTCAATTGCTGCGAGTATAGGTCTCCAGTGACCGTTTGGCCCGTTGGTAGTAGTTCATAATGAACCACTTAACGACCTGTCCACCAGACACAAAGTATAATCTTCCGTGGGTGCATAGGCGGTCTTGCGGTGTGAGGGACAGCATCCTGAGGAGACAACCAATGTCTGGAACGCTTGGGAGTTTCGTACAGAACCTACTTTTCATCACTGGTAAGCACTCGATTGAATAAGGATGCGGTACGGTTGCGAGAAAGCAGCGATACGCAGGCTGTCACTCGTTGTCTCTTGTGGACCTCCAACAGCGTTTGCGGAACCCACTTTCTCAGTTTGTACATCTTACCTAGGCGGTGCAGATGAAGTCTAACTGTTTCATCGGAAACGTTGAACTGTCTTGCAAGTTCACCACACGTTAGACTACTGTCCTCTTCAATGGCCGCCTTCAGGACTCCGTCTTTCAAGACCTGTGGTCGTCCACTGCGAGGCTCATCATGGAGAGACAAATCTCCCGACTTGAATTTTCGAAACCAACGCCTTGCAGTACGACTTGATGCAGCTGTTGATAAGCCCACTTTGAAGTCGTAAAGCAAACAGCCCCGAACGAGATCTCTAGACACTTCCATCATTCGCACAGCTGTCCGGATTATAAGTGATGGCCGGGCACGGTGCGCGTGTTTTTTTATAACGTCTGATGTTCCTACTTCCGGCTGTCCGAATTTGAAAACAATTGCTAGACGCATTTCGTATATATTTCAACTTCATTCAATGACTAATCAAAAAACGGACAGAATTTTTTCTCTGCCCGTAACGAGTGTAAGCGCATCCTCGACGATGCCAAGTCACTATTTGCTGCTCGGATGAAGGAACGTATTGCATCCCGCAAATTTGGCTCCAAAGATTATTGGCGCCTCTGCAAGAGCGTTCTGAACAATAACAAACTCTCCATTCCTCCCCTGTTCAATCAGTTTGAGGTCCTGACCACCTCTGCCGACAAGGTCGAATACTTTTCTCGGAAGTTTTCTTCCAATTCAACGCTAGACTCTTCCGGGGTACCCTTGCCCGATTTCCCTCCCAGAACTGAGGCCCTCTTGAACGGATTGCACATAACCCCGTCGTCGGTATTGGGCATTATTTCTAACTTAGATCACCACAAGGCTACTGGTAGTGACGGGATACCAGCCATTGTCCTGAAGAAATGCGCGCCTGAACTGGCGCCTGCCCTCTCTAAATTATACAACCGCTGCCTCAAGGAGTCTTGTTTTACTGACTGCTGGAAGTCCTCAACCATTGTTCCTGTATTTAAGAACTCTGGTGACCCCTCCGACCCTTCCAATTACCGTCCTATCAGTCTCCTACCCCTCTTCGGCAAAGTCTTCGAGACCATTATCAACACCGAAGTGATTAATCATCTGATATCCCATGATCTGCTCTCAGACAAGCAGTATGGTTTCCGCTTTGCCCGATCTACGGCCGATGTGCTTACGGCCATCACTGAATTTGTCTACCGAACTATTCATAATAACGGTGAAGCTCGTGCCGTGGCCCCAGACATCTCCAAAGCGTTTGATAGAGTTTGGCATGCCGGCCTTCTTCGAAAGCTCCAAGGTTATGGTATCACAGGTCGATTGTTTGACCTAATACAATCATTCCTGTCAAACCGGGAATTGAAGGTCGTTCTCAATGGATTCATCTCCAGCTCCTATCCCACTAAAGCAGGTGTTCCTCAAGGCTCCATCCTAGGCCCTACTCTGTTCCTCATATTTATAAACGACCTTCCTGACGCCATAGACTCCCAAGTTGGCATCTATGCTGACGACACCACAATTTACTCCTGCCTCAAACACAAATCTAGTGATGCTGACAAAGTTAACCTGGCAGTTCAAATTGAAAAGGACCTCCAATCGGTTGTGAACTGGGGCGAGAAATGGATGGTTAACTTTAACGCTTCTAAAACAAAACTGCTCTCTATTAACCACCACAAGGATCCATCCCTGCATCCCATTAGAATGTCTGAAGACCAACTTCTCGAGAGCTTCTCTCTGCGGCTGCTCGGTGTCACGCTGTCCGCTGATCTGAGATGGAACAAATACATCGAGTCAGTTGCATCATCCACCGCAAGGAAAGTTGGTTCCCTGTGCCGAGCCAGGAAATTTTTCTCCCTGGAATCGATCCTCCAAGTCTATAAATCGACCATTCGCCCTTGCATGGAGTATTGCTGCCATATATGGTCTGGAGCCCCTGCTGTTTGCCTCAGGGTTCTTGATAAGATCCAGAGACGGATATGGAATGTGATTGGCCCTGATCTGTCATCTCGTCTGCAGTCGCTCTCTCAGAGACGCGATGTTGCCTCGCTCTGTCTTTTTTACAAATACTTTCACGGTAATTGCTCTGAGGAGCTGCTTTCGCTTGTTCCTAGGCCTCATGAATTTAAACGTCCTACGAGGCTGGCAACCGGTTCCCACCCCTTCACCGTTGAAACTGTTAGATGTAGACGTCTCTTCTACTCCAATAGCTTCATGTCTCGCACATCTCGCCTGTGGAACTCCCTTCCCTATTACTGTTTCCCTGACAAATACAATCTCCAACGGTTTAAGTGTAGCGTCAATCGACATCTCCAGTTGCCTTGATCTATCCACTTCCCTTCTCCACATCCTTTCACCTCTCATTCCTATCTGCTCTCGCTCCAAATCTTCTGTAACCCCCTTGCCTTGATCGATCCACTATCTTTCTCTTTCTCCACATCCTCTCCTTTACCACTCCTATTTGCTCTTCCTCCAACCTTTCTATAACCCCTTCCGTGATAGTGGCCTCCAGCCTAGCTTGGGGTGATACGCTTAAAAAAAATATATATATATATATGTATATATATATATATATTCTTTGGTGCACGAAAAACAGTGCTCAGTGCTAAATAACAGAACTATTAAGTATATATTAATAACTCACACCGATAGTACAAGTTTAATGCTCATTGCAATCATCAGGTACTAATTTGAATTTATACCGTTTCGTTAACATCGTTTGTTTAGTATTTCAGGGTCTCGCGAGATTTGTTCTTGTTTGGATGAATTATTACTGAAGTTAAATATTTAATTGCACTAAAATCTAATCTTGAATTTGAATTTAGGCTAAAACTTAACTTTAAGATTGAATATGATAATTATTAGAAGTTCTAATTCTAAATTTTTAATTTTGATTTAAAACGGACACTATTAATAAAATAAGGTTATGGATAAAGGGGTGTAACTCTTTTTTTCGCTTAAAAATAGTGATAAATTAATAAAAATTAAAAGATTTGTAGTGTAAAATGATAATAAAATAAAATAAATAATAATAATAAAGATAATTTCGATAATAGTAAGACGAAAAATAAGATAAGAATAAAAATAAAATTAAAATTAATGGTTATATAGTAAAAATAGATAATGAAAATAATAATGACAACATCAAAATCAGTATCTGAAAGTATACGAGACTGGAAAACTATATTAATCTGGATGAACGTCCTTGAGTAGGAATTTACTTTTGTGTAAGCAGGTGCTCATAAACTCGCTTCTTTTGTTTAGCATATGTGGCTCATATTTTTAGGATCATTAACTTCTCTGAAAGACATAAGCTGCATTTATCGCCTTGTCCATTAAAGGGATTAGCTTTCGTCACGTACTCCCAGGTGGTAGTTTGGTTTCTATTCTCGCTTTTTTTATTTTCCAGAAAAATTTAGAGAGGTCAGTGCTGTTACTATATTTAATATTGCCTAATGTCATTTAGTGATGGTAGAAGCGTGATTTCCAATATTTTTCAGTAGCAACCACATAAAACTTGACCCCGTCATCATATTTGATGGTAGCTTTATAAACGAATGCCTTGTTCATACATCTGCCGCTTAATGGGCAGAATTTGTTTTTTTCGGTAGTTGCATTCTCTGGATGTCGGGGTATTTTTGTTTTGTAGGTTGATAAAGTGTTTGTTTAGAATAGCATTGTTGTGCTGTGATATATATTGGCCGATTATTTTAGCACAACTTTAGCTAAATTTGACGTTGTTTTTATTGAAAAATTCTTTTAGTGTTGGGGAAGGATTGAAGTGCTTATGGATTAAATTCAGAAAAATTCTTCCAATATTAGTCGTTGATTTGGGATGCGACCTGTGCGGATACATTTTCGGCCGGTAATTTGATCAGGTTCGCGGTTGAGCCGGGGTTCGTCGCCCGAGACGCAGAGATAAAAAAAATAGCTAAATATTCTTCTCTTGCTGATAGATTTTTTTTTTACTCCTGTGGCAGTGGAGACTTCGTTCGATGGCGTTCCTTCGGAGGATTGGCGCGATTGCGTCTCGATTAAGGAACGAGCCTCGCGGAACGGAGTGGCTCTTGCAGCGTGTCTCACTGGCGACGGTTCGAGGTAATGCTTTCTCCATCATAGCGGCTGGCAGAGGATAGAAAAAATTGTTTATAGTTACGTTGTTCTGGAATTGTCATCATTGGTCGATTGAACTTGCTTTGTTTTGACATTGTTGCTAAAGGGAGGGTTAAACCATATCATGATACGCCTGTGGTGTTTAGACTTGTTGACATCATTATTAGTTTTCGTCTAAGAACTCAAGTTTAATTTCATGGCTTATTTTGTTCAAAAGGCTTCGATATAATTGCCTGTATGCTTGTCAAAAATATCCTTCTTACTAGAGTTAGACCGATTTATGTAAATTGTTTAGTATTCTAGAATGGTCCAAGGTTACATCCAGGGAATTGATCACCTTAGCATTGGTGGTGGGGCTAATGCTCAGATCGTGGCCTATCAAATTCAATTCTTTATGGGGAGGAGTAATAATAAACAGTCCATCTGAGATTCCCTGTGGTCATTTTACTGATATATAAATCACCGAGTGAATTATTAGAATTTCTTCTTCTTCTTCTTCTTCTTCTTCTTCTTCTTCTTCTTCTTCTTCTTCTTCTTCTTCTTCTTCTTCTATGTGCCGTGTCCCTTCAGGATGTGGACGTTCAGGGCTCTCCACGATCACCTTTGTAGCTCTTAGTAAATTTTGTTTTTTCGCTATCTCTCCTAATTCCTATTCTGTCAACCATTTACACAAGCCCATTAGGCAGGGGTTACGCGCTGCTTTCCTCTGTGCCTCTTGCCTTCAGTCTGTCCTGTGCGTAGCAAATTTTCCAAGCCCTTTTCCCTCATTACATGTCATAGAAATTTCAAATATCACTTTCTGATGTTAAGTACAAGTGTCCTTTTTGGTTTCCGTTTTGTCTAAATCTTCGTCATTTTCCACATGTTCATCCATGGTATCCTCAGTATCCTTCTAAAGAAACACATTTCCGTTGCTTCAAGTTTTCTATTCATCTATGATGAGATTGTCCAGCATTCACTACCATATCGGAGGATTGATATTACATAACAGTTCAGTACTCTTTTCTTTGTTTCTCTTGCTTCACGTTTCTTCTTCATCTGTAAGGAGATTGACCAGCATTCACTACCATATAGGAGGGCTGATATTACATAACAGTTCAGTACTCTTTTCTTTGTTTCTCTTGCTTCAAGTCTCTTCTTCATCTGTGAGGAGATTGACCAGCATTCACTACCATATAGGAGGACTGATATTACATAACAGTTCAGTACTCTTTTCTTTGTTTCTCTTGCTTCAAGTTTCTTCTTCATCTGTGAGGAGATTGACCAGCATTCACTACCATATAGGAGGACTGATATTACATAACAGTTCAGTACTCTTTTCTTTGTTTCTCTTGCTTCAAGTTTCTTCTTCATCTGTGAGGAGATTGACCAGCATTCACTACCATATAGGAGGACTGATATTACATAACAGTTCAGTACTCTTTTCTTTGTTTCTCTTGCTTCAAGTCTCTTCTTCATCTGTGAGGAGATTGACCAGCATTCACTACCATATAGGAGGACTGATATTACATAACAGTTCAGTACTCTTTTCTTTGTTTCTCTTGCTTCAAGTTTCTTCTTCATCTGTGAGGAGATTGACCAGCATTCACTACCATATAGGAGGACTGATATTACATAACAATTCAGTACTCTTTTCATTGTTTCTGCTGCTTCAAGTTTCTTCTTCATCTGTGAGGAGATTGTCCAGCATTCACGACCATATAGGAGGATTGATATTACATAACAGTTCAGTACTCTTTTCTTTGTTTCTCTTGCTTCATGCCTCTTCTTCATCTGTGAGGAGATTGTCCAGCATTCACTACCATATAGGAGGCACCCTTTACTTTGTTTCTAAAGAGATTTTCCTGTTTCTCCCAGGCGTTTTGAAAACATTTTTCGCTATCCCAATTCCTTTTCGGATTTCGGTGTAGCAGTTTCCGTCGTCTTTTAAAACATTCCCTAGATATTTAAATTATTGCATATGGTGTATATATGTAATAGGCCGAAATTTGTGGAAATAAAAGCCAATAAAATGATAACAATGTTGGCAATGAGATTGATGATAGTTTTTATATATTAGCCTTTTAACTAAATTGAAACGCGAAAAGAAATATTTTAAAGTCGGAATTTTTGGTCACGCCTGTGTTCTTTTTCAAAGCGACGATGAATAAACAAAGGAATAGGGTGGTTAATTAGAGAGCACCCAGTGGAAATTATAATCTCTGAGTAAAAACCCAAATCCCTGTTAAGTCCCTCAATGTTTGATTTTATTTTGAAAATATATTTCAACTCCGATCTGCGTCTTTCGTGTCGGCTGTTGAATGAAGACGCTAAAAGCTCGCATCTGATGTCACCAATGCCGTGAAACGGTTGGTGTGCAGCGACAGGGAAACTGCTGATTCTTTGATAAATTGAATAATATATGTATTTTTTCTTTTCTCATCAGTAGTTTTATAATTTTAAACTTAATAGAGATTAAATTTAGATCTTAAAATTGGTAATTTTTTACCTTTAATTTTAATATCAAATTTTATTATATAATTTAATACTTATTGGTTAGAATAAATTGTATTTCAGTATAACCCCAACTTTAAAGCTTTTAATAGCTATTATAACCTTACTTCGTTGTCAAGTTTTTTGAATTCTCGTATACTTGTAATTCCTGCTTATGTAACAGCGTTTCCCCTTACGAAAGATCGTTAATTAATTTGAAACTTTTAAAACCCTTTATTCTACATTCAACATCGTCACTTGATAAGACACTGGAGGTGTTGAAACAAAATGGCTATTTTTGTAGTGATTTTATAACATATTTATGTTACTATTTTTAAATAAACAATTATGTATATATATATATATATATATATATATATATATATATATATATATATATATATATATATATGCACAATTAGTAAGAATAAAAGCTAAAAACTTAAAATAAGCTAAAAGCTTAAAATATAAAATAAACTGACGGCCCCAGTGGCAAAGTCGACGGAGCCTAAATAGAATATAATAATATTATCAATAGCAAAATACGCTACTCAGAGTTTCCTATAAGATCCATCAGGCGGACCTCCTGATATATATGAATTAACCGTTTCAATACAGGAAGCATTCAGTATTAATGACCCAAACAGTTAAACTTTCTGTCAGTCTTAATTTATAAATTCTTTCTATAAAAACAGTTTTTCTAGTAATTACACTTCTAAAGTTCAAAAGATGTTATTACGCTTTGTAATATTGGTTGAATTTTCCTTCGAAACCTTTTGTTTAAGGTAAAGTGGAAAGCTAACGATTGATTATATCACTATTTTCTCGTTTAGTTACCCATTTTATTTTTGTTGCTTTTGGAAGTGTTCATGTGATGGGCTTATTGTTATTTGGTAAGGATTTTATAGCGCCAGTCTATTGCGCCTGTTGGGGAATCATCTCTAAGACCTAAAGAATTTATTCGCTTGAAGCCATTTTTAAAATATTGATCAGAAAAAATATTTACATATGGATGCTCGTTTAGACTTTTCCAATGGAACTGATCCCACCATATATGAGATTCATCTCAGATCGGACGAAGCTATTTGAAAACATGATTTCAGATAAAACCACAAAGAGGATATGATGAATAAAAAAAATATTAACCTGGGGAAATTATTTAATTCTAAAAAAATTACATAAATGTCACGATTTTTGTTCTTTGTTTAATTGTGGATTTTCAAGAGTAATTTCCGCTTGTTGATGTACAGGATGTCCTCCAAAAATCTACTCACTGTTTCACTTCCTATAAATTTCATGATTTTATCTTGCTGCTTTCAGATCCATGCATTTAATCATATTTAATATTTAAATAAACCGTTCATCTTCTTTCTTCGTATAGCGGCAAATCAACTGTTTATGGGTCATTTAATGCCGAAATTTAATTTTCTTGGAAGAATTAGTAATTTTCTTTAAAAAAATGTATTGCTGGTAATTTTTTCCAAAAATGTTTTGTTGCTAAATTTTATTTTATTTTTTTATAAATATGAATTGCTGGTAATTTTATCAAAACCTTATTACTGGTAATTTTTTTACTATGAAAATTAATTGCTGGGATTTTCACTAGAAAAATGTATTTTTATATTTTCATAGCATTTGACCTTTGTTTAGTGTTAATTATTTGACCATAGCTGGGACCCTAACAAGTGCTGCCACCCTACGTCAGAGTGGACCTGGAAATAATAGTGATTAAGATGTGGTTCCAAGCTCCTCAAAAACACCCGAATAGAGGGCTTGCTCCCGGATATAGTTTATAGTCATACCCAGGATGGGTTCACCTTTGTCAGTCAATAAACATTAATCTTTCTTAATCTTCTTTAAGCGTTAATCTTGTTCGCAAGCCAATAAACACTGCATTTATTAGCATTTAAAGGGTAAGCACATTTTTGTACACACTATATACTATCAAACGAAAGACAAAATTAAAAATTTCATTTAATTATTTACACAATTTGCATTCGGACTATTGTCTTCATCTATGTTGTTATCACAACGTTTCGACCCTTGTACCCACCAGACTTCATCAGGTGTATATTGATCCGGGTAACCTACAGAGAACTCATATGTTATTTAATTTCTAAATTCTTAATTTAACTTTGCGAAACCCTGATAAATATACCAATTTAATTTTTGTGTCTCCACTGAATAAAACGCACGTGGTTAAGCATACGAATAAAGCCGAACCTGTTTCTGTGAGATCACACGCACGAGGGAAGTAACCCAGACAGCAAAATAACTTATGACCACCAATCCCACATGGTTGCAATTTCACTCTGATTCACCAGTCATCTCTTGAAAATCACGAGTGCAAATACGCAGCGCACATCCTACGGAACAAGTCAGCATAAAAGTAATTATGGTCTCTGTGATTAAACTGGCAAAAACAATTACTGCTAAGCGTGTACTTTTGCAAAATATTTACAGTAAGTTCGAAATGCAAGCCAAAATCATATGGTCACGTCTCTTAGTAAGCAGGGATTTCAAAGACAATCCAGCAAGGAGGATAGAAATAGCAGGATAGGTAGTTGAGCAACGCCCTGAGAACCTAGGGAAGATTCTCGTTCCCAAGTCAGCTGCTGTCGGACAAGCAATTACCTCTTACTAGGTTTCGGAAAGATATTGTCCCTCACTCTGTACTTGGACAGATATCGCCTCTTATTGTGTGATCGAAGAGGCAATTGCCCTTTATTGGGTGATCGGACAGACATTTGTCCTTTACTTGGTCCTCGGACAGACACTTGTCCCTTCCTGGGCCCCTTAGTTATTAGACTGACTAGTCACCCCCGCGAGAACACATCCACCATGATGGGAACCGAACGACATTGAAAAGATAATCTACCACGACGAAGGTAAAAAGAATTACTTTCTTTATCAATGCCCTTAATCTAACGATTCCATAAGAATCACATCGAAAGACAATTATACTCAACTTACTGAGTCAGCTGACAGGCTTACTGATCCTATATAGACCGGCTTATGAGACGTACTAAAAGGTTATAAGAAGTAATACAACGATGTTATTATTGCGCTTATACAAGTCTATTACAAGGCAATACAAGATTATAACAAGACTTATACATGGTTATTACGAGTTTATACACGCCCATTCCAAAGCTATAAAAAGGCTTAGACAGTGTGCGATGGATACATTGTCGTCTAAATGACTCAAAAATGAAAATAACACTGACATCTCATTTTAACAGATATACAGGGTGCGATGGGTAATTTATCGTCTAAATAACTAAAAAATGAAAGTAACATTGACGTCTCATTTTAACAGATATATTTACCAAAATTACACAATGATATCTTGAAATACTAAATAGTAAATTTATTTAATAGTTTCTCCATTGGCTTCAGCCACGGCCTCCACACGACTTCGGAATCTCCTGCAACTCTTCTGGACGGTCTCCTTGTTTAAGTTGGTGAATGCTGCCATAATCCTTGCCTTCAGTTCATCCATGCCGTTTCCAAATTTCTGGCGGAGTGAATTGCGTCATGGGTCTCCTTTTCTCGCAGATGGTGCCCAACTGACCCGATTATAATGTGCAGTCGACAAAATCAAAAACAAAAAAAACATGATTTAATGGACAGGACACGTTGTGCGAATAGGGGAGAACAAGAACAGAGCAAAAAAATCCTCAACCAATGGACAGGACTATTTTTGTGAATGGGGGATAACAGGATTAAAACAACAGTAATCCTCTCATTTGAATAAGATGTAGAAATCACCATATATGCATTTATGTATGTAAAGAACATTTATTTATATTTGGGTTATGTAAACTTTCCGTCGGGTATAAATTATATATATATATATATATATATATATATATATATATATATATATATATATATATATATATATATATATAATTATTTATTTGAATATTACAACATAAATATGTTATAAAATCACGACAAAAGTAGCCATTTTGTTTCAACACTTCTTGTGTCTTGTCAAGTGATAATATAGAATATAGAATAAATGGTTTTAAAAGTTTCCAATTAATCAACGATCCTTAGCTAAGAGTAAACGCTGTTACATAAGCTAGAGTGGCCAATCAAAAAACAAGTATAGGATGATTCGAAAAATTTGACAACTAAGCAAGGTTATCTAGATATTAAAAGATTTATAAAATTTGAAATTAAAATTAAAAGTAAAATATTAAAAAATTAAAATTACCTATTTAGAAACAGATCTCTATTAAGTTTTAAATTGTAGAATTACCAAGGAGAAAAAATATAAAAATAAAAATAAAAGATATATATGCTATTTAATTTATATTTTCATTGAAATTAAATTGAAAGTCGTATTCGGAATCCCAGACAGAGATGTATACATTTTTAGTTTCATTTCAACATGTTAGTCGCCTCTCACGTGAAATAATTCGAACAACGGCATGTTAAGCGCTCAGACGTATTTAGATATATACATACACATACAAAAAATCAAACCACACATAGGCAAATGCACTATACTTACACATACACATCGATACACACAGGCACATACATCTACATTCAGTATGATCTAGACGGTCAGATGTCGAAGCTATTCGTGGCTTAATATGTTATTAAACGAATTTAAACTTGAAAAATAGCTAAACCGGTCAAATATACATAGATAAAATTTAAACAAATAACTATATATAAATATATATATATATATATATATATATACATATATACATATATATATATACACACATATACATATATATATATATATACATTTTTGAAAACATATAGTTTTCGACACATTTACAGACAAAAGTAAATAACCACCTCCACATATAATTGAACACTCGCACATCCGCATATAAATTAATACATGCACCCGCATACACACATATAAGCATAATAGGTACGCATATACAGACCTACGTACATAAACATACACATAGATAAGCACATATAAATATATTGACCCATACGTCGACGCAGAAAAGTAAATAAGGCAAGTGAAGAAATACATATAAAGATGCAACTATATACAAGCACACACATACATACATACACATCTAGATGTACATACATAAGCACGCATGCATATATGCATATAAACTAAATATATACATAGACATTTACAAATACAAGTGTATACATGAAAAATTAAACAAACGTAAATTAAAACGACATGAGTATAAAAATGCATATACACATCCGCTAGTACATATATATACACACATACATACGCAACTCCACATAGATATATACACATATATATCTACAGACATACATATACATACATACATACACATATACAAACATACATATTCACAAATATATATACGCATATATACATATACATATATATATATATATATACATACACATATACATACACACACATACACATATACGCACACACACATACATATACAAACACATATACATATATACATAAACATATAGACACATGCATGAAAAAGGTAAAAAAAATAAGCATACATAGACCAACTTATATTCTAATAATATTCCAACAACATTATGATAAAATATATTAAAAGTTAATCATAATTTAAGAAAAGAACAACGGTCTGTAAGCAATTAAAGGCACTTTATCAACAAAAGTAGATTTTAGTTTGTATCTATGATACACTCCAAGACACTAAAGCATACATACAAATACACATACAATGACTCACCAACATATATATATAAATATCTAATCATATATAAATACCCATATCGACACATCCAGATAAACAATACACAAACAGTCGAGCGCAACCATATAAACACCCACACATACATATAAATATACACCCATATACATACACATATACACAAACATATACATATTTAAACATACATATATATACATATATATGCATATATAAACCTATACATACACATAGAAACATACATACTACATATACATACATATATGCACACTCACACATACATATACATACATATGCAATATGCATACACATATCTACACACACACAAGTACACATAAATATCTCTATATACCCATACATATACTCACACATTTAGTGGTAGACACTTACCGGAATTTACACCCTTACTCATACACATAAACAGGTTAGCCTATGATAGATGCCAATATACACAACCATATACCTTCATAAAAAAAACAAAAAAAACACATATATATACCCCTATATACACATATACATATCCTACAGTAGAAATAACTCTACATAACATACAAATATATACATCTAAATACAGACACGTATGATACTTTGTAAGTACCCAGTACACATTCATATCGATAAGGCGACTATCATGCTAAAAAGGTAATAGTCTATTAAGTTTAATTTATCATTATCATAGAAAGTATATGATTTCTATACTAAGTTAAATTTAAGACGATGCTTACAGTTAACTGTTAGTTCATATCTTTGATTTAAAAGATCAGTCTTATTTTTAAATCTAATTATTTCAAGTTTCTCGTTAAGGCATAAGTAACACGGGGCATATAGTGAGTTACATGTCCGGGCCTTTCTAATTAATTTCCATTTAACCTTAGGTGTTTTATTTTTCTCTTTTAGACTCCAAAAGTATTTGGATAATGAAGTCATATATTTATAGTTACTATTATTAAAAGATTGCAGATGACCCCGCCAGCGTTCCTTGAATGGTCTCATGGTGCAACCTATGTAGAATTTCTTTATATTTGGATTTTCTAGTGTTGATATAGTACTGAGATAAACTACAGAGCTAGTTAAACAGTTATTATTTAGTGGACAATTATTGGGATTCCTGCAGTTACATGATTTATTATTTGTGTCATTTTGCTTAATGTTGCTTTGTGCAACCTTGTGGGTTGTCAGGCTCTCCGAATTTATATACTTGCTGAATATACTATTGTTATGTTTTTTAATTATTTTTTCTAGGTTATCAGCACAACTATAGCTTAACTTAAGAGTATTAGAGTTAAATATTTTACTGAGTGAGTTGGTTCCAGATTTGGGGAAATGTTTTTTAATGAGGTTTAGAAACAGGTGCCCCAATTTAGTTTTAACCATAATGTTAAAAGAGGGAGTATACCATATGATTTTTCTAGATCTCTTTCTACCATTATTGTTGCTATTTATAGGGCTTTTATATTGAATATTAATATTTTTATATCCACTATTTTTAAGTGCGGAATTGTAAAGGTCTCTATGCTTATTAAAAATATCACTGTTTGAAGAGTTGTTACTGGTTAAACAAGTAGACTTCCTAGACGTCACCCTAGACCTCACTAGCAACACATACCAACCATATGTAAAAGTTAATTCCAATCAAATATACGTTCATCCAAATTCTAACCACCCCCTGCAATCATCAAACACATACCCTATTCTATTGAATGTAGGATCAGTAATTTAATACTGTTTATTATAAAACAGAGCATTTGCTTAAATACTTGTGTCTATAAAAAGAACGTTAAACATATTATAAATGTCTTTAAATATATATATATATATATATATATATATTACTTCAGATATTATAGCTGTGTTAGAAATAAATGCCTCTTTTTTGTTTTAAACAGTGTGCATTACGTCCGCCGGCCCGTGCACTCGAGAAAACTTAATAATTAACTTTTGAACCCTCGTCTCCCATTTGATATGGTGTACTTTAGGCCGCTCAACCACAGAGAGCTTCACACCCCAGCAAGATTCCAGTTAGTCTTTTAAGGAATGCATATTCACCCGTTTATTAATGGATTTAATTTGAATTAGATGTTTTTATTATTTCAAGCATTATTTTTGGTTTATTTTTTATACATCGGAGAATGTGGTGTTAGAATCTATAACTATCATTATTGATGTATGTGTCATTTATCCGAACAAAGTATTAATAGACATCACATTAACAAGCACCACCAGAACTATAGTGCCACTAGACACTTACTTACAAATAATACCAAAATAGTCCACACTATATTATATTGTTAATAAACCTCCTATTTTGAAACGGTAAGATTTCCAATACATTCAGTTAACACGATGGATAATAAAAAGACAAAGCAGGCAGGTGTTGATAATAATTGCTTACAAAAGATATTACGGGCGTGTATTATACACATGGATGTACTTTGTTTTTAGCTTCAGAAACGCAGGGTTGTATTATAATTAAGAAAATATGGTACTTTCAATAAGAAAAAAAACTTATAGTCTCCAAGCCCTTATTCAGCAATGCACATAAAAAAACATCATTACACATGTCTGATACAATCCATAGATTTTTTGCGTTTGTATTTATCAGGATTCATATTTAATATATATATATATATATATATATATATATAAAGAAAGAAAGAAAGAAAGAAAGAAAGAACAGTAAGATATATAATCCGGTGCTCTTGATATTTTCTTTTTTACAAAACAGTGCTCAATGTAAATTTACAGAGCATAAGTATTATAAATTAAACGATTTAAAATATTTTTTCTCGCTACACAGTAATAACAATGTTTCAAATACTGAAGGTAAAAACTTCAAATTTAATTATATAATTAAATTAAAAGCATTACTTCCGTTTCATCTTCAAGCGAATATTCTAATAACTTATTTTTAAATTTACTGAGTTTTAAACGCAGATATGAATTCATTATTTCCTGTTCAAGGATACAGAGAAATCCAATCATTCAGACAGGGGCGGTAGCGTGTTCATTTTTATTAACTATTGTTGTATCAATTATGAGTTACGTTCGAAAAAAAAGAGAGTTAAGTTTAGGGAGGGTTCGGGTGTATTTTTCAACGAATTCTGACATCCGTTAAACTCATTGGGTTTTTTTTATTAACAGCAAAAGGTTTTTTGGCATTTTTTCATACTTGTATACTTAAAGATTCTTTCTATGGGGTGTTTGGGTTAGAATACGTTTTATTTAATTACCATTTTAAATTATTTTTACTCTTAATTTCTAATAGACTATATTTCTTTTTACAACAAGTAAATGTAATAGAATTACTCAAATTATTTAAAATTATTTTTTCATATCAAATATAAATATGTATATTACCAGCTCCCATTTTTTAAATCTCATTTTTAAATATTATTTAAAGATAATTTTTGACAATGACGTCAAAAAATAGCAATTTCATTTCTCTGATTGAGTAAATTTTTATTTTTTATAAACTTAAATATATATATATATATATATATAAGTGTTTTATATCTCTCAGATCTCCTTCAACCCGTCGTTGAGCATTTTAGCTCATATACTATTAAGGATTCATTCTCTTTTGTTAAGATTATACAGGAAACTCCTTCTAAAAATAAATTTATGTGTTCCTTTGACGTGTGTTCTCTGTTCACTTGCGTTCCAGTAATGGAAACTATCGAAATCTGCTGCGACATGTTATATCGTAGTCGCTTGTCTCCTCCGGATATCCCCGAAAATGTCTTTATTGAGCTGATGCAATTTGCGACTATGTCTGTAGAGTTTAGCTTCAATAACTTTATGTACAGACAAATTGATGGGGTCGCGATGGGCTCCCCTCTAAGTCCAGCTTTAGCCAACATTTTTGTGGGTTTTTATGAGGTGTCCCTCCTCACCCATGACAATGCTCCGTCTATGTACCGGCGTTATTTTGACGATACATTCTGTCTCTTCAATAGTGAACCCGAAGCCGATTCCTTCCTATCAGTAATAAATCAACTTCATCCATCTTTGTTCACCATTGAAAAGGAGTCTAATTCTTGTATCTCTTTTCTAGATGTCCTTGTGCATCGGACTCCCTCTCAATTTCTTACCTCTGTGTTTCGCAAACCAACGTTTTCCGTTTTGTATACTCGTTGGGACTCATTTTGTTCCAAAAAACGCAAAATCAATCTCATCAGGACCCTAACTCACAGGGCCCTGATGATCTGTAGTGAACAGTATTTGGATGAGGAATTTGATTTAATCCGTTGCACCCTCTTAAAAAAATGGTTATCCTAGTGATACTCTACATAATGTCATGCGAGATAAAATCATTAAATTTCGGAAGGATAAACAAGATGGAGTACAAAAATGTCCTGTCTACCTACGTCTTCCCTTTATTGGTTCACGGGGTGAGCTGCTGGCTAAGCGTATCTCGTCTGCTGTCCAAATGTGTTATTTTTCGGCTCAACTAAGAATTCATTTTGCGACTCGTGCTGCCTTTCCATCTATGCGCAAGGATCGCCTTCCTCCCCTCCATCATGTCTCCTCAGTGATCTACACATTCAATTGTGGTTGTAGTAGCAACTACATAGGAAGAACGACCCAGCGATTGGATTGTATGATTAGGCAGCATGTCCCTTTAAGCGTTCTGAATCCGGAAGCCCGTAACAGCCAACTGGTGAATACTTCCGGTTCAGCTATTACCGATCATCTGATAAATAGCAGGGCTTGTGCCATTAATTTTAGTTCGAACTTGTTCACTGTACTGGCCAGTTCGCACTCCCTTTTTCACTTACGAGCACTTGAGTCTTTGTATATACGATCAAGGGGACCGTCTCTTTGTAAGCAAAGAGACTGTCTCCTTGGTCTTCATGTTATTACGCTCTAGTGTTCCTTAATCTATTCCCCCACTTCTTCCTTCCCTACCTTCCTGCTATATAATTTTTTTTTTCATACAAATTATTCATTTCATCTTTTAATGTTTTAATTGTATGAAGAT
>OZ038502.1:89711191-89766191 GCA_964036315.1 Acanthosepion esculentum | reverse complement strand
CGGACAGATACAAATGGTTACATTATTCGGTAAAATGTATAGAAGTCTGGCGTTCAACTTTCTTAAATGGTAAAAGTGAAAGTGTTAGGGAGGTAATTTACCATCATGTTAACTAGTTATATGCTCGGTACGCTTTCTACATAATATATTGTAGTTGATAAATAAAAGCCCCCTTTAAGAAACTGATAAATAACTTAACCGTTTGAAAAAAAAAGAAAAAAAAACAGATCATAAATACAAAACTAATTTAGCAAATTACTATGAAACCGTTAAGTAAAGACTATCCATATAAGATGTTAATAATACTAACTAATCAATATAAGATGTTAATAATACTAATTAAACACCTGTACATCCATATAAGATGTTAATAATACTAACTAAGCATCAATACAAAATAATATTAAAATGAATCTTACAAATAGAATAGTAAGGCATATAGCGTGCCAAGCATTTCATCTACTGAGTATTACTATAAGAAAAAGTATTTCCAAATTCAAACATAATTGCAATTCTGTAGCGATTTTTAACATGTTTTCTTTTAATATCCTAACATATATATATATATATATATATATATATATATATATAAGAAATATACATAATATCTTACATTGATTGCACAACTCAGTTTCATATGTTCTGCATTTTTCAGGTGCAATTTTTGGGGTCAACACCACTTGTATAATGTTTTTGTTTATCGCCTGATATTTTATTGTAGGTGTGGATTATTATAATTGTTAAAATATTTAAGCGAATTTTAGTTTCATTTTGGATTAGAATTTAGGGCCGGATTAGCATTTAAGACTGAAATTAAAGTTGGAAATGAGAATTAAAAATTTTAATTTGACGAAACGCTTTTGTAATCGAAAGGCAAAACGTTTGAAAATCAAGAGAGGCAACTCTACTGTTTTCCATGAAAATCAATAAAGTAATTTATAATATTATATTAATATTAATATTAATAAAGTAAGTAAGAGTAGTCTTATCAATAATAACAAATATACCGTGATAAAATAAAATTAAAGCACTGATAAAAATAAATCATATCAAGGAAAATAAAATAATATAAAATAAAACAGAAACATATAAATGTGTAAATAAATAAAGCAAATAAGCAAATAAATAAAAATAATAAATGCAGATAAAAATTAATAAATGAATATGTAAATAAATGCGTTACTCATAAAAAGACTAAACGTAGGAGGAAAAGAAAAAGACAAAACATAAGAAAAATGATAGAAATAATTTAATGGAAACAATGAATTATCAAAAAAGTTAAATGCGTTATATTCTAATATTAACAATAGTTGTATAGTAAAGGTAGCACAAAGTAAATCATATTAATAAATAATATCAATACTAGTATCGGATCCGGCTAGACTATACTAACCTGGATCAACGTGTTTGAGTAGAAATTTGGATCTATGTATATCATTGACCCACTTCTTTTGTTTAAGAGATTAGGATTGTTTATATTTTTCAGGATTATTAATTTCTCAGAAAGACATAGGTTACACCTGTTTCCTTTCCCGCTGAAGAGTTTTGCTTTCGTTACTGTTTCCCAGGTGATAATTGGGTTTTTATTCTCGCGTTTCAGTTTCCAAAAACATTTGGAAAAGGCAGTGCTGTTACTATAATTGCTATTGCCTAATGTCCTTTAGTGATGGTAGAAGCTGGATTTCCGATGGTTTTCCATAGAGCCCACATAAAAGTTGGCCTCGTTGTCATATTTGATTTCAGCTTTATAAACTAACGTTTTAGACTTACATTTGCCGTTTAATTGGCAGAGTTTTTTTTCTGCAGTTGCAATTATTAGTTGCGGGGATGCTGTTGTTTTGAAGGTTGTTGAAGAATCTGTTTAGAATGGAACAGTTGTGCTTTGATATATACTGGTCGATGTTTTTAGCACAACTGTAGCTCACTTTGACGTTGTTTGTGTTGCCAATTTTATTTAGCGTTAGGGAATGACAGAAGTGCTTACAGATTAATATTAATTTTTTTAAATTCCGATATTAGTTTAAACGTTATTGTTGAAAGGCGGGTTAAACTATATAATATTACGTTTGCGACGTTTTGCTTTGTTGGCGTCATTATTGTCACTGGCTAAGAATTGGAGGTTAATTTTATAATTACGATGTTCTCGTGCTTCTACGTATTTTCCTTTATGTTTTTCAAAAATGTCCTTATTACTAGATTTGGTGGACAGTCTAAATTGGATCGACTTATGTAAATTATTCAGTATTATAGGATGGTGATTAGATTGTTTACTGATGTATCTATGGTTGTATAAATCATATACATATATATATATATAATTTATTCGAAAATAATGTATATATATATATATATATATATATATATATATATATATATATATATATATAATTTATTCGAAAATTATAACATAAATATGTTATAAAATCACTACAAAAATAATCGCTTTGTTTCAACACTTCTGGTGTCTTATCAAGTGATGGTGTTGAATGTAGAATAAATGGTTTTAAAAGGTTCAAATCAATCAAACACCCCTCGATAGGGAAAACGCTGTTACATAAGCTGCAATGACCAATCAAAATGCAAGT
Organism: Acanthosepion esculentum; assembly: GCA_964036315.1. Taxonomy (NCBI): domain Eukaryota; kingdom Metazoa; phylum Mollusca; class Cephalopoda; order Sepiida; family Sepiidae; genus Acanthosepion; species Acanthosepion esculentum. The sequence continues at coordinate 89,763,606 of OZ038502.1, read as the reverse complement.
ATATGGGAATGCAAAAAACTTGACAACGAACCTTGATTATAATAATTAATGCTTTAATTTTAAGGTTAGACTAAAATAGAAATCATTCTAATTAATATTAAATTTTACTATAAAATTGAAAATTACAAATTACAAATTTTAAATTTAAATTTAATCTGTATTAAGTTTAAAAAATTATAAAATTATTTAAAGAAGAAACTGAGGAAAAATACATAACTTTTGTTATTCATTTTGTTTTAATTGAAAGGCCAAAAATTCAGTTAGAATAAACGTTAAAATCTAATGTTGTGCTAAGCTTCGTTACAGCTTATATACATTTGAAGTGATGATATGGACAGGGGAGGGTGAAATCTTGCAAAAGACAATACATACGCAATCAGATTATAATACACAAACACGTAGTACATATTTAGATATATAAACACGCAAAAACACGAACGAAACAGGAAACAGACGTCCACGACCCTTAAAAAGACAACACATACATACAATGAAAGGCATATATAAACGATCATACACACATACATTAATAAAGACACACACATATACACACCAACAAATATTCAAATTTGAAAGTGTTAGCAAATGAATTCAAACATACTACTGAAATATAACTTACATAGGCAAAGATATATAGATAAAAATGGTTCAATAGATAAAGTTTAATAGGGGTAGAATAGAAAAACAAATATTCGTCAATGAAGAACGTAAAGAAAAAAAGACACTAAAATATAAAGAAATGGATAGAAAAATAAATATATACGCATACACACACATAAAAGAAACACCAAATTCGAATGTCCAGGCAAAATGTAACACTTAAAAAAAAATAAAACTATCTAATATATCAAAAAGAAAACTCATAAACACACAAATATATAAAACTATCTCATATATACTTATATACGCATGAGTACACATACACGAGTACAAATATATAACAATATTTCAAAAATACATGCATACGTATGTGTACACACATTCATCGCTATAAATAGAACAATACAAAAATATACCTACGCACATACATACACATACACATATACACACATATATATACTTATATACACACATATGCATACATACACACATGCATACACATATACGCATATGCATATATGCACATACATAGAAATAAATATATCAACCTACACAGTAACATAAGAAATAAATGTATATATACATATATATACACACGTACACATATACATACATACATATATACATACATAAAAACATATACACATATATATAAACACATATATACATATACATAAATACATATATATATATATATATATATATATATATATATATATATATATATATATATATATATATAAACCTACGCATATACTAACAATATTATCCAAATGACAATAAAGGACTATAAAGTCCATACAAGATTAAAATATACCAAAACACAACTTTTGATTATTAAGTTCACAAACAATTTTCAAACCACTATCAACAAAAGTAGATTATAGTTAGCATAGATAATACATCCCAAAACACTAAGATATGCAGATATACAGATATATATATATACAAAGATATACACACGCATATATATGTATTCGCACACGCTCACATGTACAGAATCTTACACACCCATATATATGCAAGCGCATAAATATATAAACAAATGCATATATAACAGTTATCGATATAAACACACACACACATATATATATATATATATATATATATATATATATATATATATAGATATATATATATATATATATATATATATACAAACATATAACTACAAGTACAAATATAGTCATGTATACATACATACACGCAAAGATACACACATTCACATACATATATACATACACACATAAAAACATATACACATATATATAAACACATATATACATATACATAAATACATATATATATATATATATATATATATATATATATATATATATATATATATATATATATAATTATTTATTTAAATATTATAACATAAATATGTTATAAAATCACTACAAAAATAGCCATTTTGTTTCAACACTCCCGGTGTCTTATCAAGTGATGATGTTGAAGGTTCAACATCATCACTTGATAAGACACCGGGAGCGTTGAAACAAAATGTCTATTTTTGTAGTGATTTTATAACATATTTATGTTATAATATTTAAATAAATAATTATATCTGCTCTACTCTGTATTGAGCACTCTTTAAAGAATAATAATTGTTGGTTATTGGAATGTACTCTTGGGTATATATATATATATATATATATATATATATATATATATATATATATATATATATATATATATATATATATAAACCTACACATATACTAACAATATTATCCAAATGACAATAAAGGACTATAAAGTCCATACAAGATTAAAATATAACAAAACACAACTGCTGATTATTAAGTCCACCATCAATTTTCAAACCACTATCAAACAAAAGTAGATTATAGTTAGCATAGGTAATACATTCCAAAACACTATGTATCTATTTATGTATATGTATTGTGGTTTTCTAAGCATAGCTTTGATGTTTTACAAGGCCGACGATATATATGTATATATATATATGTATGAACATATTTATAGATATCAACGCTTTCAAGTATCCGGTGGAGATCCAGGAATATATCATCAATATTAAGACGAGAAAGGGGAAATCTCTCTCTCTCTATCTATCTATCTATCTCTCTATCTGTCTATCTATCCATCTATCTATTTATTGCTCTGTCTGTCTGTCTCTTCCTCTTGAGCGCTTACACATATTCTTTAGCCTATGCTTTTTTAAAATGTACCCAATCTTATTTCTGTACAACTTCAAATGTTTTGTTGGCAAAAAATGGTTGCTTCTTTTTGCCTTTCTTTTGTCGTTCTATATTATTCGCTCCAGCGTCCATTATAATTTTTAGGTAGTTTATTCACTGCCTTACCCTGCTTCTCTTACCTTATGCTTTCTCTTATATGCCCTCCGGCTATTAATTTCTCAAAACCATCTTCCCTCATAAAATACCCTCCAATTTTCAGTGCAGTAGCAACAGATCAACTCTGATAGAAATTGAACCGCAAACACCGAGTCACTCGCCCAATCCTCTAACCACTTTCGGTGGACAATATTTTTTTATGATACATTTTTTTATATGAAGTATTTCAATTTTTATTGCCGTGCGAAAGGTGAACAGAAATATAGATTTTATGGAATGATTTACAATAGGCTTCTAATTATATCTCCGTAACAATTGCGATGTAAAATCTGGATGGCTTGTTAAAACGTAAAACTGAAATCATAATATTAAAACGTGCCTAATGCAGGGCTAGCACGGACGAAATAACAAAAATAGTCTTCGACAATTGGCACAAAGGAAAAATAATCACAAAAGAATTGGCATCTCTGAAGAGGAACCAAATTTAACTTCGAAACAAAGACTATTTCATGAGCAGAGGGAAGGAATGGAGAGGGAGGGAAAAAGGAGAGAGTGATAGAAAGGAGAGTAAGAGAAAGGATACAAAGAGAGTTATGGGGGGAGAAAGGAAAAGAATAGATTGCAAGGGGGTGGCGAGAAAAAAAAGAGCATTACAAAGGTCAATGAAGTAAATAATGCATTTTACGTCTTCAAGATCTGCTATTATAATAGAAGATATATATTGGCGCTGATTTTCTAAGACTATATTTCATCTATTAGAAAGAAAGAAAGAAAGAAAGAAAATTATGAATGAGCTAAAGAAAGAAAGAAATGATGAAGATAAAGCAAGAAAGAAACAAAGAAAAAGAAAGAGAAAAAATTAGATAAAATAAAAAAAAGAATGAAAATATAATAAAGAAAGTAAAAAAGTTAAATTAGACAACGAAAGAAAGAAAAGATGCACGAATCATAAAAAGAAAAAATGATGAATAAGATAAAAAATAAAGAAAAGAAAAATAGAATAAAGAAGAAATGATAAACGAGCCACAAAAGAAAGAAAGAAAAAAGAAAGAAGGCAAAAGAAAGAAAGCAAAAAGAAAGAAAAGAGTAAAAAAGAAAGAAACTGATAAATACGATAAAGAAACAAAGAAATGATATACTAGACACAAAAAGATAGAAAGAAAATGAAAATTGGATGAATAAAGAAGGAAATGATTAAATAGAAAAGGAGGAAAGAAAAAAGCGGTAAGAAAGAAAAAGGAAGAAAGCGAAAAGAAAAAGGAAAGAAAGAAAAATAAATGGTCGAAAGTAGGAAAGGTTGAAAGAGAGAAAGAAAGGAAGAACGAAAAAGAAAGAAAGAAAGAAAGAAAGAAAGAAAATACAAAACAAGAGTAAACGAACAAAATAGAGAAAAAGAAAAATGAGTAAAAATAGGAAAGAGAGAGAGAGAGAGAAAGAAACGAAAGAAAAAGAAAGTAAGAAAGAATAGGAAAGAACTGGAGAATAAAAAAAAAGAATGAATGGAAAAGAAGTAAAAAATAAAGATTATCTGAAATGAATTCAAATTCGAATTTTCTGTACGGATCATGTCTTCCTTTGTTATGATACGTCTGTTTGTCTTTTGTTCTTGCCGGCAACCTTCTTCCATTCTAACCTGTTTTGTCTGTCTGCCTGTCTGGATTTCTATCTATCTACATCTACCCCACAATATGTTCATCTCAATCGACCGAGCCAGATCAATCTGTTCTTATATCCGCCGATTTGATTCGATTCAAATCTGAATCTATTGACATCGATTCATACTTATCTATAAACCGATTTCATTTTATATCTACACTGACGTGCCAAACGTTATGGCTTGTCAGTAAGTCGAAGTAATGACAGGTGGTGTCACGAAAATCCATATTTTTTATTAGAACTTTCGATCTCTTAGCCTGTAGATATGTGTGATATATTGATCTACATGTGCGCCAATGGCATTAGATTTCGATAAATGACAAATAGACCTAAGCGTGAGTCTAGTGCAGGTGTGGTCAATGCAAGAATATAAAGTTGTTTGTTGTTTATTAGTGTTGGAGATACATTCTACTAAAGAACATAAGAATTGACAAAAAAATTTATTTTTTACGTAACGACGTGGATTTTTGAGGTGTGCTTTATTTCTAAGAAATAGATTAGATTGTCTCTCCAACACTAACAATCACCATCAAAGAGTGATAGAAAGGAGAGTAAGAGAAAGGATACAAAGAGAGATATGAGGGGAGAAAGGAAGAGAATAGATTGCAAGGGGGTGGCCATATATGCACCAGTCAATCAGTTAGTTATATACCATGCGTGATACACGCTTAGGCGATCATGTATCATTCGATATATGACTGACGAGGCAGATTTGTCCCACAGGTAGATCAGTTGCCAACCATCTATAGAAGATAGCTGGGGTGGGGGAAAAGAAGAGGATTCATACCTTTCCCAAAGGTTTTAGCACGTAAGTGAACGTAATGTATTCGACTGGAATTCGAACTCGGCTCTCCGATTCCTCGATCCGAAATGCTATCCATTACTCCACCATTCCCGTATATGCACTTCATTCTATTATTATAATTATTGTTGTTGTTGTTGTTGTTGTTGTTGCTGTTTATGTTGTTGTTTCCTGTTTGTTTGGGTTTGGGGGGGTGTCTCTGGTTTTTCTGACACACACTCATTTTTCCGGGTCCCTAATGTCAGAAATGGCATCAGGACATTTTCCACTGAGCTGTTTTGAAAAAAAAATCATACATATTTTACATACATAAAACCCTTCGTAAAGTGTGGGAACATTTTTTTGTATTTCTCTAAGGCGCGGACTACCAGTAATTCCTTCAGTGAGTCTGTTGGAATCTTTTCCATTCAATCCGAAGACTCCCACTACAACTGGAGTTGTTGATGTCCTCATGCGCCACATTTTGGAGACTTCGATTTCAAAGTCCTTATATTTTGATAATTTTTTAGAGATTTCCAAAGGCACGTTGCAGTCTGCCATGGACTGCCATATCAATAAGGAGGCATATTTTATTTTTGAGATCTCTGATCACGATGTCAGGGCGATTCGCCTTGATTGTTCTGTCTAAGTTCATTGTAAAGTCCAAACAAATTGTTACATGTCCTAAATCAGTGACGCCTGGGAGGTGTTCATGCCAATTTCGTGCAGTTTCCTTTCCGTAAGTGTTGCAGATTTTCCAGTGCAAGAAAACCGGCACGACAGAGTGGGCACGACAGAGTGGGCACGACAGAGTGGGCACGACAGAGTGGGCACGACAGAGTGGGCACGACAGAGTGGGCACTCTGTCGTGCCGGGTTTCATATTCAATGGATGCCAATGTCAGCATTTCAAGAAATATATATTAACCTTAATTCAGTCACCTGAATTTACATCGCCAACCGATTATGCGACTACAATTTGTAGACAATCTAAAATTAGCAGTTTGTTAGTTCGGGTTGCAGCCAGCAACGGGTTTGCTTGAGCTCATAAATTTCCAAGAACACGTTCGCACGAACCTGTGCGAACCTGCTGAATGCCAACACTGCTTGTATGTACAGGTTTTGTGTATTTTCTTTCAGGCATGGGCTACTACAGAACTATTTACTGAACCGCAGGAAAGAATAGTGATTTCAAATGGATTGAAAGGCAAAATGTAGCGTTCGAGGATTTAAAACAAACACTTACAGAAAAAAAAAACATTGTAAAAATCTTTGATCCCAGAAAGGAGGTTACGTTAACTGCGGATGCGGATCAGCTGTGTCAACCATTTTATCGCAAGAAGGCCAACAGTACCTTTCAAGAAGATCGACGATAGCAGAAATAAATTATTCAAATATCGAAAAAAAAGGCATTGGCCATTGTCTGGAGCACAGATAAAGCACGACAATTATTATCAGGAAAGAAGTTCCGATTAAAACCTGATCATAAAACTCCAGAGTTTATGTTTAACCCTAGAAAGGAGTTACCAAAAGTTACTTTTTACATGATTCTGTAGGTCATAAAATTAAGGGCTTAAGATTTTGACATTGAGTACGTAAAAGAAAATCCAATAACACATGTCGATGTGCTGTCAAAGTTACAATTTAATGAGGATCAAAAAGAAAAAAATGGAAATCCCGGATGAAGAAATATTGCATTGGGTTGAAACCGAGATATTATCTCGACAAAGATTGACATCGGAAACTCTACAGGATCCAATATTAAGCAAGATTACTGCGAGGATAAGAAGAAACAGGTGGAGTAATTTGTCCAAATCTAAAAGACCTAATAAAGAAATAAGGCATAAATTAACGATGAAAAACGGTCTGCAATGAAGACGTGATAGTACGATTAGAAATATTAAGAAGAGATATTTTTAAAAGTGTCCATGATGATGTGCATTGTGGGATAATGGCTACGCAGAGGAAATTAAAAGGATTTTAACGTTTATTTAGTTTGTAAAAAAATGTAGCAACATGATTCCGCTACAAGACAACTGGCAAATGTTTTTTAAAACTTTTGACTAAAAAAATTTTGACCCTGAAGATGAACAATGATGTTCGAAAGTACTAGGTTATCGTACGGACAATATTTATTTCGATATCATTTTCAAATAAAAGTCTCATTAGAAAATATGAGAAAATTCAAAAGAAAATATGCAGGACGATGTATATATACATATATTTGAATATTTAGGTAGCAAATTATCTTTTAGGCATATCTGATTAAATAAATTACAGACATTATGTCTGCTTATTTTTAATAAAATCCGTTCATACCTTCTGTGTATTGCAATTAAATGATGTGATAAATGTGCTATAACTATGAAAATTGTTTTTATTTTCCATTTCCCAAGTACTTTCGATCTTCTTCCCAGATCATCTTCAGGTGTGTATGTAGTAATACAAAACTATGTGTTGTTCACAGGTGCAAGTAGTAATGAAAAACTGAACGCTAAGCATGACGGTCAACAGTTGCATTTGAAAGCAAAAAGAAAAATTACAGTAATGGATATCAAAAAACAGTTTTTTATTACTACTTTGCACCCGTGAATATTATGTTCAAATGATGTCAGAACAAGAAAAAAGTCAAACATAAAGTTTCTTAATGACGTTTTCAGAAAAAGTTTTCTCATTTTTCAACATAAGGACATTTCCGCTTCCTGAAATATCAGAAAACATTTATTTAAAAAAAAATTTCCACACAGACTTTTTCCTCTTGGCAACATCAGTTTCGAAAGACCTTTTTTTTTTTTAAATCACGTTTGCCATAAAAAGTCGAATTTTTCACATTTTTGAAAACAAATGTGAAATAATAACATAGGAATGCAGTATAATTCTTTGTATCGCTATTCAAAGAAATTTGCCATCTTTGACTTATATATCAATTCATGGCAGCCAGGATATGGAATTAAAAATAATTTACAAAAATGACGCCTAAAATTAAAATGCCTGTTTAATTGGGAAGAGGATTTAGTTTGTATCGCTAATATAACATAGATAGATAGATAGATAGATAGATAGATAGATAGGAACAGACTGAGATAGATAGATAGATAGATAGATAGATAGATAGATAGATAGATAGATAGATAGATAGATAGATATGAAAGCAGACTCCAAAGGGAGGGAGAGAGAGAAGGAAAAGAAAGGGAGGGAGAGAGAGGGAGAGAAGGAAAAGAAAGGGCGGGAGAGAGAGAAGGAAAAGAAAGGGAGGGAGAGAGAGAAGGAAAAGAAAGGGAGGGAGGGAGAGAGAGAGAAGGAGAAGAAAGGGAGGGAGAGAGAGAAGGAGAAGAAAGGGAGGGGGAGAGAAGGAAAAGAAAGGGAGGGAGAGAGAGAAGGAAAAGAAAGGGAGGGAGAGAGAGAGAAGGAAAAGAAAGGAAGGGAGAGAGAGAGAAGGAGAAGAAAGGGAGGGAGAGAGAAGGAGAAGAAAGGGAGGGAGAGAGAGAAGGAAAAGAAAGGGCGGGAGAGAGAGAGAAGGAAAAGAAAGGGAGGGAGAGAGAGAGAAGGAGAAGAAAGGGAGGGAGAGAGAAGGAGAAGAAAGGGAGGGAGAGAGAAGGAAAAGAAAGGGAGGGAGAGAGAGAAGGAAAAGAAAGGGAGGGAGAGAGAGAAGGAGAAGAAAGGGAGGGAGAGAGAGTGAAGGAAAAGAAAGGGACGGAGAGAAGTGAGGGGAAAATGAAAGGATGAAATGATATGTTGATCTACAAACAAATTTTTCCTTAAACAGCTAAACAACTTATTGGGTAAGGGTGTGGTTGATCAGAACTAAAAGGGTTACTGTAATATGTCTAGGTTTGGTTTGGTTTAATTTTACGGTATATCAACCTCAATGGGTCATTTAATGCCGACAACTCTTTTTTCCTGTTAATATTTTTGTTTTGTAAAAAATCTATTTCTGTTAATATTTTTTCCTCAAAAATGTATAGCTGGTAATATTATATTTTCAAAAACGTATAGTATTTGTCTATATTTCTGAGATGAGGTATTATGTACATTATTTACATTATTCGGACTATTGTCCACATCTTTATCGCCATATTTATTACAACGTTTCGGCCGTTGCACGCACCAGCCTTCTTTAGGTGGTTGGAATGTCGAACTGAACCCTATAACATCAGGACAACCTTCAAAAGCTTGACGACACTTCACAGATATCTTTCCCGAGTAAGAACCCCCCATAGAGGAAAACATGACTAAAGACTGTGTGTACGATATACCCGTGCAGCTGCGGAAAGAAATATGAAGGGGAGATAGTCCACCCTCTTATGGTAAGGCTTCAAGAACACCAGAAAGGTGTAACACGAGGGGAAGTGGAAAAATCAGGCGTGGTTGACCAGATATGGAGAGAGAAGGGAAACGCCCGCCTTCTGTGGGATCAGGTTGAGATCATAGACAAAGAACACCATTGGAAAATTCGTAAACTTAAGGAATCAACACATATGCTAGGCCACAAAAATCTCCTGAGCTGACCAAGCATAGAAATGAATACAATATGGGAACCCGTAATAAGGTGTGACAGAGAAAAGAGATAATAACAAGAAAAATTGCAATATGAGCTCTGGTAAAACATAATGATAACAGCAAAAAAAATTGCAATATGAGCACTGGTTTATAATACCCATAAAGTCATACACAGATGTCCTCAAAGACACATGTCACAGTGGATAAAGGTGTTAGTTAGATCCAGTGACATGACTCAAAGAGTGTGAGTTCAATACTCGATTAAGGCAATGGAGAACTTTTAGAGGGGAATTAACAGGAAATAACTGATAACTGACATCAATTAAACATGGCACGTGGAACTAGAACAGTCTACCCCAGTGAGCGAAATAAAGGGTTCAGTTCGGCATTCCAACTAGCAAGAAGGCCGGAGCGTACAACGGCCGAAACGTTGTAATAAATATGGCGACAAAGAAGAGGACAATTGTCCGAATAATATAAAAAAACGAATAGCTGGTAATACTATTTTTTCAAAACGTATAGCCGGCAACACTATACTTTAAAAAAAAACGTATAGCTGGTAATATTAGCTTTCAAAAAAGTACAGCTTATTTTTTCAAAAACGTATTATCAGAGGCCTTGCTGTTGGACGTAGTTTATCGTCATACCCAGGACGTGGATGCATTTTATCGTCATACCCAGGACGCGGATGTAGTTTATCGTCATAGCCAGGACGCGGATGTAGTTTATCGTCATACCCAGGTCGCGAATGTAGTTTATCGTCATACCCAGGACGTGGATGCATTTTATCGTCATACCCAGGACGCGGATGTAGTTTATCGTCATACCCAGGACGCGAATGTAGTTTATCGTCTTACCCAGGACGCGGATGTAGTTTATCGTCTTACCCAGGACGCGGATGTAGTTTATCGTCATACCCAGGTCGCGAATGTAGTTTATCGTCATACCCAGGTCGCGAATGTAGTTTATCGTCATACCCAGGACGCGGATGTAGTTTATCGTCATACCCAGGACTCGGATATAGTTTATCGTCATACCCAGGACTCGGATATAGTTTATCGTCATACCCAGGACGCGGATATAGTTTATCGTCATACCCAGGACGCGGATATAGTTTATCGTCATACCCAGGACTCGGATGTAGTTTATCGTCTTACCCAAGACGCGGATGTAGTTTATCGTCTTACCCACGACGCAGTAATATGTCTAATAGTCATGCCATTTCAGACAGCAAAAACTCGTCTCACAATCCTTAATTGTAATTATGACAAGAAATTGACTCCCTTATACATACAAACATATATAGCGTCCTGGGTATGACGATAAACTACATCCGAGTCCTGGGTATGACGATAAACTACATCCGCGTCCTGGGTATGACGATAAACTACATTCGCGACCTGGGTATGACGATAAACTACATTCGCGTCCTGGGTAAGACAATAAACTACATCCGCGTCCTTGGTAAGATGGTAAACTACGTCCAACAGCAAGCCTCTCGATAGGAGGCTTTGAGGAGCGTGGAACCACCTCTTAATTGCTGGTGTTCCCAGGTTCACCCTGACCCGGGGTGGTAGCACCGGTCCCAGCTATGGACAAATATTTAACCCCGAAACTGAGGTAAAAAGCATTATAAAAGTGTAAAAATAGGTTTTAATACCAGAAATACTTTGTAAAAAATTATTACCAGAAAAAACTTTTGAAGAAAAAAAGCTATCACCAGCAATATATTTTTGAAAAAAAAAATATTACCAGCAATACATGTCTTAAAATAATATTAACAGCTGTACATTTTTGAGGAAAAAATATTACCAGAAATAGATTTTTGACAAAACAAAATATTACTAGGAAAGAAAAGTTGTCGGCATTAAATAACTCATTAAGGTTGATATATCGTAAAACACAACAAAACAAAACAAACATATATATACAAATCTTTATTTTGTCTATATTTCTGAGACGAGGTATTGTAATTATTTACATTATTTACATTGTTCGGATTGTTGCGCTCATCTTTATTGACATATTCACGACGTTTCGGCCATTGTACTCTCCGGCCTTCTTCAGTTGTTTGGAATTTCGTACTGAACCCTTTATAAGTGTTGACCTAGAGACATATGAACAAGAAATGGTCAGTATAAGCAGTAGCCTACAACGTAACAACTACCCTAGGTACCTGGCAGCAGATTCACCATACTGGGATAGAAGGTACAAGAAGATAACGACACTCAAAAAGCAGCTTTGGCCTGGCTACCCTGTGTGAAGGGATTGTTGGAGAAAATGCAAAGGACATCAGGACGACCTTCAAAAATGGTTCGACACTTCAGACACCTCTTCTGAGTAAGATACCCCCATACAGAAGAACTTGACTAAGAACTGTGTGTACACTATCCCATGCAGCTGTGGCAAGAAATATAAGCGAGAAACATGCCGCCCCTTAAGGTAAGACTGCAAGAACATCGTAAAGCCGTTACACGAGGGGTAATAGAAAAATTAGGTGTAGCTGATCACATATGGAGAGAAAAGAGAGAACACCGCCCCACCTGTGGGAGGAGGAGGTTGAAATAGTAGACAGAGAATATGACTGGAAAATACGAAAACTTAAGGAATCAGCAAATATGCTAAGCCACAAAAATCTCCTAAGCCGGCCAAACATAGAAATGTATAAAATATGGGAATCAGTAATACTGATTGTTAGAGAAAAGCAATAATAAAAAAATATTACAATATGAGCTCTGGGAAAAAATATGTGTGTGTGCAGTACCTATCTATTGTAGCAATGGAGATAAAATAAAGTGTACAATTTTTAAAAAATTGCTTTTATATATGATTGATTATACTTCGCAAATATATAATTCTATTGTTTATCTTTGAGGTTTATTTATAAGCTAACTTAAAAGCCGCCCTCCATGCGTACATTTAAGCTAGCTACCGCGGTACAAAACTAAAGGTAACACTCTGGCCCAACTTAGAAAACAGCAATGATAATTTTGAAGAAATATCTTCGAATTCCTCAATTCACTCCATGGAACTTCAAAACGTCACTTTAACTCTGATTCCGGCTAGAAGTCCAATTCCAGCCAAAAGACAGATTTGGAACGAAATTCTAAATTATTGAGCTTTTCGGGGAGCCAAATACTAAAGCGGAAGCCCCCGTTTGTCGAAATGAAGAATTTGCAGAATGATTGTTTCAGGAACTTTTTTTTAATCAGTCCCCCTGCCCACAAGAAAGGCGATAACGTCACTAAGACGCAAAGGGCTACTAGAGATGAAAGAGAATGAATAGACTCTAGAAGGAAACGGAAACACAATCCTAAACAGAAAACAATGGATAAACCTCTACTACTTTCCGAAAGACTGGTGAGGAGTGTGAACAGGGCGATAATTCATAAATCACCTAATGCATGCCGATAATGTCAATAAGACACAAAGAATGAAAAGGTTTTAGAAGGAAACGGAAACCCAATCCTAAACAGGGAACAAGGGAATATCAGGTGGTGTAAGCTTGGATGTGTGCATGGTGTTATGGATAACAGCTCTGAATTGGAAAACGGAGAGCCGAGTTCGGCTCCAGTCAGGCTCGTTGCATTCACTTACACACAAACACTATTCCGAAAGGAATGACTCCACCTCTTCTGCACCCAGCTATGGGTTAATTAGATTATTATCTAAATTCTTACAATCTAAAAAGATTTTCTGTTTGTTAATAACCTACAAAATGTTTATGAATCGTAAATAAACAAAACCATCACTTCTAGTCGCGGTGTTTGAATTTTTGCAACCTGTAAACTTTGCCCCGAATTCTTAGAAGTAATTATTTTATTTCAGATGACATACAATTTTAAACTTTTTTTTACAATGCTATGTTATTTTAGGACGTAAGCGACCATGGCTGTATACATTATTTTTGACTGTGAATTTCCATCAGTTTTAGGAAAGACAGTAGATTGGTTTCCTGCTGTCTTCCCAACGCTTGTAAATTCAAATTTATCATTCTCTTAGACTGTCTGCAACCCAAGGCTATGGATCGCCTGATATTTAACTTACAGCTGGAGAGTGTAGTTGGTTTCAGGACTTTCCTAAGGGTATCAATTCACAATGTTTTGGAAATATTTTAGACTGAATTTAAAGTTTTTGTGTTTTTATTGACTTCCTTGGAGTGAAATGAGTATAATTACAACGAAAAATAATTTATTCCGGTGCATGAGATAACATCTTAATATATAAGTCTACGGTTTATATATGTTAGATTAATTTATAAAGATTTGTGTTGCACTTTGCCTGACGACTCCACCATAAACTGTTATCAAATTTTTGTCTTATGGAAGATAAAGATTTTATATTCCCCTAAATATGTAATTATCAATATTTTTAATAAAAGTAGATTTTATAAACATAATATAACTTGATTTATTCCTCATATAAACTTATGTCAATGCTTAAAATTGTACCATCAGTATTTTAATACTTAAGGATATAACTGTACGGTAGTTGATAAGGATCGAACCCCTATTGCATCAGCGGTGACATCGATGTGATTTGATTTTTAAACATCGCACTTCAGAAGACATTTTTTATTGTCGGTAGAGAAAGGTTACATTTGAAGAAAAGAATTGTCGTAAAAATCTCAAACATTCAATTGGAATGTTTCGATTTTTCCAAATTCTTAACAACTCGGCTGTCTTGTTTCACACACAAGTGAAGCGCTGTGTTTTGAAGCAACGTATTTGATGATTGAACAATTTTGAAACGAGTCTATTATTGAAAAACTATGACTGAAGAGAACGCAAAAGACATCCGTCTCTTTATCAACGTTTTGAATTGGACAATAAAGAAAACAAATGGGCAAAAGCAAAAACGATTAACGGGAAAATAGCAAGAGAAAATGGAGAGAAAAAATTCTTTTTCCTTCTCTATTATTATTTAGATGATGGAAATGAAAAACAATTTCTGTTTACGGCATGATTATTTGTTTTAGCATAGATAAAAAAATATATACACATTTTAAAAAATGTTACTTTCTTACTTTCACAAAACATACACGCCTAATTAAGTATCTGAATATTTATGCACAAATAGAGGTAGATATGTGCATATATTCACACATGGTTAACAGTTAGAACGTTCGCTTTCTGACCGTGACACCCGAGTTTGAATCGCTAAGGAAGGTGACTTCTTGATGTTTTAAGACAAGGGGAGTCGATATGAAAGTGGCTGAAAAAACAGTTTGCCTTGTCAGTGAAATTAGATAGAGGGAACCCTTGGGGAGCCGTCGATAGTTGTACTAGCACGAAGACACAAGTCATCGTGACCGAGAGTTTAAACGTGCCGATATTGTTCAGACAGTTGATTACTCTCCCAGAAACTGTAACTAAGGTGTGCTCGGAATAGTTGTAGTATAAACCACAGGAGGGCTGTGTGGGTGTTGAACAAACACAAAATGTGCCTGATGTGGCATCTACAGAGGGGATTAGCAAGGGGCTCTAGTAGACTGGCATCCTCTAGCTGCACCATTTTAATAAATGCGTAACGGATAGAAAGGAGAAGTCAACCAGCTGAGTTCGAATTCAGGTTCAGTTCGTGACATTCCCTTTCTCACAAATTAAAGAATCCATCTTTTTCCCCAGCTATGGGTTAAATAGTAGGGCTAACTGAGAAACCCGTCTAGGAGAAGGAAAACTCTGAATCAACAACTCAGCTACATGCTGTACAAATGTAGTTAGACACGGAGCGCATATCTTTTTTATGTGCTGTGTCCTTTCAGGACATAGGCGATGATGGCTCTCCACAATTTCCTGACCTTTGTAGCTCTTAATAAAATTTGTCTTTTTGTTATTTCTCGCAAACTCTGTTCCGCTATCCATGTAGTCAAGCTCACTAAGTATCATATGCATTGTTTTCCTTCGTGACTTGCTTTCAATCTGTCCCGTGAGTATCAGATTTTCCAAGCCCTCTTTCCTCATTATGTGCCCGAGAAATTTGAACTCTCTCTTCCTGGTCTTAAGTATAAGTGGCCTTTTTGTTTCCATTTTCTCTAAATCCTCATCGTTGCTGATACATCGGTCAATGGTATCCTCAGCATCCTACTGTACAATCACATTTCTGCCACCTCAAGTCTAATCTTCATCCGTAAGGAGATTGTCCAGTAGTCACTGCCATATAGGAGGGCAGACATTACGTAACAGTTCAGTACTCTTTTCTTTGTTTCTAACGATATTTTCTGTTTCTTAATACTTTGCTTAGCTTTTGGAAGGCATCTTTCGCTATCCCAATACGCTTTCGGATTTCGGTGTCGCTCTTTCCGCCCTCTGTTAAAACGCTTCGCAGATATTTAAATTTGTGTACTTGTTTTGGTATTCCCTATTTGTAATATTTCTGTTGGGCTGTTTCTTTACTATCAACCATACATTCTGTCTTTTTGAAGTTGTTGTTTAGTCCTTTCTTCACGCTTTCCTTCTTGTAGTTTTCTGTTCTGCTGTTAACACTGTGTCATCTTCATATCTTATTGTGGTTACCAATACTATGTCTATAAAACAACAAACACCACAGGTTTCAGCAGCTATGGATGATCTCCCTGAAGAGTTATTATCCATATTACTGTTAACACCGTCATCTATTTACACTATTTACATTGTTCGAACTGTTTCCCTCATTCTTATTTTCATTTCAGGATGTTTCGACCGTTGTACGCTCCGGCCTTCTTCAGTTGATATATGTTAGAATTTCGATCCGAACCCTTTATTTTAACTCAACTCTCCAAGCGTTGATTGAAGTAATCCGGTGCCTTGACACAAACAGTAGTGAGTTCAATACCGGGCCACTGCAGCCGTGAACAGAAACTTGGAAATTTGATTTACTAAAGGGAAATAACTGAGACTAAAATATGAAAAAGAATCTGAACTTGTGCAACTAAGGAATGTAGCTCGTCAGAACATTTGCCATGGAAATAGCGATCGAGTAGAGAGAGGCTTAGTTGTAAATGTCTGAACTTGTGCAACTAAGGAATGTAGCTTGTCAGAACATTTGCCATGGAAATAGCGATCGAGTAGTGAAAAGCTTTCAACGTTTCGTCTGTCGGAAAGCGGCTGTAAGGTGAAAATAAGTCATCACTCACAACTTCACGTAAATGTTTCGGAACTTTCTCGAGGCTGGAAGGTGCAGATTGTGCAGCGCCAGCTCGAATATGGCAGCAATACTCGATTTTTACGTATATGTCACCTCTGATTTAGATGGAAATCTGTTTTAGTTGCACTTTTCAACGTGATCGAAGGAGAATTGATGCTGAAAAGATGTCAACTGTTATGCACATATTTATGTACACGCACGTGTGAGTCTACAGAAATACATTTATGTATGTATATATGTGTACATATGTTTGTCTGTGTACATATCTGTATGTTTAACAGAGCGTATAATGTATGCTGAGCATTTAATTTTCGCCGGTGACGTCATTTTTATCGTTACCGAGTACGCCGATATTATCGCCCTGTACCTGACTAAGCTAAATTATTATATTACTTGTGAAAGGAAATATTTATATTGATGCAGATAGCTTTAAAAGACTTAGATAGATAGATAGATAGATAGATAGATAGATAGATAGATAGATAGATAGATATGCACAGACTGATATAGATAGATAGATAGATAGATAGATAGATAGATAGATAGATAGATAGATAGATAGATGGAGCCAAATGATATACATAGAAAGAAAGAACCAAATGAGATAGATAGATAGATAGATAGATAGATAGATAGATAGATAGATAGATAGATAGATAGATAAGAATAGAATTAGATAGGTTCAGACATACATAGAGAGATATAAATATATTGATTTAGATAGATAGATAGATAGATAGATAGATAGATACATAGATAGATAGATAGATAGATAGATAAGAATAGAATTAGATAGGTTCAGACATACATAGAGAGATATAAATATATTGATTTAGATAGATAGATAGATAGATAGATAGAAAGAAAGATAGATATGCACAGACTGATACATAGATAGATAGATAGATAGATAGATAGATAGATAGATAGATAGATAGATAGATAGATAGATAGATAGATAGATATGAACAGACTGATAGATGTAGATAGATGTAGATGCAGAGATAGAAGTAATTAAACTGTTTAGATTGGCAACCCATTTAAGAAAAAAAAAGATATCGAAAGGAAATTGCGTAGATGTTTTGATGAGGTTTTCAATGACTTTTCGTGTGAGCATTTCGTAATCAGTTTTGCCTTGAAAATAAACTAACGTAACGCGACTGATGCAAGTCAATCCAAAGATTAGTAAAATCCTCATTCCATTGCAACAGCTTAACTGCTTTTTTTGCCATTTCGCCAATTCAATTATTTCACTTATTTCCTGGCGCACGAATTCGTTCGAAAATTGAGAAAATAGTTTCATTTACACCGAGCACATAGATCTTTGAATAGATATTTGACACAGTGACAATAGACTTCAGCTCAAGACAGCAAAGGAGGAGGATTATTTTGCTTTTATGAAACGTGAAAAAATGTGAGTGGGAGAGTGACATTGTCTCTATTCTCTGTATGTGGCGGTGGTTTAAATGGTAATTATTAAGAAAAACATGTTTACGTCATTAATATTTGATACTGAAAGAGATATCAGCTCTCTACAAACATATTATGAATATTAAATTTCTCTCATAGAGAGAATATTAAAAATAAATCTCTTTTCCTCTACCCTCTCTTTCCCTCACTCCCCTCTCAGTATCCACACACACACACATATATATATATATATATATATATATATATATATATATATTTATATTTACACACGCTCTATCTCTGATATTGAGCACTTTATCCCATAAATTTAGCACACTTTAAGACTATATTTCTTCATATAGATAGATAGATAGATAGATAGATAGATATGAACACGTTTTATTAGATACAGCCGGCAACACCTTACTCGAAAATTACAGTAAATGCAGACCGTTTCTATTGTATTTAATCAAACTTCTTTGACTGAATATTTACTGCCAAAAGACACGCCACGATATATATATATATATATATATATATATATATATATATATATATATATATAATTCCTGCCCTTATATTTGAAACTCCTATTCATAGAGGCAAGTGTCTCTCGTCTTTGAATTGCTTATCATTTCCGTCACCTGTTATTTCGCCAAGTGTTTCATACTGTCGGCCAAAAACGGTTGATTAAAGAAAAGAGGCATTTGGCTGAGTAATCATCATCATTATCAACTTCCCTCACCATATATATATATATATATATATATATATATATATATATATATATATATATATATATTACAAAGAGTCAATCATACCTTGAATCAATCAGCAATATGAATGCGATTATTGGCGAAATCACTTCGCTAGTAGACATAAACATAAGTATTATACTACTGATAATCCTCTGAATGATGAGATCCTCATATATAAAATGGATATGGTGTATTTTTTTATTTCCGCTCGTACTTTCGAATGCTTCGCGCAATTCATCATCAGGCTTTATTATCCATCAGAATCAAAACTGGGAGACGATTTAAATGTGTTTATCCAACCGAAAGATGTTTTTAAGAATGAGCTATTTGTTAACGGTTATATGGTGTTGGAGCGTGCAAATCGCGAAGCTAAATTTTAAATATTTAAAGTGAGAATTTTTTTGATGTATTTTGTAATTTGGTAAATCCACGTATTTTTTTATAAGTGTTTTTCAGTTAATATGATATGAACTAAGTAGATAGTTCAAGTAGCAGAGTGATATTGTCTTACTTTGTAGTTTTTTTTCCTCAGGAATTCTTTACTGCTGGATCAATTGTTTTTATGAATAATTGACTCTTTGTAATGTAAATATATGCTGCCTATTTTATTATATATATATATATATATATATGTGTGTGTGTGTGTGTGTGTGTGTGTGTGTGTGTGTGTGTGTGTGTGTGTGTGTGTGTGTGTGTGTGTGTGTGTATATTCGAACCTCCAAAGAGTGTGGATGGCCCTGCACAAAGCCTTCACCACTATAATCAAATCTCATGTTTCGGTGTCGGGCTTTCAGTTTCTAGGAACTGATCTGCCTGACCCTCATACGTCGAATATATATATATGTTGTGTTGAATGTCAAAGACAACATAGTCCTGCATATTCTCTTTTGAATTTTCTCATATTTTCTAATGAGACTTTTTATTTGAAAATTATATCGAAATAAATATTGTCCGTACGATAACCGAGTACTTTCGAACATCATTGTTCATCTTCAGGGTTAAAATTTTTTAACAATGTCTTATATATATGTAGAGTCAAAATTTTTTAAACATTTGTAAATTGTCTTGTAGCGGAATCATGTTGCTACATTTTATTGTTTCAAACTAAATAAACGTTACAAAATCATTTTAATTTCAAAAGACGCGATGATGTTATCACGTGCATGGCGAAGATTTTTAATCATGTGAAGGCGTGAAAAAGACTTTTTTTTATTATACAAGCCAAAAAATCGAAGAAACATGAAATTTTCAAATAAAAAGTCTCATTAGAAGTTATGAGAAAATTCAAAAGAGAATATGCAGGACTATGTTGTCTTTGACATTAAAACATGTTTAAAAGAAAAGTTGCTGCCAAATTACACACACACACACACACGCACATATATATATATATATATATAGTCATCCACAGACATTGGCAGTATCACTGTTCTTCAGCGTGGCTAAACGTCCGATTGCTTCAAGCCGGTATTGAAACCCCACCGATTCACTCAGAGATTCTACCCTTCGTTAGACGGCAGAGAGGAAGGGAAATTTTAACGTTTTCTATGCGAAATACGTCAGTGACCCGTAGAGCTCAATTCAATTCGGTTGAAGTGCAATGCGTTAATTGCGGTAATAGCCACTGTGTTTAAAAATTACCCTTTTCTCAAGAGAGCTCAACCGGAGCATATCTGTTGTCATCCACAGATCTTCAGTATGACTAGATATCAGATTGCTTCAAGCCGGGATTGAAACCCCGCCGATTTGGTATCAGAGATTCTAACCCTAGAACGGAGGAAGGGAAATTTTAATGGTCTCTCTCTGTCTCTGTCTCTGTCTCTCTCTCTCTCTCTATGCACGCACACACACACACACACATATATATATATATATATATATATATATATATATATATATATATAAGCACAGACAATCTTAATATTTTGACTTGTTATGGTTAAGGAAAATTCAATCTATTTTGATTGGAGGTGGCTGGGAAATTTTAACCTTTTCTATGCGAAATACGTCAGTGACCCGTAGATCTCAATTCAATTCGGTTGAAGAGCAATGCGTTAATTACGGTATGGGCATATATATTGTCATCCATAGACAGACTGTTTCGCTGAATCACAGCTCTTCAGTGTGTCTAGACGTCCAATTCCTATATATATATATATATATATATATATATATATTAACCCGTTGAAAAGTGGTCATAGTATCACGAAACTGTGGAGTCGGAGACAATTACAGTAATTCTTTTGTATATATAAAAACTAATATCATATATATATATGTATATATATATATATATATATATATATATATATATATATATATATATATATATATGTATATATATATATATATATATATATATGTATATATATGTATATATATGTATATATATATATATATACATATATATATATATATATATATATATATATATATATATATATATGAAGACAAAAGGAAAACTTTTCTTTCCTGATGCATTTCGTAACCTGAGAGACTAGATTTATCTTCTTTTTTTAATTCAAGAACTCTCTAAGATATTCTAAGATTGAAGGGCTTACTTTTACCTTGATAAAGTCACCTAGGGAACAAAACGCGCCGGTAAAGTAGTTTTTCTTTTTACAAATATATTTTATTCATCTGTGTGTGTGTGTGTGTGTGTGTGTGTGTGTGTGGCGCGCGTCCGTTTGTGTGCGTGTATGTCTGAAAATTCAAACATACATGCCGCCTGACGATTGCGCCTAGCATGAAACAGCCTGTCGCCTCTGAGTGTTGACTTCAATGTTCACTTATATATTTATATTTACATACGCTCTATCTCTAATATTGAGCACTTTATCCCATAAATATGGCACACTTTAAAACTATATTTCTTCACATATATATATCTATCTATATATATATCTATATATATATATATATATATATATATATATATATATATATATATATATATTTACATACAGGTCTAGGATTGGTGTATACGGAATAAATTCCAATAACCAACAATTACTATTCTTAAAAGAATGCTCAATACAGAGTAGAGCAGATATAATTATTTATTTAAAAATCAGTACATAAATATGTTATAAAATCACTACAAAAATAGCCATTTTGTTTCAACACCTTCGGTGTTTTATCAAGTGATGATGCTGAATGTAGAATAAAGGGTTTTAAAAGTTTCAAATTAATTAACGATCCTTCGTAAGGGGAAACGCTGTTACATAAGCAGGAATGACCAATCAAAATACAAATATACGGGAATTTCAAATATATATATATATATATATATATATAATTACATTGTTTACAATTTACTGTATTTCTGTGGAAAAGTACTTAATATCGTTTAGAGAGGATTTCTAGATATAAAACATTGCGGACGGAAAAATACTGCTGCCTAAAGACTAGTAGTTTCTGAACTAAAATGGTCCTATTTGTGTAGATTTTTACTTCGAGCCTTCACAGAGATGACAATATACAGAGAGTTCACATAAATGTTCTAATGATAGCTTTAGGCGGGAAAATGACATTTACTATGCATTGTAGCAACTAAATTGCACTTGCCTTTCAAAGATTGTCTCCCTAATTCTTGATACGTCAGCATATACTTCTTCATCGGGTTTAAATTATTTTCAAAAGATATTTAGCCCCGCAATTATTCACATCATTTAATTTTTCCCTGTGATTTTGTTAATGTCCAACTGTTTGACCCGTAGATTTGGTTTTGGATTTATTTTGTTTTACAGCGTATCAACAGCTCAATACCGATAAGAGTTTAGGGATTATTTTGCTTTACGGTATATCAATCTCTGTGGAATATTTAATCCAGGCAAGATTTTCAGGATAGGTTCGTATGGATAGAATATGTATTCTTTGGAAGACATCAGTTTCTACATCAGGTTTCATAGACGTATTTTTGTAAACTTTCCAGTCAACTTTGATTTTTTTCAAATTGTAAATTCAACATCAGTCGTTATCTTTTGTTTTCTTAATTCCTTTTCTTTTATTTTTCCTTAATATTTTTTTCTTTTTCTTATATTTTTAAGACACTTGCGTCTTAGTGGCTTCATCGCCTTGCTTGGGGTGAAATGATTAAAAAGAAAGAGTCTTCAGGCCAATGATCATAGCGTACTATGTAGTAAGTACTATGTAGTAAGATACATAAATGATATTTATTTATATACGAGGTGATGATCCGAAAGTAATGCCTCCTATTTACTGTGTTAATACACTTGAATTTGCTAAACAATTCAATCACTGATGAAAATACTGATTGGAATTAACCAAATTAAATTAATTTAAGTTTAACCAGATAACTCATAATTTTGCAGCCATATTGTCTATTGAAGTTATTCAAAACGATTTAGGTGCATCAATAAATCCATAGCTTAATGAGAAAAAATTATTTTATACAAAATGCATTTATTTCACAACATACGTAATTACCTTCCTTGTCAATGCATTTAAGTGGTGAATATTAATCACATATATCGAAGATTATACAGTGAATGTTTTAAATCAAAATTAGGATTATAATTACGTGTCAGTCTACGAAATTATTCCGGCAAATTTTTATGCGTATTTTTTTTTCATGAAGGCACATACATTAATTATGTGTATTTGGCAGGTATAAGAAGACAGAATGTCTGGTTATCATCAAAGAAAAGGCCCCGGATGAGAACTACGAATTGAAGATGCCAAAATCAAACAAGTTCAGATCTTTAAATATTTAAGAAATCTTTTAAGAGACGATGGAAAAGGTGACACCAAAATCCGTACGCGAAATACGCCAGTAGTGAAAGCTCATGTCCAAAAGGAAGGAAAGTACTAAGAAATGGTAAAATTCATTCGAAACAAAGAAAAGAGTATAGAATTGTTATGTAGCATCAATCCTGACGTGAATGCTAAACAATAGCGGAACTCTGAGGCAGCAGATAATTGGTTCTACAGAAGGATGATGACGATAACATGGACGGAACACGTGAGCAATGAGGAAGTTCTAAGGAAAATGAAAGCAAAAATGTCACTCATACTTAGACTCATAAAGAGACAGTTGAATTTTTTCTGACATATAATGACGAAAGGAGGCTTGGAAAATTTGAAACTCACAAGACAAATCGAATGCAAGTGAGACAGAAATTTAAACAACGAGTATCCCCACCAAAGAGTTTGTGCAAATGGATGAGAAGAACAGGGACGTGGAGGGATCGTAAAAGGACAAATATTACTAAGAGCTACAAAGGATAGGAAGTAGTGGAGAGCCATGTTCAACCGACCTAAGAGCTGGATGGCAGAACAGGAAAGTGGAGGGATAGTAAAAAGACAAACATTGCTAAGAGCTACTAAGGATAGGAAGTAGTGGAGAGCCATGATTAACCTAACTAACGAGCTTGTTTAAATGGATGAAAGAACAGGGAATGGGAGGGATATTAAAAAGACAAACATTGTTAAGAGCTACAAATGATAGGAAGTAATGGAGAGCCATGATTTCACATATCCTGAAAGGATACAGCACCTAGAAGAAAAAGTTTGTTACACGATGAAGAATTGATTCTGTTTCAGCTTTTCCCTTTATCGCCAAACCTATAAAAATCCATGGCATAATTATTCATGTTGTGACACCTCACTATGGTGTAATGGTTAACAAGCGTGTCTCGTTAGAATAATTACCACTGTGTAGTGGGTTCTGGGAAAACCGGAAGATGATCACTCATGCAAAAACTTGTTCTGTCTAGTATTGCTTAACTTCAATGTTTCTTGCCTGTCATATTTAAGGAAGATTTTAAACGATTTTACAGAATCGCCGACTGATTTGTAATTAAATCGATAGCAAAATATCAAAAAAATATAACACACATTGAACGCATTTGGACAAATTAAAAGTTTTGTTTGAATGTAGGTGAAAAGTCGTCATCTGTGGGTTGGCGACTGTCAAGTTTTTGACAAGACAAATTTTGATATTGTCGAAATGGTTAGAGGTTGTTTGTTCATTTAGATTCAAAATACCGACAAGTGACATACATTCTGAATATGTCAAACATTGCAAACTGACTGAAATTTACTCTAAAAATCCATTTAAGAAAATCTTGATTATTAAAAAAATACCATTAGACAAATAAAGAAACGAATCAATTTTTAAAACGAATTTAATGAAACTAATTACAACTTAGAATGATTTGTGAGATATTTCATTCCTCAATCATTTCTGGAAAAAAAAAGAATTCCTTTCCTGTTGCAATGAGAACCAACTTGGCTCATGAGAATTATCGAAGCTATCATTGGGCCCAGTCAATGCTGATTATGAACTGCTCCTGCCATGACAGATAAAATAGTCCATGATGCGTTGATTGCCAAAATGTGTAGCCATTTTCGTCAAAACACCATGTCGATGAGGCATATACAGGGTTTGAACAAAATAATTGAAACACTTGTTAAATTCAAAGAAACTTTATTTAATATGGAGTTGGTCCTCCTTTAGCCTCACATACAGCTTTAATATGTCTAGGAATGGAATCATACAGCTTCCTAACTTCATCCAGAGGAATTTTCAGCCATTCTTCCATTAATACCTGCTCCAGCTCTTTAAGACACGATGGTGGAGGATAGTGGCTCCTAACTTGTCGCTCCAAAATGCACCACAAATGTTTAATAATATTGATATCTGGAGATTGGGGAGGCCACTCCATGTGTTCTAGCTCACTTTCATGCTCTTCATACCAATTCTTAACTACTTGAGCGGTATGTATTGGAGCATTATCGTCTTGGAAGATGCAGTCACCATCAGGTAATAAAGTCTGGGCCATTGGATGAAGATGATCACCCAAAATGTTCAGGTAATCTTTGCTGTTGATTCTATTATGTTGGGCAACAATTGGACCGAGACATTTCCATGATATGGCGGCCCAAACTATCACTGATCCACATCCATGCTTCCCTGTTGGAAGAAGGCAGTCAGGGTTGTAAGCTTCTTTCGGCTGCCTCCACACATAAACTCACCCTGAAGTTGGGAAAAGAGAAAAACTGGGCTCGTCTGAGAATATGACTTGCTTCCATTGGTCTGCAGATCAGGCATTGTGATCTCTGCACAACTTCAACCTCTTCTGAATGTTGCGAGTGGAAAGAAGGTTTCCTTAGGGCGGCTCTTCCATGATATGCAGAATTATGGAGCTCACGACGAACAGATTTAATAGAAACTGGACTATTCAAATGATTATTCAACTCAGCAGTTACTTTGGACGAAGTAGTCCGATGATTTTTTGCCTCATTGCGTTTCAATGCACGTCGGTCCCTGTCAGAGGTTTTGCCCTGTTTCTCGAATTGCGTCATAGTTCTTGATATGGTAGCTCTTGAAAAACCAAACAGTTCAGCAACCTTAGTGATCGAGGCTCCTGCCATGCGAGCTCCAACAATTTGCCCTTTTTCGAAATCGGAGAGGTCACGCATTTAGCTTAAATTTTACTAAATTCTAAAAATAAATAAGATAAAGAGAGTAAATTAGATAAATAAACGTATTTACAATAGATATAACCTGCAATTACAAAGGTTTTAGTTAAAGTTCTTAATATAATAGGTCTTTGGAATATAGGAGTGGAATTTGCACCTGTTCCAATTATTTTGTCCAACTCCTGTATATATATATATATATATATATATATATATATATATATATATATATATATATATATATATATATATATATATATATATACCGTTGTATGAATATGAGTTTGTAATTCTGGGTTTCAATCTTTTGCCATCATCAGACTTTTGTCTGACGATCGCAAAAGAGTGAAACCCAGGATTGTAAACTCATATACATACAACGGAATATGTTAGCTCTATTATTGATATTGAGCATCAATAAGTACCGCGAATATATATGTATATATATATATATATATATATACGTGAAAGTATACGTATGTTTTCTCATCATATCCATATCTCTCTCTCTCTCTCTCTCTCTCTCTATATATATATATATATATATATATATATATGTATAAATTTGAAAGAGTTAATGGATTTATTTTTAATCCGACATCTTTATTTGAAATAGACGCCCATTTATTATTTATTTACTAAACAGAATGTACTACGTGAATCTGCTTATGTATTCGAGAAATTTAAGTAAAGAAAATGCGTCCCCCGGCAGGGAACGAAACCGCGTCTTCTTTTGTAGAAATTAACAACCGCTTGATGGAGCATGCTCTTTTAAAACCTATTTAAGGAAAGCACATTTTCACTCAGGATATCTTTTTCTAATAATTTTTGAAGCAACATGTGTGTGTGTGTGTGCGTGTGTGTAAGTGATGTGACTCATACACACACACACATATATATATATATATATATATATATATATATATATATATATATATATATATATATATATATATATATATATATATATATAGATATAGATATAGATATATATATATATATATATATATATGTTAGTCGTAATCTTATAAATATAAGAAATTATACTCGTCCGGAAAACCCTCGGTTTCTTGATTTGCAAATAATAAAATCAATATCCAAGGGAAAAAGGCACAAAAAATGAAAGAACAGAGCACATGTCCGTCAGCCGGAAATAATCGTCTAGCATCCAAGTCCAGAGTCCAAAGAAGAAAAAAAAAAACGATACGAGTACGTAACATAACTAAATAAAGTTCTCGATACGCTAAGTAGAGCAAACCTAAGTTAAACCTAAAGAGCCAGACAAACCTACCAGGGTTTCACCTAAGCGGATCGTCAGGGACAACGTTAAGACTAACGGAGGGTTAATATCGAATTTTGTATAGGTCACACAGTGAGGATCGAACTCGCTAATCAATCAAAATATTTGAGCAGACCAACCATTACACTGCACCTCACTTCGTGAATTCGAGTTTTATAGCATTTGGATTGGAATTATGACACGTGCGTCTTCGAGAAAGAGTTGTAATTATATATCCAGATATTTTTAATTAAACTAAGCTACATTTAATAAATGATCCTATTGTTGAAAAATGAAATTACCCGAGCATAGCACAAGGCTACAATGCTGGAGCACTCAGTTATAAATAATATAAAGATTACTGTATATTCAATAATCAAGTAGAACACTTAATCTTAATCTCCGGGCTTCTACAGGAATCATAGTTTGGATTTTTAAAAATAATGGGACATAAGTCTCAAGAGCCATTCAAGATAGTGGGTTAATGAATGAGGTGTGGGATATAAATATAAGAGGACGTGGTAGGAAGTGAAGATTATGAAGATAAGGGTGATAACCCGTGACCTTTGTTTTGAAGAGCTCAAAACTTGAAGAGGTCAAGATTGTAGGGTTCAGGAAAGCAGCCATACTGGAATCTCTCCCACAAAGAGCTAGTTCTTGGAGAAAAAGCTGTTAGAGTGAAATTTCTTCCTTACAATTGAGATACGGGGGAAATGATGATGATTCGACTCCATGAACGTAGCATGGCGTTCCCTAGCTGTAAAGCTCTGAACTGGTGGAACTAAAGAATTTGATTTTATTTGTTTGTTTAACGGCATAACAACTCCTTATGGGTCATTTAATGCCGAAATTTAATTTTCTTGGGAGCTTGGAAGTAATAAATATATGATAGGTTATTCTGCTTTCACATTTGAGTACATGGTAGTTGATACTCAGCTTTTGTCAAAATACATGTCTGTGTTGACATAATTACTAGATGTGGTGATATGTGTATTTTATGTTGTAGTTTTGTTGAAGTTATATTTTGGAATACAGATTGATTTCCCGTACTGGGTATGACGATAAACTACATCCGCGTCCTGGGTAAGACGATAAACTACGTCCGACAGCAAGGCCTCTGATCGGGAGGTTTTGAGGAGTGTGGAACCACCTCTTAATTGCTGGTGTTCCCAGGTCCACCCTGACCCGGGGTGGTAGCACCTGTTAGGGTCCCAGCTATGGGCAAATAGTTAACCCCCAAACTCAGATCAAAACACTATGAAAGTGTAAAAATAGGTTTTAATACCAGAAATACATTGCATAAAAAAATTATTACCAGCAATACATTTTTTGAAAAAAAAATATATTACCATCGAAGAAAAATTCTTACCAGAAATAGATTTTTGGAATAAAAATATATTACCAAAAATGAAAATTTTGTCGGCATTAAATAATGCATTGAAGTTGATATGCCGTAAAACAAACGAAACCAAACAAGATTGATTTCTTTAAGAAATTGCCGGATATTATAGAAGCTGTTTGAATACGAAGGGAATATGGGTGGTTTGCTCCAATATAAGTGGCATGCCGGGTCCGAGCCGTGAAAGTTGGACCTGGCCGAACCAAGGAATGTAGTTCGTCCGATCACTTTCCATGGTAGTAGCGATAGAGCAGTGAGAGACTCGCCACATCCGGCCTGTGAGAGAGAGGCTGGAGGGTGGAAATAATTCTTTTCCAACAAAACCTCGGAGATGTTTCTGAAATCTATCAAGACTGGAAAGTGAGGATTGGTCAGCTCCGGCCCAAATATGGCAACAGTACTCCATTTTCGGCCTGATCTGGCTCTTATAAAAGTGGAGGATAGCATAAGGAGTTAGGTACTTATTGGAGCGGTATGGAGAGCGGGTGATCATTTTATCTGCATCTTTAGCGATGGATTGTATATAAGAGATCAATTTGAGGTCTGGTGTGAGTTTGTGAATAAAATAATAATAAATTTACAATTAATAACTACTAGTTAATAATAAGTTAGCCGTTATTTAAACTACCCCTTAAGATAACCTCTACCTCGATTGGCTCCCGAGCCTTGTTCAGGATAAACCTCACTGTAAAATGAACCATTGGACATATACATTTTTACCAAACTTATATTTGATGCAGTTGACATACATATATAGCCTTGGGTTGAAGCCAGTCTAAGAGAATGATAAATCTGAATTTACAAGCGTTGGGAAGGCAGCGGGAAACCAATCTACTATCTTTCCTAAAACTCATGAAAATTCACAGTCAAAAATAATGTATACAGCCATGGTCGCTTACGTCCTAAAATAACATAGCATTGTAAAAAAAAGTTTAAAATTGTATGTCATCTGAAATAAAATAATTAATTCTAAGAATTCGGGGCAAACTTTACAGGTTGCAACAATTCAAGCACCGTGACTAGAAGTGATGTTTCTGTTTATTTACGCTTTATAAACCTTTTTCAGGTTATTAACAAACAGAAAATCTTTTTAGATTGTAAGAATTTAGATAATAATGATTTACTAATTAACCCATAGCTGGGTGCAGAAGAGGTGGATTCATTCCTTTCCGAATAGTGTGTAAGTGAATGCAACGAGCCTGATTGGAGCCGAACTCGGCTCTCCGTTTTCCAATTCAGAGCTGTTATCCATTACACCATCCGCACATCCAAGCTTACACCACCTGATATTCCCAAATGGGCAACCTTAATGAGTAGATAGGTTAGCTAATCGTCCAGTTCACTCTCCTCCCCGGTCTTTTAGATGGTGTAGAGGTTTATTGCTTGTTTCCTATTTAAAATTGAGTTCCTGCTTCCTTCTAAAATCTTCTCATTTTCTTTCACTCGCAGTAGAACCCGTTGCGTTTTAGTAGCATTATCACCTTGCTTGGGGTGAATTGATTAACAAAACAAAACAAGTGATGCAGTAACCTAACCTTTTTCTAAAAGACTTAATGTGTTTTTGTTTTCTCATCCCTCAGATTAATATTCTTGGTAAAGACATCAATTCATTTTCTCCTCACGGCTATAGGTTAAATAGTTCTATAGTATAGGCTCGCTAGCTTTGGGTGGCAACCAGTTTATAAAGACTGATCTGAATTCAAAACCATGGCAAAGGCAACAGGAAACTTTTTTTTCAATTCCCCACCCCCAAGCAATGCGGGAGTGCCACTAGCACGCAAAGGGTTACAGAGAATAGAGAACAAGAGTAAAGAGGCGTGTTTTGGGAGAGGATAAAGAGAAAGACGAGGAACAAGATCAAGTTATCAGAAGATGTCGATTGACATTACTCTTGAATATTTTAAAATTAGAGTTATCAGGGAAGCAAGTAAGAGGAAGGGAGTTCCACTGTCGGGAAGTGCGAGAGAAGAAGCTGTTGGAGTAGAAGAGGCGGTTACATTTAACTGTTTCGACAGTGAGAGGGTGGGACCGAGATGCCAACCTAGTAGTTCGCTTAAATTCATGCAGTCTGGGAAGCAGCGGGAGTAGCTCGTTGGAACAGTTGCCGTGAAAATACTTATAGAAAAGACAGAGGGAAACTATGGCGCGTCTGTGAGTACGCGACTGTAGACTAGATGACAGATCAGGACCTATCGCATTGCATATTCGTTTCTGGATTTTTTCGAGGACCTCGTGACGTAACACAGGAGCACCAGACCATATATGACAGCAATAACTTATCAACTATATTTCCCAAGTGTCCATGACTATTCCCAAATAATAAAGAAAAAGTTAGCAACTCTAAGCTCACATAGAATGCAGTGTGACAAACCTAAAGATATGTTATGGCGAATGCATGAATGAGTTTTGACTTACCCTGGTACTTTTCAAATAGAAACAACAATATTTGGAAGACACTCAAAGAAATGATAACTTCAGTGGTTGTGTCTTAGAGAGGAATAATGACAGACATATAAAGAAACAGATAATTACCGTTGTGCCTCATATGACAAGCAGTAGAGAGAAGAAAGAAGTCTGAAAAGATTAATGACAGGTTCTGAAAGTTTACTGTCTCCCTTTCCTTCCAGCAACGAATAATAAAAGGGTTAATAATAGACATGTCAGTATTTATAAAAATTTAGTTTTCATATTTTTAAAAATGCGCGAATAAAATAAAATATCAAATAATATGTATACTAGCTCTTCAGTTCCATGACCTTTTTTAGTAAGTTTAAGTTTTGAATCGGATACGGAAATACAATTCTGTAGAAACAAACAGTTTGCATAACTTTGAATACGACTCTCTTTCACTTTTAATTATTCAGAGTGACCAATGAGGTATTCGGATGAAGACTTTTTTCATAAGCCTTGATTCTGAGCCTGATTGTGGCGACACTATGTCTAATAGTGGACAATAAAAATTTCTTGAAAGCCGATTTAATCACTATTTATTACGACTAAGTCAGGTAGGAAATATGAGGTTAGTAGAACAATTAACATTTGCAGTGAGTTGAAAAGCGGAGGCTGAATTTTAAGATACGCTATGGTGATTTTCCAAGCATGCCTTAGACGTGACACAATGCCGAAAGAGTGAGGACCGATCTCGCTATTCAATCTTAATATATTTATCGAAACAAACTTCTTAAACATTACATCATGTCAAAGTGTCAATTCTGATATACACTATGACCTGTAATGAATTCCAGGACAACATAAAATAACTTAAAAACACATAATTTTGAATTTGTTTGTTTGAAACAAAAACGCAACCGAGACGTTTCCTTCAATCCTACAAAGTCGATTCACACTCTTCAGTTATAATTCTACAAAACAATTCTCCTCCTCGGTCTTTTGAACAGGAGTAGAGGTTTAAATAAATATCCAAAAATGCAATATACGACAAGGACATGTTTTCTACTGGATCTACAAAGGTACTGTCAAAATTTATCCGCACTTTCGCAATAACATATCTTAAAGTTTGTCACACTGCCTTCTGCTCATGTGTTCTTATAGTTGATAATATTGTGGTCGCGAGATTAAAGTGTGATCTTGACTACGCCAGTTTTCTTGCCGCTGTTACAGTGTAAACATGGCCGCTCCACTAGAAGTTAAAATATAAGAAATATGTATCAATACGGCAATTTTCTCTCGTCCTTCATTAACAACACCAAAAAGCTTATCCATGAATATGAAAGGATCCTATTGAAAATAAGTAGACAGATCAAGTCTAAATGAAAACATGCTGTCAAAATACATCTTATACATACATACATACATACATACATACATACATACATAATAATAATAATCTTATAAATATAAGTAATATACTCGTCTGGAAAAACCTTAGGTGTTTTGGCTTGTCAATGAACAAACCAATACCCAAGGGAAAATAAGGGATAAAAAAAAGAAAGAACTAAGAACATGAAATTCAGGCGAAAACAATCGTCCAGAATCCAAGCTCGGAGTCCAAAGAAAAAAAACCAACACGAGTAAAGTAAAAATAACTAAGCAAAGTGCTCAATACACAAAGTAGAGCAAATCTAACTATGAACCATCAGGCCAACGTACCCTGACGATCCGCATAGGTGAAACCTAGGTAGGTTTGTCTGGCTCTTTAAGTTCATAGTTATATATATATATATATATATATATATATATATATATATATATATATATATATATCCAGGTATAGGATTGGTATATACGGAATAAATTCCAATAACCAACAATTATTATTCTTAAAAGAGTGCTCAATACAGAGTAGAGCAGATATAATTATTTATTTAAATATTATAGCATAAATATGTTATAAAATCACAACAAAAATAGCCATTTTGTTTCAACACTTCTGGTGTCTTATCAAGTGATGATGTTGAATGTGAAGTGTTGAAACAAAATGGCTATTTTTGTAGTGATTTTATAACATATTTATGTTATAATATTTAAATAAATAATTATATATATATATTAAAATTAAAATAATGAGAAAAACATTAAGATTTATAATCCGGTGTTATTATTAATTATTTTTCTTTTTAAAAAACAGTGTCCAATACAATTCTGTAGAGCATAAATATTATAAATTTACTAATTTAAAAATATGGTTCTATCGCCACACAGGAATTACCATGTTTCAAAAACAGAAACTAAACTTTAAATTTAATTCTAGAATTAAATTAAAATCTCTAGGACTATTTCATTTTGAAGCGACTTTTCTATAATCGCTTGAAATTCGATAGGTTTTTATGTTTAGTCATTCGGTCCGATTTTTCGCAGTTTGTCAAGCTAATTATATTTCAGTAAATCCTGCGATATATTTAGATCGAGTTGGGAAGCAGATGTTGGAGCGCAAATTCACTGAATGACTTGTTGACTACCAGCCACACCGGTGAGTAGCACGGCTGTTTTTGCTTTTTGGCGATATTTTCTGAATAATGCTGACACCTCCTGACGTACGGACCGTATCGCTGTAGACCACAACATTGTAGAATTTGGAAAAGTTTAATTGATCATTGTAACTTTCGACAAATAAAGTTATTTCTAACATCAAGAGTCGGTTGTCTCTTCTGAAAGTCGCTGCCTTCTTAATTCTTTTCATAATTTACCTCGCTTAGATACTGAGGATCTTTTAACCTGTTCTCCTCACAATTTTCTTCTGATCAAGAAATTAGACATTACCGTGTGTAAGAAAGATCGACTACCGAAGCGAGACGCCAAGTAATGATGTCTTATAAATATTCTACAATGCCCACAGGTTACCATACCTGCCAGTATCTATTTACATCCCGTAAAAGTATTTACATTTTTCGGGAGAGGCTTCTTGGCATAGAAATATTCGTGTTAAAACACTAGAGCGTTTGTTTGTTTGTTTAGCGGCATAGCTGCGTCACCAGACCATGTATGGCAAAAAATATTCAATGTGTGGACGAATGTTAGAGATCAGTTTCGTTTTGTAGGCATTAAAATATACAAGCCCCAGATGGGAGGTCCTTTTCAAGAACAACGGCCAGGTTAACTTTGTCAACAATGCCGGACTTGCTACTGAGACAGGAGTAAATGGTAGTGTTGTCTGCCTACTTGAGAACTGATGACATCAGGATGATCGTGAATGAAGAACAGAAACAGTATAGGGCATAGAATAGATCCTTGGGGTTACAACAGCGTTCTTATGAAAGGAAATGGAAGAGAACACATTCAGAACGACCTTCATTTCATGGTTTGACAGGAATGATTGGATTAAAATCCAAGGACGGGTACGCAATGTGATCGGTCCTGACCTGGCATCTCGAACACCAGTCAATTTCTCACAGACGTGATGTGTCTTTCCTCTGTCTTTTCTACAAATATTTTCATGATAACTACTCTGAGGGGCTATTTCCACTGGTGCCCCCCAATGCATGAATTTAAGCGTGCTACTAAGTTGTCTTCTCAGTCCCACACTTTTGCTGTCGAAACAGTTAAACATAACTACCTCTTCTACTCTAACATCTTCTTCGCTTGCACTTCCCGACAGTGGAACTCCCTTCCTCTTACTTCCTTTCTTGATAATTATAATCCTCAAAAATTTAAATATAATGTCAATCGACATAGAATGCCTTGATCTTGATCACCGTTCTTCTTTTTATCCTTTCCTCAATCCCCCCTCTTTTCTCTTACTTTCACTTTCTGTAACCCGTTGCGTGCTAGTGGCACTTCCGCTTTGCTTGGGGTGAAATGCTTAAAAATATCAACACCTTACGGATCAATTTAATGCCAAAATTTAATTTTCTTGGGAGCTTGAGTATTATTTTCTTTATAAAAATTTATTAGTGGTAATTTTTTTTCTCTTTTACAAAAATCTATTGATGAGATGTTTAAAATCGGTTGCTGGTATGTTTATTACTCAGCAAATGTATTTTTATGCGGAAAAAACATGGAGGGTTGAGTTAGTCAAGGGAGATAACTGAAACTAGGATATCCAGAAAAAGTATGGCACGTGGAACTAAAATACTCTACCACAGCTGGCTAAAGGGTCCCGTTCGAAATTCGGACCTATATCACCCGAAGATGGCCGGAGTGTACAACAGCCGAAACGTTGTGAATATGACAACAAAAATGAGGACAACAGTGCAAATAATGTAAATAGTGTAAATACATTTTTATACTTTCTGTTTAAGGGTTCATTGTTTGCTCATAGCTGGGACCCTAACAGGTGAAACCACCCCGGGTCACGGTGGACCTAGGAACAACAGAAATTAAGAGGTGATTCTACGCTCCTCAAAACCTCCCGAACACAGGAACGTGGAATTGAACAAAAGACACGTCGACCACGATTAATCTTTTCTTTATTTTTCATATTACTATAGATCAAACACTCCAGACCACAAATATATAAAAATTTTAAAAAAGTTAATAGGGGGTTCAGTTTTCTATGTAAGCTCATTGTGAACTGATCCCCCAAAGGAAGCAAATAAAATATGTTCATTCAACGTAGATTCTTACAACAGTTCTGGGTATGACGATAAACTACATCTGGTGGCAAGGCCACTGATTGGGAGATTGGAGATTTGGAGGCGCGTGGAACCACCTCTTAATTGCTGTTATCCCCAGGTACACCCTGATCCGGGCTGGTAGCATCTGTTAGGGTCCCAGCTATGGGGAAAATAGTGAAACCCCAAACATAAACAAAACATTATGAAAGTATTTTTGTTGTAAAATTACCAGCAATACATTTTTATATTGTAAAATGACCAACGATACCTATTTATAGCAAACTGACCAACAATACATTGTATCTGTAGTTGAAGGCATACAGTTACGTTTAATATACATTTAGTTGAATCCATAAAATTGTGTTCAAAATATTTCGGCTTTAAAACCCCATTAAAGGTGTTGATATGACGCTAAACAAAATCAACAAACCAACCATGTTTCTTATAATGTGGACTCACGGACACATCACGTTCAAAACAACGTCGAGCCTGGTCAGTATCTTGATGGGTTCTCTCTTTGGAAAAAAACACCGGCCCCCGTACGATCATCGTATTTAAGCAACGTCGAACCTGGTCAGTATCAAGATGGGTGCTCTCTTTGGAAAAAACACCGGCCCCCGTAGGTTCACCGTATTTAAGCAACGTCGAACCTGGTCAGTATCAAGATGGGTGCTCTCTTTGGAAAAAACACCGGCCCCCGTATGATCACCGTATTTAAGCAACGTCGAGCCTGGTCAGTATCTAGATGGGTGCTCTCTTTGAAAAAAACACCAGCCCCCGTACGATCACCGTAGTTAAGCAACGTCGAGCCTGGTCAGTATCTAGATGGTCTCTTTGGAATATCAGGTGCTGTAAGCTTGGACGTGCGAGTGGATACTGGCTCGGAATTGTTAATCGGAGGTCCGGGTTCCAATTCTGCTGGCGTGTTTAGTTTTTATTTGATAGATTAATGAGGAAAGAAATTTGACAGAGCGAGAGAAAAATGAAAACGGTGAAAGGCAAATAAACAACCTTTTTTGTTTTATAGAATATGTGGGAAAATAGGACATAAAATATGGATGCCAGGCAAATGGCGGGTAATTGAATGCCAAATGGAAAGATTTCTATCTGAAGCGTTTCGACCTTAAAAAACGTCTTCAGATGAAATAATGGTTTTATATATGGAATTATATGTAGTGGCAGGGATCAAGATACAAACAATACTTACGACCATATCATGTTGGAACATCGGTTCCTGTACGATCACCGAAACTAAGCAACGTCGAGCCTGGTCAGTACCTAGATGGGGGATCGCTTGGGAATACCAGGTGCTGTAAACTTGGACGTTCCTGTGGTGTAGTGGATAAGGGCTCGGAATTTTTA
Source organism: Acanthosepion esculentum (assembly GCA_964036315.1). NCBI lineage: Eukaryota > Metazoa > Mollusca > Cephalopoda > Sepiida > Sepiidae > Acanthosepion > Acanthosepion esculentum. Next base: position 89,725,954 of record OZ038502.1, on the reverse strand, counting down.
ATCGTAGAGCCGAGATCCAATTCCAATTGGATTTGTTATATTCACTTACGTGCAAATACCGTTTGGTAAGGTATCATTCCACCTCTTCTCTCCTCAGCTATGGGTTAATCAGTAAGACTTGTATCACTAAATCATTATTATCCGCCCTCAAAAAATCTGACAATGTAAAAATAGTTTCTGGCTTTAAATAACCTGCAAAGGGTTGATAAACTGTAGAAAACGAATCAATCAATTAATTCTCAAAATACATGTTTTTCAGTTCGTAATTTGATGTCGTTAATTGATATTAAATGAAAAAAGAATTCTAGATTACAAATTTGAACTTTTAAATGTTTTTTACATTTTATGAAATCATGTAATTTGGCATGCTCAACTCCACGAGAGCGCCTCTCTGTGTCTGCTTGGTCTCACAGTCCGCTGACCTGAGATGGAACAAATACATTGAATCAATAGCTTCATCAACCGTTGGTTCTACGTATCGCGCCAGAAAGTTTTTTCTCGCCTAAGTCCATCCTTCAAATCTATAAATCAACAATTCGCCCTTGCATGAAATACTGCTGCCATATATAGTCTGGAACCCCCGCTGTTCGTCTTAAGGTCCTCAACAAAATCCAGAGACGGATATGCAATGTGATTGGCCCTGATCTGGTATCTCGTTTACAGTCGCTCTCTCACAGACGTGCCGTTGCTTTCCTCTGTCTTTTCTATAAATACTTTCATGGTAACTGCTCTGACGAGTTACTTTTGCTGGTTCCCAAACTGCATGAATTTAAGCGTGTTACTAGTTTGGCATTTCAGTCTCACCCTTTCACTGTCGAAACGCTTAAAATTTAGCCGTCTCTTCTACTCCAATAGCTTCCTGTCTTGCACTTCCCGTCTGTGGAACTCTCTTCCTCTTACTTCCCTGATAGCTATAATCTCCAACTATTCAAATGCAATGTCAATCGACATCTCCAGATGCCTTGATCTATCCCCCGTCCTTCTCTTCATCCTTTCCTCTATCACGCCTCTTTACTCTTGCTCCCACACTGTAACCCCCTGCGTGCTAGTGGCACTCCCGCCTTGCTTGGGGTAAAATGCTTAAAAAAACAATTTTTGTATGAGTTTTCATAAGAAACGTCAATTTACAATTTAGCAAACTGGAAAACCCGCCAATTAATTTTTTTATAAAATTTAATATCTTTTTCTTGGCAATCTCCTCAAAGATGAAGAAGAGACTTGCAGCAACAGAAATATGATTCTAAAGAGGGACGCTGGGAATACCATGGAATGAACATGTGAACAATGGTGAAGTTTTAGAGAAAATAGAAACAAAAAAGAAAACTATACTTAACATCAGAAAGAGACAGTTTCTAAGGATCATGACGAGGAGAGAGGGCTCGGAAAATCTGCTACTCACAGGACAGATTGAAACCAAGAGAGACAGGAAAACAGTGCATGACATACTTAGTGAGATTGAGTAACTGAATGGCGGAACAAAGTTTAGGGGAAATAACAGATAAAATTTATTAAGAGCTACAAAGGACAGGAAACTGTGGAGAGTCATGATCGCCTACGTCTTGAAGAGGCACAACGTATAAAGAAGACCTAGAGTGCTTAAGGTATACTAATATGAAAAAAACAATTGAAAAAAATGATTATTTCTGGTCTTAGTGACTCTTATAAAAATCCATCATATATTATTGGTCCTGATCTGGCATTTTGGCTTCAATCATTTTCCCACTGCTGTAAAGTTGCTTCTCTGTTCCTTGTCTATAAATATTTTCATGGTAATTGTTCAGATAAACTCTTCGCTAGGATGCCTAGTCTTTATGAAATTAATCGCAGTACTTGATTGGCAACTAGGTCTCATCAATTTACAATTGAGTTGGCTAGATGTAACCGTAAGTTCTACGCTAATAGTTTCTTCTCTCGCACTTCTCGCTTGTGGAACTCCTTTCTGGTTTCAGACATTTAAATGCAATGTCAGTCGCTACTCTTCCTTTGTTCTCGCTCCTTGGTAATGGCGATTTTCTAAGCGTAGCTTACATGTGGCACAAGGCCGAAAGTATGGAGCACCCACGGAGGATCGAACTCACTACTCAGTTGAAAGTGATTTAGCGAGACAAACTTGCTAACCATTAGACTACGTCTGAGATCCCTCTCGCCCCTTAGTGATGTTTCTGTTTTTAATTCTTTCACACTGAATAATAATCCCTTGTGTCTCTGTGGTTTTACTGCCTGCCTTGGAGCGAACTCAATTAAAAAAATATTTTACAAATTAAATCATTTTTATACGTTACTCTTCGGGATTTTTCCAATAACAAAGAAGTTCATTTTTAAAAATGAAGAACAGAATTTTAAAAATATATATTAAAAAGATTATTACTCGTTTTTAAACAGCTCGTGGGCCACCCTTTTTGTTCAAGCAAGGAGATATCCTAAATAACTAATGCTAACTGGAACAGATCACATTTCAAGTTATTCAGACGCTGGTGCCAGACGCCAGGAGATGGTTTCTTCATTATTTACCAGCGAGCGCGACGGAATGCACTTTTAAACGAGTCTTTGTGGCATCAAATGACCATACAGGACATTTGTGTTTATTTATTTACTTACCATGAAGACGTCTTGTATTTCCAGAGGCAGCGCCAAAATCTAGGACAAGAGAAAAAGAAAAAGAAGAACGATAAAAGAAAAATGGCGATGAATGAATGAAAAAAAAAAATGAAAGAAAGATTCGACTCAAGATAAAGAACATTGGTTTTGGTGGTAAAGAAAACTTTGGTGTAAGATAAAGGGAAAAAAATACACGTAGGTTGGATCTTTTCACTTCAAGCAATGCGACAAAGATGCCAGTCGGCTTACACTGAGAATAAAGACAACTGATAACACTTCATATGGGAGAAAAGACAATAACATGATTCAAGTAAGGAGAAGATGAAAATTAAAGTTGCATTTGAATTTTTGAAGATCGTAGTTGATAGGAAAGCAAGAAGCAGCGAGTTCCATAAGCGAGAACGGCGAAGGAAGAAACTATTAGCATAGAACTTACGGTTTCATGTAGTAATTTCGACAGTAAAATGATAAGACATATCTTCCAGTCTAGTACTGCGCTCAAATTCGTGAGGTTTAGGCACCAACTGGAAATCAGTACAGTAACCATTAAAATATTTATAGAAAAGACACAGGGGAGTTACGTTACGGGAAAGTGACTGAATCCAACATGCCAGGTCAGGACGGATAACATTGCAGATTTTTGTTTGGTTTAGAAGAAGAAGAAGAAGAAGAAGAAGAAGAAGAAGAAGAAGAAGAAGAAGAAGAAGAAGAAGAAGAAGAAAATAGAGAAATTGAGGATGAAAAGTGAAAAGAAAAAATACAGGGCATACGAATATAAATTAAGAAGAAAAAGGGATAATAAAAAAGGAAGGATCGAAGGAAGGAAGGAAGGAAGGAAGGATCGAAGGAAGGAAGGATCGAAGGAAGGAAGGATCGAAGGAAGAATCGAAGGAAGGAAGGAAGGATCGAAGGAAGGAAGGAAGGAAGGAAGGAAGGATCGAAGGAAGGAAGGATCGAAGGAAGAATCGAAGGAAGGAAGGAAGGAAGGATCGAAGGAAGGAAGGAAGGAAGGAAGGAAGGATCGAAGGAAGGAAGGATCGAAGGAAGAATCGAAGGAAGGAAGGAAGGATCGAAGGAAGGAAGGAGGGGTCGAAGGAAGGATCGAAGGAAGGAAGGAGGGGTCGAAGGAAGGATCGAAGGAAGGAAGGAAGGGAGGAAGGAAGAGAGAAAGAAAAAGACAAAAAGAAAGATAGAAGGAAAGACAGAGAGACAAAAGAAAAACCAACAATCTAAGAATGAAATTATAAGAACTGGAACTTCCTTACGCAATCTAAGTATTGGTAACGTCTTAAATTCTCTAAGAATTTTACAAATTGAGTTATATTTTTCTAAAATCTTTATAAAAAAAAATTTAACGAGTGTATGCTTTTTGCTTTTATGCATAACTTAAATCTGCAATATAAATTAACACAAAAAAAAAACACAAATAAAAAAGATGTTGAGAAAGCAGTTTTTCTCTTTGTCTTAAAGATTAAAATTTCCCTAATTAGGGTAACATTTCAGCAACAACAGCGAATTAATTTGCAAAACGGAAGCTGATTTGAATTCTTCGGGAATTCCCTTTCAAGACATCAAAGTCATTAACGCTGAAATGAGTAGGTTTTTCAGAAATCAGCGATGACGAACCTACTTACATTAAAGTAAATTCCCGCTGTTTCTCTACAACAAATCTCTTTAATAATTGCCCTCCCAAAGGATCTTTCAGAGGGTAAGATCCTTCACCACCACAACAAAATCACGACCACCTCCCAGCGGATATTTGCAAACTGGGATCTAAAGCCGACAAATTAACTATGATATGCCATTAATGAAACTTAATCAATACATCACAACGCTATTAAGTGAATTTTGATCATCACAGTCTAAGGTTTGGTCTGTCTGATTAAATATTAACCGCTGAATTTAATACAACTACAAGGAAGCAGATTTGTTGCGCCAAATAAATGGGCTTATAAAATGAGGCTACAAACTTATTGATGTAATCCTCGCACGAACAGAAACAACAAAAAAGACTTGAATACATATACACGAGGTCGGATCAAAACATGTTCGTCTTTTAATAAAGCTAAATATTTAGGCGTAAGGGTTGCATTATTTAATATTCAAACTATGTATTTGATGAAAAAAGCCTCTATTAAATTCTTCAAAGCAAAAGATATATAGACTGAACATTATATAGTTAACATTTCCAACCAAAAGTCGGCTTCCACCCTAACGCATATATATATATATATATATATATATATATATATATATATATATATATATATATATATATATCATATATATCATAGTAATTCGACGAGCTTAGAATCATCAACAGAATGCAGAAAGCACTAAACGGACGTTTCGTCCTATCTGGGACTCATCAGCAATGCGCATCCACTATCAAGAATATATATATATATATATATATATATATATATATATATATATATATATATATATATATATATATATATATATATATAATTATCAAATCATCCTAACAATTTCTATCATGTGTATATAATTGCTTGATCCGACTTCTAATGCTTCAGTTTGAGCGGCTTGGTGATAGTAGCCGTGGCTCTTGGGGGCACAGTCCTATGGTTACAGAGAATTTCAGTTGAGTTCCACCACGGAATATGTGAGCGAGCCGCGCTATATTGAGTGTGATTCGCTACTTCTTCGTCACCTAGGCCCGTTGGAGCAGTTGGTATGTCTTTTGCTTGATAACCTAACTGTCAGGGTTTCAGTTCTCGGTAGTGGATGCGCACTGCTGATGAGTCCCAAATATAGGACGAAACGGCCGTCCAGTGCATTCTGTTGAGGTCTCTTTCAGACTCAATGAATTACTTAATTATCAAATCCTCCTAACAATTTTTATTTTATATATATATATATATATATATATATATATATATATATATATATATATATATATATATATATATATATATATATATATATATATATATGCATGTTTTAACACGAATACAAAAAATGCAAGTTTGTTTCAATACTAGTGTCTTATGATACAGTGCACGTAAAAGTTTACAATACATCAAAAAAATGTTTCTTTAGGTATTTCTAACTCAGATTAATGAAACTTTTATGACTAATAATGCATAACTGTTAGATGTAGACGTCTCTTCTACTCCAATAGCTTCATGTCTCGCACATCTCGCGTATGGAACTCCCTTCCCTATTACTGTTTCCCTGACAAAAAATATCTCCAACGGTTTAAGTGTAGCGTCAATCGACATCTCCTGTTGCCTTGATCTATCCACTTCCCTTCTCCACATCCATTCATCTTTCATTCCTATCTGCTCTCGCTCCAAATCTTCTGTAACCCCCTTGCCTTGATCGACCCACTGTCTTTCTCTTTCTCCACATCCTCTCCTTTACCACTCCTATCTGCTCTTCCTCCAACCCTTCTTTAACCCCTTGCTTGGGGTGATACGCTTAAAAAAAATATGTTTAAAGCCTTTAGTCCAAAAATCAGATTTTTAAAATAATAATAAATAAAAAATATCCCACGAAGAAAAACCAATATTTAATAAGGCAAAAGTTTACAATAAATTTATTAAATCATCTGTTAATATTTCGTAGCGTAACCGTTATTGCTAATTACATCATGTCGGCTTTTAGAGTAGTCTCCTACGACATTTTGCATGTTTGGTGGTTAATATTTTCCCATTCTTCACGACAAAATTCCTTTAGTTCATGCAGGGTTTGCGTGTTCTTTCTTTGAATTCTCAGTTTCAGCTCTCTCCATCAATTTTCAATCGGATTGAGATTTGAAGATTGACTTAGCCATTTTAGAACATCCATTCTATTTGAACATAATTTTATAAGATTTGCAGTATGTTTAGGATCGTTGTCTTGTTGAAAGACCCAACCTGGTTTCAAGCCCAGCAATTGTGCACTCTGACATAAATTTCTCTTCGAAATATCCCTTTAATATTCTCCATTCATCCTCCCTTCTATTGTTTCAATCTTCCCTACACCTTGGGCACTAAAGCAACCCCAGATCATGATTAATCCACTTCCAAATGTTACTGTTAGCATAGGTACCTCCACGAGATCGCTAAAAAAAGTGTATAGCCTGATGAAAAAGACGCCAAACTTGATGACAACAAAATTTTATTGTCTAAATGTTTATGTTATTATTAAGATGAAATCTCAAAGTTTATTTTAATTATTTTATAAAATTTCTCCTTCTTTTTAGAACATTCTGAATTTTCATTTAAATATCCTTGTTTCTCTTTGTATCACCGGAACTAGTAAAATAACATATACAATTTTTAGCACGTTTATATTTTTTTCATTTATTTATTTATTTATTTTTTGTATGACACACATTAATTTGGAAAATCTTGCAAGAATAAAAATAATTATCGGATGTTAATGAAACTTTCAGAAACTATTCACAGATGATCGAAATTATTATAAATATGGGTTTTTTTTTATTAAAGTCATGCCAGATTTTTTTTTATATCTATTACCATCCCCGCTAACTAATTTTAGGAAACCTCTAGAAATTCGATCGAATCCAGTTTAGTAATTACAATAGTTAAAAACACAAGGCTTTGAGGAATTTTTGTTTTTTTAATTGGATCCCCGCTACCTGAAAATCAGCTCTGAATTGTAACATACAAAACTCAATAAAACAAATATATTATTTAATTTCAAATGCTTTTATTTGCTTTTAGTTGTTTTTATGAATATGGACAATATTTTCTGAAAGCAAAAAAATTTTTCGATGAAAAATTAATTTTTAATACAATTATTTGTTATTTTTTTAATTATAATAGATTTTTACATTTAAGTTGTTAAAATATTATAAAATTAGTTAAAAGCCGCATCAGGTTTTGTAAACGTCCTTATGAGATAGATCTTTTTTAGTGCGTTGTAAATTGTATCGTTTTGACTAATCAGAAGATCCGCAGTAATTAATAAATGTAATTTTGTGTTTATAATCGGGCTCTAATTATAAAGTACGAAAGATCAACTAGAATACAATTTGTGTTAAGCATTGTTCTCTGCTGTTAAGGCCTTTACTTTTGTGAAACACGCGTGGAGAAGTTTATTTGATTTTTCAATTTCAACTGAGAAGGGTATCTACAAGTATCACTATCATCTTATGAAATCTATATGATCTTATTTTTATATTAATCTCAGTTATGACATTTTTCCATAAATGAAATATCAAAATTAATAATAAAATGAATTGAAATACAAATAACACAGTAAAATGCAGTAAATGTACATAAAATTATAGTATTTTATGTACACTTCTGATAAAATTTCATAAGAAAGGTACCTATAAATTAATTAGATACATTTCTTATGAAATTTAATCTCACTCTTAACAGTCTTATTTTAATTTCTTTATAATATATTTTCCATAAAGCATCATAAAAGTAAAGGTGAAAGCTAAGTACAAAAAACAAAAAAAATTAGAGCGTTGAAAGTTTTCCTTAAAAATAACGAGGTAAATAATTTGTTCACTTAGATGTAAATAATTTCACTTTTCTCCTTCCGTAGAACAAATTATCCTCACGGAAGTTTATGACCTGCTTTGTTTTATTTTCAAATTACATCTTTTCGGCGCAGAAGCTAAGTTAAGCTTGGTTCAAAAAATTTTTAAATAAACATTATGATTTCTGATTTTCTTAAAATAAGTTTTGAAAAAATGATAATTGATATTTAAAAGAATTTCAAACTGAGATATTCATTTTTTTTATAAAATGGAAAAAAATGGTTGCCATCTGTTAATTTTGCTGACTCAAAAAAAACAAAATTTTTAACAAAAATTTCGGACGTGCTAGGAATGATTAAAAAATAAAAAAATAAAATACTCCAATGCTTTGTAAGTATATATGGGAAATAAAAAAAAAACGCACACCACATCAAAAATATCTTGGAAAATAAGGAAAAAATCATCAGCCTACAACAACCAATCAAAAACTTGCAAACTTTGCTTGGAGGAAAAAATAGCTATCATTACCTTCCCAGGTAACAGTGGACATATTTTATTGGTTTAGTAACTTTTTAAAATATCGTATTTTCTACGAGGGACATGTCGTAGCTGGAGAAGCACGAGACGATTTCCTAGACTAATATCATGAGTTTAAGTGTCCATATTGACGTTGTAGGGAGACTACAGTTGTTTCCCTTGTGTCGGGCTAACGGAAGTTCAGCCCCTTAGAGACGAGAACTCTCCTGTCCCTTCTTCCCTTTCGTCACTTCCGTTTTTAGGAAGCTCTGCCCTTTTTTACTTGCGACCACCGGAGTCCACACACGTGGAAACTGGTCTGCGGGTACCCAGCCTAGCGTGGAGAAAGAAGTAAGTCCTGTTAACTCATCTATGGACAGTCAACGGCCCTAAAGTTGGTATGGCATTTCTCTGTTCTCGTTAAACACCCTCGGTCCTTTGGACTATATGAACAATCTTGTTTTTGTTACAGTTTTAGTAATACCTCTTGTGCATGTTAAGGAACCTGTCTAGGGAGGGGGTACTTGTAGGGAGACTACAGTTGTTTCCCTTGGGTCGAGCTAACAGAAGTTCAGCCCCTTAGAGACGAGAACTCTCCTGTTCCTTCTTACCTTTCGTCACTTCCGTTTTTAGGAAGCTCTGTCTTTTTTTACTTGCGACCACCGGAGTGCACACACGTGGAAATTGGTCTGCGGGTACCCAGACTAGCGTGGAGAAAGAAGTAAGTCCTGTTAACTCATCTATGGACAGTCAACGGCCCTAAAGTTGGTATGGCATTTCTCTGTTCTCGTTAAACACCCTCGGTCCTTTGGACTATATGAACAATCTTGTGTTTGGGACATGTAAACCTTTTTAATATGTGTATATAATTTGTTTGCATTATTAAATGTCTTGTCGGGTACGGTCCCGTATTTTGTCTTTCTGTATCCTCATTCGGTGTTAGTGTATCAGTGGCTACACTAATGCCGATATTAGTATCGGTGTCCGGTTATTGGAAGGCTAAAGCGTATTATTCTTCCTAACACGAAATAGCCCTAGCTGGTACACCACATACTAATAACGTTATGGTCGTAGAAGAGGACTTTAGTTGTGCAGGTAGACAATAATTTTTGAGGATATTTGATTTGATGGATAGACGCGGAATTGAATTATTTTTTATACAGAGTTCAGAATTATACCGATGGTTTTATTCATCATTTATTAATCCGACATATTTTAATTTATTGTGTAAACGATGTTTTTTAATGAACTCTCATATTTGAGCAGATTCCCAGTTTTTATTTATTAAAGGTTATATTTATTTACTTCCATCCACCGGCCAGAATATTCGAGATATCTTGTAAGAAAAATATGGAGGACGCATGCATTTTTAACATGATTAATCGAATATTCAGTCCGGTAGATGGAAATAAATAAATATACTGTTTAATAAATAAATAAAAACAGAGCGTCTATTCAAATCTGGTTATCCATTAAAAAATAACTTTTAAGCTAGAAGTTAAAATCATATTTTAAAATATCAGAATTATGTTAGGTAAATAAATGAAAAATGGGACAAAATCTGTGTAACGTGTTTCGTCGTCTAGAAAGACTCCAGCCGACTAAAGGCATGCATTTGTTGATGGAATTATATATGTGTAGGAGGAGAAAGGGGAAGATAAAGACACAAGCGTCGCTTAATGACGGGAAACGCTGAAGATTTTTGGACGGTGAAATTTAAACATTTTTAATTTTAATGTTTGTTTTTTTGTCTTAGATGTGTCTATGGAATTTGTTTAGCCGATTTGATTCAGCGAATTATATTTTCGTTTTTATTTTTAGCATTTTGATTATTAATTATCCCGCATTGTAATAATACAAGTGTCAGAGTTAGCTTAATCCTTCAACAGGGGTCTCTCTCCCCTCACTATAAATACTGGCTGACCTTCTCTCTTTCTCTCTCTCTCTCTCTCTCTCTCTCTCTCTCTCTTTTGACTTAGGCCTTGGGCCGCCACGGCGTGTGGAGACGAGGTAAAAATCTCTCTTTCCAACGAACTCCAATATGTGACCTCTCACAGACACAGCGTTTCCCAAATTCTGGGAACACTCTAAGAACAATACACGTACGTACGAACACTCACCACAACACACACACATAATTTCTCCATACAAACACTATGTAACTGTTCATGTCTTTGTGTAACTTGTTATTAATTTATATTTGTTTACCCATATATATCGGGCTTGTTTGTTTTCTTTGTCTTCTTTGGACTTAGTTAAAGTGCAACATTCTCATGTAGCTGGATCGGCTAGCAGGAAAGTTTAACCTTCTGATATCTCTTCACATCTTCACCCCACGGTCCGCTACACAAGACCTAATTTACTAAGGCGAAAGTAAGTGTATACAAACGGCTTTGATCGTTCCTTTTATGGCAGATCTTCTATTATCACAATTTTTCATAATAAAAATAATAAAAACAAAAGCACGAGGAAATTAAATCGACTACCCCTCCATACACACCCACACCAACCCACACCCACCCACCCACACACTCGTCAACAGTTACACAACTCGCACATGTTAAGTCGTTAATGCATTTTTTGTTTAACACCGTAGATAAGAAAAGGCTATTTTCAATTTTGGGATTAACTTTTCTTGTTTACGCGGACAACAACGTAGATTTCGTATCTGTTGCATTATACAGCCGGCGATGACAGCTAATGACAACGTTTCTCTATTCCATAGTATGGTTAACCAAAAGTAGTTAAAATTACGAATACCTGTCATCGCCGTTTTGTAGTCTTCTTATCAATTTGTGCTGGTGGTGTTTTGAAAGTCTGGATGTACTACGGATTTCTGATGGTGGAAACACTGTAAAATGTCTTCTGCAACAGAACTGTTGTATTCATCGAAAAGCTTTAGTCACTAATCTCGGTTGGTAAAGTTATGGCCTAGAATTAAAAAAAAAAGAAACGGGGCTACGATTGAAAACATTGCACAGAAATAAAAAAAATCCTAGGAGTTATGGATAGCGGCTCGGATTCAGAAATCGGAGAGCCGAGTTCAAATTCCAGTCGGATCCTTTACATTCACTTACGTGCTAAAACCCTTGGGAAAGGTATGAAGCCTCTTCTTCTCCTCCCAGCTATGGGTAAATAGCAGGACAGACTGTGTTCTATAGTCTTGGATGGCAACCTGTCTAGGAGAAGGAAAAACTCATTCAATACCGGCCTGGAGGGGGTTGTGCTCCATCAGGCTATATTCCCCAAGAAACACCATTTCTACTGCGGCTGCAGTACACTCGCTGACCCTACGACCCTACGGGTCACCGGATAAAAATAATTGAACACGATGTATAAAAATTTTGAACACGACGTGGTTGTAAGGTGGTGTTTTATACGGGACGCATCTAATACGCTTTAGCCACGAACACAAACTTTCCTCGCAAAATTCTGGTGCGTTATCTGCGACCAAAGTTTTAGGCACACCATTCCTTGAAAATATTGTTCTTCATATTTATTTTATAGTGGTGGCTTTTCTGTCTGCAACCTTAATTATTTAGGGCTATCCTGAAAATGAGTCCACTAAAATTAAAAATAGCTCCATGCCTTTAATATGGGCATGATTCATATGTATTCGAGACCATGGTTCTTTTTCTTTAGGGCACGAGTAAATTTTGTTTTGTTTTCAATTTTGTTCTGTTTGTTTTTTTATTTCAGCAAATTTTGGGCACCTTTTTACATAGTCTTCTTTCTACATTTCGAGAATATCCTGGCCCTCATCATTGTAATTTTAATCTCATTTGTGTTGCTGTTATGCCACAATGTACATCACCATTGTACACCTTTTAGTACTTCTTAAACTTTGAGGGTTAGTATCATTCTCCATTGCATATTATGCCTTTCTCTACAGTAAAAATATGCCTTGATTCTTTTAGGGTCTTTCGTCCAATGAATAATTGCTCCATGTGTTTCTTGAATAATTGCTCCATGTGTTTCTTGAATAGTTGCTCCATGTGTTTCTTTTTATTCTGTCTGAAATTCTACTTAACATTGGATCATGTATATCGGATATTTGTATCTTATGAAGGAGCGTGAACCAGTTATTCACAGTTATCATCCTGGTTATTTTCTTTTCTTTGTGCGGTGAGTTATTCAAGGCCTTTAAATATCTACTTTGAATATTTTATTCAGGTAGCCTATGTTGAAATAGCTTTTTAATACTCAGAATTTATCACTCAGAAAAATTTCCAATCGCTCACCATTTTCTGTTGAGTTTCTCATTGCTCACCAGTGGGTCATATTGCCCATGTCGGGAAAACCGACTTTAGACAAAAACAAATCACCAGGAAAATATAAAAATACATTCTTATATAAAAAAATTACCAACAATACATTTTTATAGTAAAATGACCAACAATACATTTTGAAAGAAAACCAACCAGCAATACAGTTTATCTGCAGTTGAAAGTATACAATTGCGTTCAAAATATATTTAGTTAAAGCCACAAAATTGTGTACAAAATATTTAGACTTCAGCATTACATAATCCATAGATGTTGATATGCCGCTAAACAAACAAATCAACCTACTTTAGAGGCTTATTTCTTATAAAATTACATATTTTTCTAATATTTTTAAAACATTGTGTAAACTGTCAATTTTTAAAATAATTACATTAGAAAACTGGTTGACTAAAACGAATATTATATTCAAATAAAAGAATTTTTAAAATTCCAGCCTACTTAGAATTTTATATAAAAATGTTGACATTTCTGATTTAGTAATTGTTTTAGCCATATAAAGATTTACAAAGTTTTACTATCCGTCACAATATGATTTCGTTAATCGAATTTAACTAGCATTGCTGATTTCACACTGAATAATAGAGGAAATCATTATTCAATAGTATTAAATCATTTCCTTTGTGAAAATGCAGCTATTTCAAGATGATATCAAAACAGTGCGTCACTCAGGATGAAACACGGCTTCCTGATGATGGCCATGTAATAGAATTATAGTCTGGTTTACAAAGGACGATCATCCACCTTTCGCCGTGAGGCAGGTGTAGGTTTGCTGTTAAAATGCACCTAGTACATGGTTTCTTAGACGCCATTATGATATTCCGCTTAATCCGAGAAAATCCATGAAAGTGATTAATGTATATCCGCCAACCCTTTTCAGTCCCGAAGACGAAATAAAAAAAAAGCTTCTATGGTGATCATTAGACAATTCTAAGAAATATGGACAAGAATGACAAATTTGTATTTCTGGGGACCTAAATCAAATACTTCATATCTAACAATAGGAAAACAAGCAAGACTTTTTAAGAGTAGTTATTCAGCAAGTGTATTCAGTCTGAATCATAAAACTAAACGTCTATAAAATCAGGTGGCTATCCAAAGACTCACCTGTAAGAATGGCGGGAAAGTTATTTGTAAGTCTTATGAGCTGCTTAAGACATCATCAACGACATGAAAGTCATTCTTAAAATGCTCGTTTTAGAGTTATCAGCCTTAAAGTTGGTTTTGCGTATTCACGAGTCGACTTCCAACACACACACACACAGATATATATATATATATATATATATATATATATATATATATATATATATATATATATATATATATATATATATATATATATAGTGGGATACCATCTATCTATGGAGGCCTTTTAATAGAATACTGACCCATTTGCAAAATTGGAGAAATTGAGACCTTTCTGATGTAATCTCATTTGCGATGGGCTGGTCATGTGATCAGAATGAGCAACAATTGAATGCCAAATGTCCTCATGTAAAACCAGCTACCATGTGGTTGGTTGATTTTGTTTAGCGGCATATCAATCTCTGTGTGTTATTTAATGCCGAAATCTAAATATGGCTTCAACTAAATATATACCATAACCTTGTGTTCTCGGTAATTTTCTAATAAATAGTTATTGTTGGTATTTTTTATATAAAAATGTATTTTTATACTTTCATAATGCTTTGTTTTTGTTTGGTGTTCACTATTTGCCCATAGCTGGGACCCTAACAGGTACTACAACCCTGGGTCATGGTAGATGTGGGAGCCACAGCAATTAAGAGGTAGTTCCACGATCGCTGGCCTTGCTGATGGATGTAGTTTATCGTCATAACCAGGACTAGCAACACGGTGACAATTTATATATATATATATATATATATATATATATAT
>OZ038502.1:89691191-89703691 GCA_964036315.1 Acanthosepion esculentum | reverse complement strand
AGACATAAATTTCTGCTCGTTTGATTTCAACGATTTTTGTCTTCATCTTTTAAACCAAGAAATGAAGTCACATGATTTCTGTTTCTTTGATGGTCGTTACAAATGTCTCCCGTTACACATTTTCTACTCATCCGAAAAGAGCTGCGTCTCAAGACAACTGCAAATTTGATTGGTTGATTCAAGTCGTCTGCATTTCTCAAACGAAGCATTGTGAATATTATGAATTTCATATTATTTTATCTTTCATTTTTTTTAAATTTTTGGTTACTTCCCATAGAAACGCTCAAGATGTTTTGAATTTTATATTTAACTGTATTTATATTTAATATTAAAATGGTGAATATGCAAAAACAATTTGGAAATCCTCTATTTTAACGAGAGCCGCTTACGAATCGGTGTCATCAGAAAATTCATTTTATGACAAGAAAATCTGCGTTAGCGAAAAAAACAAGTCATTCATATTAAGTAAATGAACACCAGAATTTTAATTTTAACTTTTAATTAAAGCACCCATAATGCTGTTGGGTTCCTTTTAAAAGCAGTTCAGGATACAAAATAGCTACCCATTCAAATAATAGTAGCCTCGGAGTGAAATACCAATTTTGGTATCTAGCATATTAAATTTTTCAAAGGTGTAGGTCATTCCCAAAATTTACAAAAAACAAACAGCAATTACGGAGATTCATCTTTATTGAAATAACATGGAGTATGGCTACCTCCTTTTTGTGCACATAGTTTCATTTTTGATTTTCTTCACCCTACAATATATTCTTTCTACTAAAAATTGGAAATTATTTAAATTTTTAAAAAGTGTTAATTCCAGTATCTCTAACAGCCGCTTAGTTGGTCCGAATTTGATTCATTCATTCGTTTTCTATGGCTTCTCAACCCTTTGCATGTTATTTAAAGCCAGAAATTATTTTTAGATTGTAAGAATTTTTTTGTGGAAATTATAATGGTTTAGTGATACAAGCCTTACTAATTAACCCATAGCCGGGGGAGAAGAGAAGAATTCGTATCTTTCCTAATGGTATTTGAGCATAAGTGAATAGGAATTGGAATTCACCTTTCTGATTAACAATTCCGAGACGTTACCCATTACTCATCTAGTACATCTAAGCAGCCGGTATTCCCAAGCGGTCAGGCATCTAGATAATGGACAAGACTGGATTTTGCCGGGTTTCAACTTGATGTGTCCGTAAACCCCAATTGGTCCGAAATGCCCCTTTCTATAATACCTTAAATAACCAAAATCTGCTATACATCTTCCAAGTTTCTACTAAATATACGTCCTGGGTATGACGATAATCTACATCCGGTAGCAAGGCTTCTAATTGGAAGATTGGAGCTTTTGAGGAGCATGAAACCACCTCTTAATTGCTGCTGTTCCTAAGTCCACCTTGACCCTTTGTGGGTGCCATCTATGGGAAAATAGTGAGCGCCCCCCACCCCCACAAGAACACCATAAAAATATAAAAAATATATTTTTATATAAAAAGACCGGCATTACGTAATCAACAATACAGTATAATACAAGGAATACAATTGTGTTCAAAATATTTAGATTTCGGTATTAAATAACCCACAGAGGTGTTGATATGCCGCTAAACAAAACCAAATAACCAACATGAACTTTCATAACATTAATCCATATAATATTCTGCCTTTTCTTAAATGAAAATGTATTCCAAAATTTAACTTTAAAAATCATAAAATGCAATGATCGCCTCTGGTAATTATATCTCCACTTGTATATGCCCAAAAGCTGGGTATCATTTCCTATGTATCCAATTGGGATAGAATAATACAGGGTGCGACTGGTATTTGACGACAGATTTTATGGATTAGTAAAAAAACTTGCTGAACAAATGAATATAATTATATTTGATTACAAACAAGTAAACATGAAATCTAGCTAACTATTATTTAATTTTATTCAATAAAACCACCGCTAGCATCAATAACTGCCTCTACACGAGGTCGAAATCGGTTGCAAGTACTGATTAATTGGTCCTTATTTACGTCAGACATTACTCGAACTATTGCAGCTTTAAGAGAGTCTTTGGTGTTATGAGGCTGTTTATTAACCTCCTTCTCAACAACGCCCCACACATAATAGTCTAGTGGATTGAGATCTGGAGAGTTAGGAGGCCAAATGTTGGGTGTGATGTGGTCGTACAAATGGTCAGCCATCCATTCTTGTATTCGTAGAGCCTTGTGGGATGGAGCCGAATCTTGCTAAAATATGTAATTCCTACCGTTGCATATGTTGTCAATCCAGGGCTTGACAACTGTTTGTAGAACCACAATGTAAGCAGCAGCATTTACTCTAAGACCTTGTGGAAAAAAGTGTGCTGGCATAACATGTCCTTCATTGCTAACAACACCCAATACCATAACACTTGAAGGAAATTTTGTGCGCATCACTCTTGGCACCTCAGATGGATCTGAACAAAGTCATTTGTCCTTTCTTCTGTTAAGTTTTTGATCTTGATCAAAATTTTTCTCATCTGAGAAAAAACAAATCACACCAGCTTCTGGAGGATTTTTAAGTTTGTTTAAAAGCATTTTGGGTTTGTTTAAATGGTTTTCTTTTGTTTTTTTTTTTCAGACAAAAATTGACCTCTCTTCATTACATAGGACTTGTGTCGAATGTCTTCATGAACACCCTTTTTGATTGTTTATTCAAACACATGCAGCTTTTTGGCAATTGACCTCATTGATTGACCTCGGTTTTCATCAATTATCTGCTTGACTTCCGGAATAAATTCCGATGTTCTCACTTTATCAGAACGTGCAGAATGTCTTTTATGTTCTGATACAGACATTGGGGAACTGTCAGCGTCTTCTCTTTTCGTATCTTGTGGACAAACGATCTTGCAACTCTGAGGAAACGTGCAATATCCAAATCGCTATGATCAGCTTTTAATGCCACAATCACAGCATGCCTTTTCATTTCATTTCTTATCATAAGTTTTGCCATTCTTGATTTCTGAAAAATAAAAGCATTAGAAGTTAGTGGGAAGCAGTATTAATCTTAAATCTCTATGTCCTCAAATACCAGCCGCACCCTGCATATGATTTTTTATTACATCAAATTTCCCCAAGAAAACTATTTCTGCATTAAATGACCCATAAGGTGTTGACATGCCGTTAAATATACTGAGTGAAAAAATATTTATATTTCTCTTCACATAAGCATTTCTTAAAAATTTCTTTGTGTCCCAATTAACCGGAATACAAAGTTATTAATACACAACGCGTTTGAATCCAGAAATAAACGCACTGGATAAGTTTGTTTTTTTTTAATGATTTATCCCTTCAGGATTTTGTCAGTCGTGCAAATACCTTCTATTTATTATTTGTAAATTGCCATGACTTCTTGAAAAAAATAATGGAATAAGTTTTTCCGCTGCTTTTTTGAATTCAAAATAGTGCTTCTCTTACACTGTCAGCTACCCAAAGCTCGAAAGCCCCGTTTACCTCCAGTAGCTGGCAGCAGAAGAGAGGCTTTTATGCATTTTCCAAGGGCCAACGAATCAGACCCGGCCAAAATTTGAACTCGTATTGCAGATACCACTTTCCGAGCTTCTATTACGCCAGAAATCTCTTAGCTGTTCTAAATTAATGCAAAAGAATACCGAAAAATTCTCGTCTTAACCCACATCGTCAAAATCTGCACAAATGACCAAAGATTAAAATTTATTTTGGTATCCTTGGTTTAAGTCGAGAACATTTCAGTGCATCCCCGTCAAGATAATGACGACACATAAACCGCATTCCGGCATTTGGGAAAAACCGAAATTTCGTAGGGATGCCTAATATTTTGAATATGAAAATATAAATTTAAATGATATTGTGTAAAAAATAAATTTTGAGAACTAAAACATTTGTGGGGTATGCACAAGAAATAACACTCGCATCCTTGATGTTCAAAATCGGTTTCGCTAAAACGTAGTAAAAAAAACCTACCACGTGATAATAATGATGAATAATAAACCAATCAGATTTAACCGATTTCAATTTACAATGAATGGTGTAGTAGATAGCTGCTCGGAATGTGAAATCGAAGAGACGAGTTCGAATTCTATTAAGAATCGTTGCATTTCCTTGCGCACAACGTTTTTGAAAAGGTATAAACTATCTCCCCCCCCTACATCCATGGATTAATAGTAGGACTTGTACCCCGATAAATCATTGTAAAAGAAAGTTACTCATGCAATATTCACTCACAAAAAATAATTCTTCTGACAATCCACGATATGTTTTGGTTTTTAAATAATCTACAAAGAAAAGAGTTGGTATGCTGTAAAAATTAAAAAAAAGAAATAAATAAACCAACATATCAATCACTCAAAAAAACTATATTTTAATTCTCAAAAATACCAAGCTCGACCGTCCTGGGTAAGACGGTAAACTACATTCGCGTCCTGGGTAAGATGTTAGACTACGTCCAGCAGCAAGGCCTCTGATCAGGAGGTTTTGATGAGCGTGGAACCACCTTTTATATTGATGGTGTTCCCAGGTCCACCCTGATCTTGGGTGGTAGCACCTGTCAGGGTCCCAGCTATGGGCAAATAGTTAACTATTACCAGCAATACTTTTTTGAAAAAATTATTACCAGCAATACAAATTTGAAGTAAAAATATTACCAGCAAAACAAAATATTGTCGGCATTAAATAATCCATTGAGGTTGATATGCCGTAAAACAAGAAAAACCAAACCAATCTAAACCAAAAAATACATATTCTATTCATACGAATCTATCCTAAAAACCTTGTCGGCATTAAATAACCGATTAATGTTAATATGCCGAAAAACAAAATAAATCAAACCAATCTAAACCAAAGAATACATATTCTATCCATACGAATCTATCCTAAAAATGTTGTCGGCATTAAATAACCCATTGAGGCTGATATGCCGTAAAAGAAAATAAACCAAACCAATCTAAAACAAAGAATACATATTCTATTCATACGAATCTATCCTAAAAATGTTGTCGGCATTAAATAACCCATTAATGTTGATATGCCGTAAAAGAAAATAAATCAAACCAATCTAAACCAAAGAATACATATTCTATCCATACGAATCTATCCTAAAAATATTGTCGGCATTAAATAACCCATTGAGGCTGATATGCCGTAAAAGAAAATAAACCAAACCAATCTAAAACAAAGAATACATATTCTATCCATACGAATCTATCCTAAAAATGTTGTCGGTATTAAATAACCCATTGAGGTTGATATGCCGTAAAACAAAATAAACCAAACCAATCTAAACCAAAGAATACATATTCTATTCATACGAATCTATCCTAAAAATATTGTCGGCATTAAATAACCCATTGAGGTTGATATGCCGTAAAACAAAATAAATCAAACCAATCTAAAACAAAGAATACATATTCTATTCATACGAATCTATCCTAAAAATATTGTCGGCATTAAATAACCCATTGAGGTTGATATGCCGTAAAACAAAATAAACCCAACCAAACCCAAGCTGGAAACCTATGAAAGAAAAGAAAAACAAAGGCTTCGACCCCCAAATCAGTAGACCCTCTTGCTTCAGAAGGATTCGCCGTTAATCGTCTACTCACTTTTGCTGTGACATTTAAACCCAACATCAGAGGACATCTCAAGTATCTCTATGTAAGTAAACCCACTTTTATCCATGCATATGCATCCAGATCTTCTATTGAAACTGAAGCTTTTAAAAATATATTTAATTCGTTCAAAATCTTTCCTATTTTTGACCAACTTTAAATGACACCAACACACTTTGCTAGTTTTGTATCTCAATTGTGTTGTACTCTGATTCAAATTATATCTCTTTCTAATTCATTCCACGTCAAAACTTGTCAGCCGGATGTGAACGCTACGAAAGTAAACATTAAAAATAAAAGTCGCTCTCCGCGCAGTGTCTCCGAGCATCACATCCGGCTTACAAAACAACCCCCCTCCCAATATCAAATACAATTTAAAAGGAACCAATCACGAACGTTATCGCTAAAGCAAAAGTATAACAAATAACGCTGACCAATCTAAAAAAAGAAAAGTACCCGCTCGCGACAGTAGGCAGTAGGCAGGTAATCCCAGACACTACCAGTGACCTCGGTCAAGCAGCACGCCACAAGATTCAACACCAGACTCTTCCGACTCACCCATCCTCCATGTAGCTTCCCTCGCCCACAATGTGACATTCCATTTTGATCCTTTATATCAGCAATACAGAGAATGTAATTATGACAGTTGTCCTCTTTTTTCTGGCTCACCTGCCATACTTCTTTATTTGAGTTTGTTTTCGTGCTCCCATACTTGATATATAACAATTGTTTGCTTGAATCGTTTATAAGATTATCGTTTTTAAGATTATCGTCCTTATACAAAATTAATCTATTTATTTGTTAAATTTTCTTTTTCTTTTTCTTATCTTTTCTTCATTTTTTTAATTGTTCTATTCTGTTAGGAAACTCACTATTAACGTAAGCGTGACCCGAAACAAATACTGTATCTTGGGTTCCCCATACGTTTATCTTCGATAATCTCTTTGGTTTTTTTGTAGGAATTCACAAATGAAATCCTTAAGTTTAAGCAATGATTGACAGGGCCATGTGCATTTTGGCAACTCTAGACACCGTGAGAAACGACTGGGTAGTTATATGTTTTGTAATTTTTATTTGTGCAGTAATTTCGTCATCCACCCAAGAGTGTGTTATACGAGCCTTCTAAAAACAAAACCTTCCGTTAAATAAAATAGGTCATCGCGAAAAAAAATGTAAATTATACTTTAAAAATTGAGGCAACTATCGTTTTTTTTTTGTTTTTTTTTTCCCAATGACTATGTACAGAGCAAGGTCAAACATCTCGTGGGCCGACAGGAATCTCTAGTCGCCACTATTAAGCATCGGAAGACGACATGGTTTGGCCACATCACATGACATATCAGCCTCTACAAGACCATCATGTTGAAGGCGGACGCAAACATTGTCAGCAACGTAAGAGCTGGTCAGGTACCCTCAAAGAGTGGACAGGACATGACAGTACCGGAACTCCTGAGCGCCACAGCCAACAGATCATCCTCGATCATCCTCGATCATCCTCGATAAGGTTGTCTGTTTCTTCTGCCATTAGGTCACCCCAAATGATTGAAGCAGTCAAGAGACTGATGATGATGATGATGATGATGATGATGATGATGATGAGGGCGATGATGATGATGATAGAGGGAGGATTAGATAATATAAATGATGATGATGACGATGATGATGATGATGACGATGACGATGGCGATGATGATGATAGCGGGAGTAGTAGATAATATAAATGATGATGATGATGACGACGATGATGATGATGATGATGATGATAGCGGGAGTAGTAGATAATATAAATGATGATGATGATGATGATGACGACGACGATGATGATGACGACGACGATGATGATGATGTTAGAGTAAGTAATACATAATATAAATGATGATGATGATGATAGAGGGAGTAGTAGATAATATAAATGATGATGATGATGATGATGACGACGATGATGATGATGATGATGTTAGAGGAAGTAGTAGATAATATAAATGATGATGATCATGATGATGACGATGATGATGATGATGATGATGATGGCGATGGCGATGATGATGATGATGATGATGATGATGATAAAGGGAGTAGTAGATGATGATGATGATGATGACGATGATGACGACGATAATGATGACGATGATGACGACGATAATGATGATGATGACGATAACGATGGTGATGATGATGACGATGATGATGATTCTCTTTTTCAATACTTCAGTTGAATTTCGAATGTTTGAAAATAGATTCTTTTAAAAACTAGACGGAAGTCCTGAAAGTATACGGGAAAATGTATATGAATCTTTTGTTCACGGTAATATCTTCTTTTATGCGTCATAACCTTTGAAGATGTGGACAATTATGGCTCCCCACTACTTCCTAACCTTTGTTTGTTTTTGTATTACGGCATATCCAACCTCTATGAGATATTTAATGCCGACAAAATTTTTATTATTTATTATTATTTTTCAAAACAAACTGTATTGTTGGTATTGAAATCTATTTTTACACTTTCATAGTTTTTACGCCAGTTTGGGGGTTAACTATTTGCCCATAGCTAGAACCCCAACAGGTGCCACCACCCCGGGTCAGGGTAGATCCGGGAGCACCAGCAATCAAGATTCGGTTCCACCCTCCTCAAAACCTCCCGATCAGAAGCCTCGTCATAGCCAGGACGCCCTACCCTTTGTAGCTCTTAGCACTGCTTGTCCACTTACTATCCCCCCAGCCAGTGGTCTGCCATCCATTTGCACAAAATCATTAGTTAGCTTATGATCTGTTTCCTTCTGTCTCTCTTGCCTTCAGCATGTCAAGTTCTTCAAGCCCAGCTTCCTCATTTTGTGTCCGAGAAATTTCAATTATCTTTTACTGAAAGTAGGTATGTATGGTTTCTGTTCCCATTTTACCTTTAAAATTCCTCGATGCTCATATATGGTATTCTCAACATCCTTCTGTAGAACATCATCTCTGTTGTCGCAAGTCTCCTCTCTATCTGTGATGAAATTGTTCAGTATTTGATGCCATATAGAATGACTGATATTGCACAACAGCAGCCTTAGATGCCGACGAAGATTTTCCTATTTATTAGTATTTTGCTTACATCTTTCGCACGAACAACCATTCTGCGTTCAAAGTCACTTAAATCACTTTTCATATGAAATCTAGCAGGCTGCAATGACTATGTATAAATGCCTATACCCATTAAATTGCCTCTTACGTCATTGGTTGATTAGAAATTTGCATAAATGTGCATTTTTTGTACACGTGTAATTAATTAAGTGATATATATATAATTTTAGAAAAAGATGAACAGCTCTAAAAAAAAAAAAGTCTGCCCAAAAGTTGTTTGTTGATAAAAAAAGTGCTCGATGCCATGAGAAATGGTAGAGCTTTAATATACTAACATAGAAAACCTGATTTGCAGTGACCGGCCACGACTGCTAGTTTCATGTTTTCGTCAAACGGTTGGTGGATGTAGTATGGGTACCCGATACACACCCAGGCGAGTTCAAGATGGCGAATCAGCAGGGTAAACTATCTGACGAAGATCAAAAATAGCCGAAAAGTAAAAACTAAATAAATTCTACCGGAAAATCCTGGCAGGTATTGCAAAGAAAAGTGCTCAATGATATAAAGTGATAATAGCATAAAGTGATAATAGCATAAAGTGATAAATAGCATTACGGTGAAGGAACTAAATCTTCAAGCCAAAACAATCGCTGTTATAAAGCTGTTTAGGTTTGGTCATCATAGAATAAAATACTTATCAAGTATTCAAATTGTACTGTTGCATATTAATGAAATTGTAGTTATTTTATAGGTTCAAGTGATGCCACCTTAGTCCAAAAGAGATAAAATTTATGGAAAGAATACACTAGGATCCATATTAATTGGATCATTATATAACATTCAAACAGTATCTATTGTGTAGGTTACAAGAAATTAAATTTGTGGCCTCAATCAAATGTTTCGATGCAAAAATGAAATGAATGTAAAAAGACGGAATTGTTTAAATTTCATTTAAATCCACGGAAACAATTTTTTTGATGCTGGGATTTGGGCACCCATTGAATCATCCACATGTATATATATATATATATATATATATATATATATATATATATATGAAGAAATATAGTCTTAAGAATTGCTATATTTATGGGATAAAGTGCTCAATATCAGAGATAGAGCATGTGTAAATATAAAAGTGAACATAGAAGTCAACACTCAGAGGCGACAGTCTGTTTCATGCTAGATGCAATCGTCAGGCCACCGATTGCATCTAGCATGAAACAGACTGTCGCCTCTGAGTGTTGACTTCTATGTTCACTTTTATATATATATATATATATATATATATATAGTTTATGTCATTAGGTGTCATACATAGAATCTCTTTCAAATTTCATAAGAATCTATCCAATGGTTGTGATGCTTATATTTTTAGGGGGCAAAACCCCGGACTACATCCCATCGGGCTCTATATAAGTACACTGGGAGTTGGTTCGAAATATATCAAGATGACTAAAAGATGTAGCCCTATGGTAAAAAAAACCGTGATGATAGAGGTTCAAATACTCAAGTTATGGGCTTCCAAAATTTTCAATATAGAGGGGTTTAGACCCCATGACGGTGTCTTGATATTATTGAAATTGGTTGATATTACCTAAGTTTAAATTCAATATAAATCGAAGGTAAAAATTGAGAGGGTGCCCCAGCCACGAGAAACCTTCTTTGATTAAAATAATATATATCATACATAGAATATTCCATCTACTTTCATGGCGGAAATGTACGTTCCAAATTTCATAAAAATCTCTCCAATAATTTTGGAATCCATAGATACATTTATTTTTAAAGGGAGTGACTCCTTTACTCCCTTCAAAAATAAATCAAACATAACTTATTCCCTTTTATGTCTAATATCTATGTTCCAAATTTAATGATGACCGGTGAAGTAGTTTTTTTTCCTATAGATGTACATAGACAAACACAGACGTTCATCTTTACTTATATAGTTTTTTAATCATTCCTGTAAAATAAATACAGCTTTATCAATGCAGTGAAGGCTATAATAAAATTTCCAAATTATTTGACACAAATTATTCCACTATCTTATCTGTCATTCATACGGTCCTAACCTGGCATCTCGGTTTCAATCACTTTCCAACCGCCGTAACGTAGATTCCTTGTGCTCTTTCTATAAATACTTTCATTGTAATTGGTTTGATGATCTTTTCTCTATCGTACCGAGATTCCATGAATTTAAGCACAGTAAGAGATTGGCAACAGTCTTATTATTTTATGAGGTTGACCTTTCGCTGCAGATATAAATCTACATCGGTGTCTTCACCCAGCTGTACACTGTCCGTCCAGGGACTACCGCATTTAAAAATCCCATCAATTTATGAGGTTGCCCTTCCACTGCAGGTGTAAATCCACATCGATGTCTTCACCCAGCTGTACACTGTCCGTCCAGGGACTACCGCATTTTAAAATCCCATCAATTTATGAGGTTGCCCTTCCACTGCAGGTGTAAATCTACATCGGTGTCTTCACCCAGCTGTACTGTCCGTCCAGGGACTACCGCATTTAAAAATCCCATCATTTTATAAGGTTGCCCTTTCGCTGCAGATATATGCAGATATCGATTCTTCCTCCTACCAATTCTCTGTCCATCTCATTATCCCAGCGCATGGCTAGCAACACGAACGGATGCCATTGGATCTTACCGAACGAGGGTCTCCTCCTCGCCAAGAGCGAGCCGGAACTAACTACCTAACTAAAAACTGCAGCTTTTTATATAGACTAACAACCGGAGATAATTTATCCCCGGTTTCTCATTACTTGACCCTTCATGATCGCATTTTCTTTTCTTGTCTTTCGAACATGTAGGAGCCGTTTAGAAACCCGATTTAAAGACAGTCTGGCGAATATAAAACATTTTGGACTGAGATAAAATGACACACTATAAACTTCCACGCGGGTTTCAGATCCATATTGTCACAGATATTGTGGTAAATTCGCCGGTGTTGAGGATAGATTTGCCGAAATACTGGTCCATTCTTTCGTAAAATATTTTACGCTCTGTTATTATGTTTAGACATGTTAGTTGATTTATGTTCTATGAACAAAATTATCCGGAACTTTGAATAACACCTTGGAATATGTTTAGAGTCGGGAAGGTTGCAATGGTGAGTGAATTTGAGATTTGTACAAATATTCAGTACGTTCACAAAGATAAAATGAACGGAAAATAAGATAGCAGATAAAGTGTAAATCTGAAATTTCTATATTTTTGAAATTATTTAGGTAGTTAAGAAAAACCTATAATTGAGTTTCTTTTGAAAACTGGACACAGGAAAACTTTTAATGATTTCAACTCGGGCTGTTACATCCTGTTGCTATGATCATTTGGACTCTCACTGTTCCTTTTATTTACACGCAGACCTTATAATAGACATAAAATGCGAGTTGATATTTAACAGAAAAATCCTCGCCTAAATTCGAAAGTGCGTTAATTATAGAATATAAATTTCTCAATAACTTAATAATTTTACAGGATTAAAACCTGAAACTTTGCAGATCATTCATTTGATAGATTTGGAAGGGGGCGAGAACTTTTCAGTGCCTCCTCATAAGATTCAGAAATTATATAAGGCAAAAAGTATATATATATATATATATATATATATATATATATATATATATATATATATATATATATAATATGGAGAAACAACTGAAAAGTTGCAAATTAAAAGAAAAAAAATTGAATATTTTTTTTGTGGAAGTATTTATTTATATTTTTATATATATATATATATATTTGATTTTTCAGATCGCCCCGATCTTTCGTCAGAAATTAATTAAATAACAGTATTCAGAACTTAA
>OZ038502.1:89548691-89688691 GCA_964036315.1 Acanthosepion esculentum | reverse complement strand
AAATATAGGTAACTATACTGACCCTGACGATCTGCCTAAGTGAAACCTTGGTAGGTTTGTCTGGCTCATTAGGTTTGACTATATATATATATATATATATATTTGTGTGTGTGTGTGAACAGTGAAGTCAATACTCAGAGGCGTCAGGCTGTTTCATGCTAGATGCAATCCTCAGGCCTGACGATTGCATCTAGCGTGAAACAGCCTGTCGCCTCTAAGTGTTAACTTCAATGTTCACTTTTATATTTACACACGCTCTATCTCTGATATTGAGTACTTTATCCTATAAATATAGCACACCTTAAGTCTATATTTCTTCATGTATATATATATATATGTGTGTGTGTGTGTGTGTGTGTGTGTGTGTGTGTGTGTGTGTGTGTGTGTGTGTGTGTGTGTGTGTAAAACCAACCATTCGGAACCAGGATGGGTTGAACTCGCTGCAGTCGTTCGCGTATCCAAGAAGAGTTTTTTTCAAACGTACCGTTCTGGGTATGCCATCCGTCAGCAAGGTCCCTGATCGGGAAGTGTATTGAGGAGCGTGGATCTGCTGTTGTTCCCAGATCCACTCTGACCAGGGGTAGTGGCAATTGTTAGGATCCCCGTTATGAGCAAATAGTTAACCAACAAAATATGCTCAAAACACTATAAAACTATAAAAATACATTTTCATAGTAAAAAAAGTTACCAGCAATATATTTTTGAAAATGAAATTACTAATGCTCCCAGGAAAATTAAATTTTGCATAAATTACCCGTATGTCGCTAAACAAATAAACAAAGAATTTTCAGCAATACTCAATGTCCAAGAACACTGCTCAAAAATATCATGCGAATTAAAAACATTGTGACATTTCCTCTTAATACATTTTAATTGCTTTTGCTTTTACTAGCATTAAATATTATCTGATCTGATATCTTATTTTCAGGGATATCTGATCAGATTGCATTATAACTGCAAAGAATTTTTTCAAAGGTTTTCTACGCACGCGTAACTGGTTCTCAAGACATGCAAACATGCCAGACTTTGTATATATCTTGTATATAATTATATATTATGAAATGGACAAAGTCCGACAATTATTTTAAGACATTTTATGATTATACATTCTTTTTATAGATACAAATATTTAAGTAAATGGTATGTTTATAATAAACAGTATTAACAACATTTAACGGCCTGAATGTCCGAGAAATTGTCATAGAATATGCGTCCTCCGACAGGAACTGAACCTGTATCCTATATGACGGTTCCGTATAGGATACAGGTTCGATTTCTGTCGGAGGACGAATATTTTCTATGACAATTTCTCGGACATTCAGGCCGGTAAATGTTGTTAATACTGTGTATTATAAACAGAGCATTTACTTAAATATTTGTATCTATAAAAAGAATGTATAAACATAAAAATGTCTTAAAATAATTATATATATATATACCTTGTATAGACCTTGTATATATCTGACACCTGTGCTTTTATTTTTTTCTGTGATCTTCTCGGCTACAACTAGCAATGACCCTTTAAAATACCGACGCCGTTTTCAATCATTTCACACCGAAGTTATTTATGTCCCTTCTTCAGTTGGCTTGTCTATCTTTCCGCATAGTCATCCGACTTAGTGGAGACCCGCAATAATCTTGTGTATACGTGCCTACGCGCATGCTCATTGAAGCATGCATGCCAATTTCCGGCTGAGTTTTTCTTCCGTCCAATGATATTGGTATTTTCAGGTTGTCATTTCGAAGTGGCGAAGTTAACAGGCTTATGTCGTGGGGCGTTTAAGAAGTTTGTGACAGTCAGAAAGTCATTTGTACCCGTCTTGACTAAGAGAATAGTTATAATTTTGAAATGCTTAATAATCCTTGAATATATATTTTTTAAATCATTTCTCCCCAAGGAAAAAAAGTCAGCCACTAAAACGCAAGAGGTTATTGAGTGTTAGAGAATAAGAAAAAAAAAACGCTATTAAGGACATGAGAGAAAAAAAAACATTAAAATGAGGAAGAACAATAAAAGAAAAGGAATTAAGAAGGCAAAAGATAACGATTGACATTGCAATTGAAATTATTTATAAAAATGGTACAAGGAGCTACATTACGTCGCTAGGAAAGTGACTGAAGCCGAGATGCCAGGTCAGGACCATAAATATTACAGATTCTGCTATGGATTTTATGAAGAATTTCCAAATATGTAGCAGAAGCGCCATAGGAGATGTGGCAGCAATATTCAAAGCAAGGACGAATGGTGGACTTATAAAAGTGTAAGATAAGAGTCTGGCGAGAAAGAAAATGTCTCGTACAACACAAAGAACCAACTTTCCTAACAGCAAACCTAGCAATTGATTCAATAGAATCTTCGCACTTCATGTGATCGGAAAACGTTATTTCTTGTCTGAAATGTGTCTGCAGATATAAGAACTACGATGTGTCAAAAGTGACATTGTTTCTTGTCTGAAATGTGTCTGTAGATATAAGAACTACGATGAGTCAAAAGTGACATTGTTTCTTGTCTGAAATGTGTCTGTAGATATAAGAACTACTAGCAGTGTAACTAGTGTAGCAGTGTACGCAGTCTCTGACTGCGCGCTGCTCCTGTCGAACTCTCTGCTTTGGCAGAGAGGAACCCGGACGAGGCTTTGCCGCAGGGCAAAGTGTCGTCCGGGGAGGTAGACAGTCCCTGAACCCGTTTATACGGGTTGTAAATGGGCATATTTTTGGCCGAGCCTACGGGCTCGGTAAGCCCACATTAAACCGGCCTTGTGCCACATTCGACCCACGTGGGAGGGTTGTTAAATACCGTAGATATAAGAACTACGATGAGTCAAAAGTGACATTGTTTCTTGTCTGAAATGTGTCTGCAGATATAAGAACTACGAT
Source organism: Acanthosepion esculentum (assembly GCA_964036315.1). Lineage (NCBI taxonomy): Eukaryota > Metazoa > Mollusca > Cephalopoda > Sepiida > Sepiidae > Acanthosepion > Acanthosepion esculentum. Next base: position 89,685,814 of record OZ038502.1, on the reverse strand, counting down.
GAAGCCATTTCTAACCTTAGGTCTCTGAATCGGAAAAAATGTCTTTACAACAGAAATAAATGGAAATAATAATGATAATAATAGAGGGAAAATTGCAGAAAGACACTCAATAGATTTAGATTTTGTCACAAAGATTGTGGTACTAGAAGAAGCTATCCATATATTGGAATTAGTGAAGGAGATGCAGATTCAAATGAAAAGAATGTAAGAAAGGCGTACGATAAGGGGTGTACGTCTGCTACAGAATACCGATCTAAATTTAAAACAAAAAACAGAGTATCACAGCCATAAACACCTTGGCTGTCGGTATGGTGCATAATACAGTTTCAACACCCTTAACTGGACCATAGTTGACATTAACCGAATGGACCCGATAGCTGTCTTTTATTTAAGTGGAAAATAAAAGCCACGCCCTTTTCTTTGCCCTTGGTCATTGGTTATGGAGCGGCACGTGATTATAAAATAAATTAAAAGCTAAAAGGATTTTTTTTTAAATACTAATAATAATGATGAGAGAAACGCGAACCAATTCATTAAAATTGTCAATTCATTTATTTTTAATCTATTTATTAATACTTCTAACCCATTAAAAATAAATGAATCTACCTTTTTTATTGAATTCAATTGACATCATTGATGGAGAGGATGTTTTTGATGAGCAAATGCAAAGGCATTGATATTTGCTGTTAAAATGGTGAGACTTAGTCGTAAATCATAAAGATTTATCCGTCGACGTCTTTTCACCCTCGGGTATTTATCAATACTTTTTTTTACTCCCAATACATTTATCAACACCGTGGATATTTCCATCGACCCCCACGAGTTGATATCGATTACTTTGGAGACACTTGGACTAAGGAAATTCTTAAAACGAATTAATTACTCCCGTTTGCTGAAAACCACAAGGGTTAGGCACAATGTGAATCGGAATCACTATAGTCGTAATATTTGGCGAAACTAGCTCGTTAACCATTACTTCCCACCAAAGTGCACTTCGAAGCAATTTATATGAACAAACAACCCTCTAGTTTAATGTATGAATGTTTGAAAGTATCTCTTAATGAGAAATCCTGGATCCTATCGGGAAAGATGAGAGAAAACGGACAATGGATCGCAGTCCAAAAGTTTCAATCGATATTGTTTGATGAGGCGCAGAGATGCCAAAGAAAGTCCTCTTTCATCACGCTCGCAATTAATCAGTCGTTAAGGACGAGGGATAACAATATTTCTAACAGCCGAACGAGCTGGTTTAAACTAAGATAAAACGTAAACTTTGTGGCTATATAACCATTTGTTCTTGATGCTGGAATCAATAAAATCTTTATCAGCTTTTGCATCAAATTCTTACTTTTATTCCTATCAACCTCCATCTGACAGAACCACTGAAGGCATTAATATCAAATAAGTATTCTTCAAAATGGATTAAAATGGTTGAAAATGACTCAGTTGGCTCCCTGTGCCACGCCAGGAAATATTTCTCTCCGGAGTCGATCCTTCAAATCTACAAATCAACCATTCGCCCTTGCATGGAGTATTGCTGCCATATATGGTCTGGAGCCCCTTCTGTTTGTCTCAAGGTTACTGATAAGATCCAGAGATGGATATGCATTGTAACTAGCCCTAATCTGGCATCTCGTCTGCAGTTGCTCTCTCACAGACGTGCCGTCACCTCCCTCTGTCTTTTTTACAAATACTTTCATGGTAACTGCTCCGATAAGCTGCTTTCGCTGGTTCCCAAACTTCATTAATTTAAGCGTTCCACTAGGCTGGCATCTCGCTCACACCCTTTCACTGTCGAAACTGTTAAATGTAGCCGTCTCTTCTACTCCAATAACTTCATGTCTCGTACCTCTTGCCTGTGGAACTCTCTCCCCTCTTCCTGTTTCCCTGGTAGCTATAATCTTCAACTATTCAAATGTAATGTCAATCAACGTCTCCAGATGCCTTGATCTATCACCTAACCTTCTCTTCATCCTTTCCTCTATCACTCCTATTTGCTCTCGCTCCAACTTTCTGTAACCCCTTGCGTGCTAGTGGCTTTCCGCCTTGCTTAGGGTGAAACGCTTAAAATACACACACATATATATATATATATATATATATATATATATATATATATATATATATATATATATATATATATAAATATATAAAATAATGAAGATGAAAGTAAATACTAGTCAAAAATTAATAATAATGGCTGACAATGCTTCATCTAATAAAAAATGAAGATGAAAGTAAATACTAGTCAATAATTACTAATAATGGCTGACAATGCTTCATCTAATAAAATATAAAACTAAACTAGAATTACATTTTTTTTAAATAATTCTTGAAAAGCATCATCAAATTAAAAATGAAAATGTAAAAATGTTAAACGTTAAATGTTAGTCAAAATTTATAACTTTGACTGCAGTTGTTTCAGCTTCAAATTCGTCGTCGCACTATTGTTTCGAGTGACAAGACTATGAAAATGAAAGAAGAAACATTTAAACGAGTGAAGATGTTTGCGTAGAAGTAAGTCCAGTCCTAGAGAAAAGTAAATAAAAGTGCAGTGAAAAGTACATGCATGCATTTGCGTCCCGGTTGGGAACACATTCCCACCACGTGCGAGCTACATCTTACCGTGTAAGAGAAAAATAGAAAATAGACAATGACAGAGGATGTCACTCTCTATTCATAAGCTTAAGGAGCGTTCCGTGGCGACGTTTTTTGTTTTTTTTTAGGAAAGTAAGTGGAGTTAACTCCACAATACTCTCCTCCAGATGAGGAGAATTTTATGCTGCCCATATCTCCATAAAGTTTGTGTATGTTTGTTTTGTTCCTCGTAGGTTGAAAAGAAAAAGAGCCAAATAGTCTGGTTGCGATATGGGTTTAAAAATGTCGACGAAAATGTCCTTGTGCGATCTACTATGACATCAGAGTGCAGTATAATTTTCTAGTAGGTTAGAATGGAGCACACCCTGGAAATATGCCGATAGTGTAGAAAGAGATTTCAGCGGTTGGTATTAAAATTTTGTTGCTTTCCAATACTCCACGCTAAATTGATTTTGTTTAGAAGACCTTGTTTATCTTTCTGCGCGAGGATGATTTTGTTGGTGCAATTAATGTTAATAGAAGATCTTATTTGTGAAGTTGTTGAGCTCAAATTGGTAAAATTGCTACCGTGAGTTGAATGCATGTTTGCGAGAACTTTAAGATACTTAGTATTATTGTTGATTTTTACCAGAGATGCAGCTATCTCCGTGTATTATTAAATCGTACTTGTATATTTCTTAGTCTTGTCCGAGTTAACATCTTTGGAGAGTGAAAAAGGTCAGTGGGTCGTCTTCGGATTATTTCCCGTCTTTATCTGTTGATCCTTGGAGAAAACGGTGGTTTTTAAAGTTGAGAATAGGGTTGACTTTCGTGATTTTTCGTGTCTCTGTGCGTGGAATGGTAGGTAGAAGTTTTTTTGGGGGGTCGCTGATTCTCGGTTTAAAATGTGTCTAAAGGGTGCGTAGTTGAGTTTGTTTATATATTTATGTGTGTTTTGTTACCAGGAGAAAAATATCACGTCTTGGTCACCAATATTTTGTGGGTGAAATTTCAATGATTATCTATTAAGAAAACATTAAAACTAGCTAAGGTGTTTGTGTTAAATTATTCAACAATGGGTTTATCTGTTTTTCGCATGAGGTACCAAGAAATTAGGGAATCTTCTCAAACCATGACATTTGTCAGAATCGAAAAAAATATTGATTTTGAATTTTTTTCGTAAGCCTCTGGTAGCACCTACAATTATTTATTATCCTGGGATACGAGAGTGGGCCGAGGAAACTGACGCTTTAATATTTTCCAGTAGGCAAGTAGTGTATGTATGTGTGTGTGTGCGTGTGTGCGTGCGCGCGCGCATTACAAGACTCTCTGCTATACAAAGCAACTGTCTTTATCCAGGAAGTGATCATGTGACTACGGACACGACTTCTTTATCGTACTGACCCCGACGAGCGCCGAACCCCAAAACTACCGAAACTTGCTCTATTCCCTTGCGTATATCTTTTCAAAGATACCATATGAATGCCCAAATTACTCATATATTTCGCTACATTTGAATGCGTCCTTTGTTCGAAAATCACATGCCTATTTGTTGACAGGGGAGAATTTGCGAGATTTTATGGAAGGAAGCTTTCGTTTTATTTATTTATTTAATTTCGTAAATTCTATTTAAATAAATACAACTTTGCTTTTCCCTCGGGATAACTTCCTGTGATAAAGTTGACGTTATTCGTCATGTCAACCTAATTTAGGACAAAGGAAAGGGGGAAGGGACTGAGACTTAATGCAGTTTTAATGAGCCATCCCTAAATTCAAATCTCGTCGCCACTCTCGGTCAGTTCCCAACCGAGATCTCATTTATTTCAATTACTTCATATTTGAAACCATTCTTTCCGTAAGTTTCTCTATTCCTCACTCAGTTTTTATCAACAATATTTTGTTTAGTTTTAGTTTTGTTTTTCTGACCCCCAAACTGCAAAATAAAACTTTGCACCACATATAACCAAATTCAATGATCTCTTTAATCCTCTTTGGGGATATACATATGTGTCAAGTTATAAGGTCACCATCCATGACTCTATTACATTAAAAAAATGTTCAAACACTCATCTGGGTGCATTGTTATATTTCAGAATTTTAGGATAGTAAAAAAAACTCAGTCCAGGGATATCAGATTAAGAAACATGTATATATCTTAAAATGGTTGTATATATCTTAAAATCGTTGTATATACCTTAAAATCGTTGTATATATCTTAAAATGGTTGTATATATCTTAAAATCGGTTGTATAGATCTTAAAATGGTTGTATAGATCTTAAAATCGTTGTATATATCTTAAAATGGTTGTATATATCTTAAAATCGTTGTATATATCTTAAAATGGTTGTATATATCTTAAAATCGTTGTATATATCTTAAAATCGTTGTATCGATCTTAAAATGGTTGTATAGATCTTAAAATCGTTGTATATATCTTAAAATGGTTGTATATATCTTAAAATCGTTGTATATATCTTAAAATGGTTGTATATATCTTAAAATGGTTGTATATATCTTAAAATCGCTGTATATATCTTAAAATGGTTGTATATATCTTAAAATCGTTGTATATATCTTAAAATGGTTGTATATATCTTAAAATCGTTGTATCGATCTTAAAATGGTTGTATAGATCTTAAAATCGTTGTATATATCTTAAAATCGTTGTATATATCTTAAAATCGTTGTATATATCTTAAAATGGTTGTATAGATCTTAAAATGGTTGTATAGATCTTAAAATGGTTGTATATATCTTAAAATCGTTGTATATATCTTAAAATGGTTGTATATATCTTAAAATCGGTTGTATAGATCTTAAAATGGTTGTATAGATCTTAAAATCGTTGTATATATCTTAAAATGGTTGTATATATCTTAAAATCGTTGTATATATCTAAAAATGGTTGTATATATCTTAAAATCGTTGTATATATCTTAAAATGGTTGTATATATCTTAAAATCGTTGTATATATCTTAAAATGGTTGTATATATCTTAAAATCGTTGTATCGATCTTAAAATGGTTGTATAGATCTTAAAATCGTTGTATATATCTTAAAATTGTTGTATATATCTTAAAATCGTTGTATATATCTTAAAATGGTTGTATATATCTTAAAATCGTTGTATATATCTTAAAATCGTTGTATCGATCTTAAAATGGTTGTATAGATCTTAAAATCGTTGTATAGATCTTAAAATCGGTTGTATATATCTTAAAATGGTTGTATATATCTTAAAATCGTTGTATCGATCTTAAAATGGTTGTATAGATCTTAAAATCGTTGTATATATCTTAAAATCGTTGTATATATCTTAAAATGGTTGTATATATCTTAAAATCGTTGTATCGATCTTAAAATGGTTGTATAGATCTTAAAATCGTTGTATAGATCTTAAAATCGGTTGTATATATCTTAAAATGGTTGTATATATCTTACAATGGTTGTATAGATCTCAAAATGGTTGTATAGATCTTAAAATCGTTGTATAGATCTTAAAATCGGTTGTATATATCTTAAAATCGTTGTATATAACTTAAAATCGTTGTATAGATTTTAAAATAGTTGTATAGATCTTAAAATCGTTGTATAGATCTTAAAATCGGTTATATATATCTTAAAATCGTTGTATAGATCTTAAAGTCGGTTGTATATATCTTAAAATCGGTTGTATATATCTTAAAATCGTTGTATACATCTTAAAATCGTTGTATAGATCTTAAAATCGTTGTATAAATCTTAAAATCGGTTGTATATATCTTAAAATTGTTGGATATATCGTAAAATCGTTGTATAGATCTTAAAATCTTATAACTCATGATAATAATACTAAGTTTATCACCAGATTTTTAACATTACATATGGTAATGATAATAATGAAATTATCCGTTTCCATGCAGGAAATATTCGCTATTCACTTCCATTAAACTTCTCCAGTTTAATGTTATCGCTCTTTCTAGCATTGATAGTTTACTTTTTTAAATCATTATCCTCCAAGCAAAGCGGGAGTGCTACTAGTACGCCGGGTTTACAGAGAGTGAAAGCCGGAGAAAAGACTCAATATAGGGCGGAGAGAGGAAAGGTTAAAAGATGAACGGGGTTCAAGACAACATAAGATGGTGATTGACGTTGCATTTAAATTTTTGAAGATTGTAGTTATCAGGGAAGCAAATAAACGGAAGGCAGTTCCACAGTCGGGTGGTGCGAGAAATGAAACTGTTAAAGTAGAAGTGACTGTTAAATTTAACTATTTCAACCAATCATTAAGCAAGCTTAAATTCATGTAGTCGCGGCACCAGGGGGAAATGTTGCCATGAAAATATTTGTAGAAAAGACAAAGGGAAGCCACATAACGTCTGTGAGAATGTCACTGATGTCGAGATGCCAAGTCAGGATCAATTAAATTGCAGATTCTTCTTTGGATTTCGTCAAGAACTTCGAGGTGAACAGTAGGGGCACCAGACCAGATATGGCAACAGTATTCAATGCATGGGCGAATGGTAGATTTGTAAATGTGTAAGATGGACTCTGACGAGAAAAACCTTCTGGCATGACAGAGTGACCCAAATGTCCTTGCAGTAGATGCAGCTGTTGATTCAGTGTAGTTGAAAACATGAGGCCAAGAAGGCGCAATGAGATGCTCACCTGGAGTCGAGCATCAGCCATGCTGATGGCGCGCATTGAAGGTTCTCTACGTTGGTTAAATGACAGCAGTTTAGTTTTGTAGGCATTAAAATTTAAAAGCTATTTCCTGTCCCAGTTAACCACTGATTGGAGGTCCTTTTCAAGAGCTGTGGCCAGGTTAACTTTGTCTGCTCTGGCGCATTTGCTATTGAGACACAGGAGTAAATGGTAGTGTCATCTGGAGAAATGCCAACTTGGGAACTAATGACATCAGGAAGATCATTGATGAAGATTACAAACAGCGTAGGACTCAGTATAGAGCCTTGATAACTCTCGCATTCGAAGTGAAAGAATCTGGAAGCGAACCCGTCCAGAACGACCTTCATTTCACGATTTGATAGGAATGATTGGATTAAAGCAAACAATTATCCTATAATACCGTCACCCTTGAGCTTACGTAGAAGACATCCAGAGCAACAGCTCGAGCTTCGCCGTTATTATCAAGCGGTCAAAAGATTCTCCAGAGTTTTTAAAAACAGGAACTACATGGGAAGACTTCCAACATGTTGAAAAGCAGGAAGCAACGAGGCAATAGTTGTAGAGCTTGGAGAAAATTGGAGAGAGCTCGGGAGCACATTTCATTAGGACGACGACTAGTATCACGTGACCTTCACTTGCCTCATGGGAGTTTAATTTAGAAATTATGTCAGTGACAGGGTTATACGCATATCACTCAGTATAGCCTCGGTTCTAGGGGCGCAGGTGTGGGTACTCTAGATGAGATAGAAGAGAATTTCTGAGCAAAGCATTCAACCTTATCTGTTGTAGATGTCAGAACTTCGAATTGATTGAATAGAGCTGGGATTGAGGATTTTCTGTTGTTCAGCACACTCTTGCACGGCCACCAATAATCTCTGAAACCGAACTTGCGAGATGCTATACGTTATTTCATTCTACCAGCAAACAGAAACTTCGCTTCATTGAGGACGCGCTTTGCACTCGTTACGAGCAGAGACAAAGAAATGTTTGTTGCAATCAGATGTGTCTCTCCGGTAGAAACAGAAGTGATTCCTGTGGGGGCTCTAGAGCCCGAGTAAGAAGGTAAGTACCAAGGAGATGGACACTGTTTAATTTGGTATTTCCTTTCACCCAGAGGGAGACCTCAGGCGCGAATTTTTGAACAGGATCATTAAAAACATTTTTTTTTCCATTGGACGTAATAAAGGAAATCACGGGGCGAGTCCCAATCTGCTCATTGAGAACAGAAGGATATTCTGTTGGTAGGAGGTTTATGGTTGGTGGGGAAGCGGAAGGGGATGTTTACAAACACTATCGCATGATCAGAGTTGCCAAGAGGGCAGAGCTGCGTAGTACGACGAGAGTCAGGGACGGAGATAAAAAGAGATTGATAGGAGAAGTGTGTCCATCGGGATTACTGGGGAAATGGGTGTGGAAGAGAGATTGAGAGACTGAGAAGTTAAGGGTTTGGATGCCAGCGAGGTCGGTGACAGCGTGTTTAATCCACCTGGAATGGTGGGCATTAAAGTCACCGAACACAAGTATATTTGCAAACGGGTGTAGGGAGATGGCCTTGTCTATATTATCGGAAATACTATCTAACATGCAACAATCTTGGAGGAGAAGATTAACGGTAGAGAAAGAAGAGATAGCTGACTTGAGTTTAGTAGAGAGAGACGGAGACACATATACGAATGGTCTGGAGATTCAAGAGAGAGTTCCCTAGCCACCAGGACATGTTCGTGAACATAAACTTCCAGACTATAAGGAGAGAAAGCTAGCCAGGAATCTAGTAATCAATGAAGTGAGTTTAAGAGATAAGATTAGTTTCGCAGAGAAATAGAATGTCCGGAGACATTTCGAAAAAGAACAATTCAACACTGCAGAAGTTGGTACGAATGCCACGACGGTTGGAAAAAGAAAGGTTAAGGGTTTAGGTGTTGTTTTTTTTATGTTGTGGCCAAGTAATTGGTTAAGAAATAACAAAACAAGAGGTTGCAGATAAATCGTGTATTGAACAGTAAATACAACAGAAGAGTGTTACACGACTTGGGAGTGTGTGTCGGTTGACCAGCGTTCAGTCTATATCACTGATAATATTTAACAGGCCCCACACGAGTTACATAGTAATGAACAGTGTGGCACTGTTCCCTGGGGACTACTTTTCCTACTAACTTTATAGTAGGTAGAAGAGTCCACAATAGCCTCATTAGAGGGAAGATACCACAAAAGTTGAACTGGCTTAGGTTTATATCTTGGGTCATTTATGGTCATGATGTGTTATATTGGTAAAGAAAACGACTTGGGTAGTAGTAGCGGTCGGTCATCTAATGTAAGATAGTCAGGAAGGGAACTGGTGCAGACTACAAGATAGTGTGGCCTCGGGGTTGCCCACCGGAGGTGCTTGGAAGGACACCCTTCCACGCGCGATATGGCACTGCAAGAACCCCGATATTATGCAACTGTTCATCAAAGCAGCCTCTCACGACGCTACGCAAGAGTTGGGGTTCCAAACTACCAGTCGGTTCTCTAACTCGTGTCATACTATGAAGCTCTGCCCTCTTGTCAAACAGAAAACTGCCAACAAGGTACCCACATTATGAATAGACGTTGCTACCATCCACACATATCACAGAAATTCATGACAGGAACACTATTAAGGCCTGAGAAAAGCAAAGGAACCGGGACCCTCTTCCTAAACATGAAACAAGGGATGAGACTCTACTCCTGTTCAAGAGAAGGGGGGAGAGTATGGATCGGGCGATAGGAGAGTCTATCTACTCCTATTTAAAAAAAATCCAGGGTTTGACTTCCAGGTAAATTATTTCAAAGAAACAACTTTCTTTCAGATAACATATTATTTAGGGAGTCAAGTTGCGGTCCACAGATACCCGGAACACACATAGATACATACCTGTCTGCTGGGACGAGGAAAGAATATAAAATACAATAATTAAGTTTTAATACCAACTCTTTCAAACTGCGTTGGTAAATCTCCAGCCAGTGACTACTAAATGGAGAAAGCTTCATAAACTACTGCGATTCAAATTAATATCACATTAACACGATTGTTTAAGACATCTCCCTAGAAGATGGAAAACTCTGACACAATAACCTCCGATTTTCATTTTAATCCAATGATGTAAATCAATTCATTTACTTTGAGACACCCTTTATATGCGGGCAGAATTAGAAATCATTCGGTTGATATCCAAGTGTGCTGGAAACCTACCGGGAGTGAAAGACCGCTCAGTCATCGCTAAGACATCTCCCTAGAAGATGGAAAACTCTGACATAATAACCTGCGACTTTCTTTTTAATCCAATGATGTGAATCAATTCTTTAATTTTGAGACACACTTTATATGCGGGCGGAATTAGAAATGATTCGGTTGATATCCAAGCGTGCTGGAAACCTACCGGGAGTGAAAGACCGCTCAGTCATCGCTAAGATATCTCCCTAGAAGATGGAAAACTCTGACATAATAACCTGCGACTTTCTTTTTAATCCAATGATGTGAATCAATTCTTTAATTTTGAGACACACTTTATATGCGGGCGGAATTAGAAATGATTCGGTTGATATCCAAGCGTGCTGGAAACCTACCGGGAGTGAAAGACCGCTCAGTCATCGCTAAGATATCTCCCTAGAAGATGGAAAACTCTGACATAATAACCTGCGACTTTCTTTTTAATCCAATGATGTGAATCAATTCTTTAATTTTGAGACACACTTTATATGCGGGCGGAATTAGAAATGATTCGGTTGATATCCAAGCGTGCTGGAAACCTACCGGGAGTGAAAGACCGCTCAGTCATCGCTAAGATATCTCCCTAGAAGATGGAAAACTCTGACATAATAACCTGCGACTTTCTTTTTAATCCAATGATGTGAATCAATTCTTTAATTTTGAGACACCCTTTATATGCGAGCAGAATTAGAAATCATTCGGTTGATATCCAAGCGTGCTGGAAACCTACCGGGAGTGAAAGACCGCTCAGTCATCGCTAAGACATCTCCTTAGAAGATGGAAAACTCTGACATAATAACCTGCGACTTTCTTTTTAATCCATTGATGTAAATCAATTCTTTTATTTTGAGACACCCTTTATATGCGGGCGGAATTAGAAATGATTCGCTTGATATCCAAGTGTGCTGGAAACCTACCGGGAGTGAAAGACCGCTCAGTCATCGCTAAGACATCTCCCTAGAAGATGGAAAACTCTGACATAATAACCTGCGACTTTCTTTTTAATCCAATGATGTAAATCAATTCTTTAATTTTGAGACACACTTTATATGCGGGCGGAATTAGAAATGATTCGGTTGATATCCAAGCGTGCTGGAAACCTACCGGGAGTGAAAGACCGCTCAGTCATCGCTAACATATCTCTCTAGAAGATGGAAAACTCTGACATAATAACCTGCGACTTTCTTTTTAATCCAATGATGTCAATCAATTCTTTAATTTTGAGACACCCTTTATATGCGGGCGGAATTAGAAATGATTCGCTTGATATCCAAGTGTGCTGGAAACCTACCGGGAGTGAAAGACCGCTCAGTCATCGCTAAGACATCTCCCTAGAAGATGGAAAACTCTGACATAATAACCTGCGACTTTCTTTTTAATCCATTGATGTAAACCAGTTTTTCTTTTTAGACAAAGTTCAGAGAATGGGATTGTCTCTGTGCAGGGATTTTCTTCACTAAAAAAATCTTCATACAAAGCTTCATATCATATTTATTTAACATCTTGAAATCTTATGTAAACTTCATCTCCGTTGCCCATATCAGAGGATGAATCAGGCAATGACATTGCTACGTATTGAGTCGCAACTATCTATCTATCTATCTATCTATCTATCTATCTATCTATCTATCTATCTATCTATCTCAATCTGTCCCTATCTATCTATCTATCTATCCTAATCTGCCCCTATCTATCTATCTATCTATCTATCTATCCCAATCTGCCCCTATCTATCTATCTATCTCAATCTTTCCCTATCTATCTATCTATCCTAATCTGCCCCTATCTATCTATCTCCGCCTAAACTCTGAAATTTTATTTACTATTTATTTTTTATCAATAGGAGTCGATTGGTCCGACTATCGCCCGTTTCACACTCCTTCCCTGTTTTGAAGACCTACGAAACCTTACAGACCAATGACAATAAGAACTCCGGAATTAATAGTGAATTTTTCTGATATTGTTCTCACAGAATTTGTTATTGTGTAATGAGTATGGTGCCGTTCCGTCTAAATAGGCCAGTCGTCAAAAAAAAAGAATTAAAATAAAAAAATAAAAATTTTGAAATAAATTAAAAATTACATATACATACACAAGGAAGACGGAATCAAGTATGGGGTGGGTTTATACTTAAACGGACAGAGAAAATGCTCGTTTGACGACGATAATCTATACAAGACAATGTCGAGAATTTAAGGCTTACCTATCTCATGCCAAGCGACAAGTTATAATGAACGCAGTGCTGGGGGGGGCGACCCATCCACCCCAACCGTGGGTTTGGCTAGCGTGCTACTAATGGAGAATATTCAAATCGACACGATGAAGAAACTGTCAGAATTCCGTGTCGAATTAATAATTCAACCAAGCAGGCAGAGAAAAGGCCAACATGGAACTGGAAATTAGTGACGAAATACGAGCAAATTCTCAAACATTGTCCATTCTTTACGCTCAAAAACGGGTTTCAGAATCGGATAAAATGTAATATTACCAGTTACGTTAGAATAGTTAGTTCTAAAATAAGATATGTTAGGGGGTCCAAAAGCGCCGGTTAACAAAAAGCAAAAAAAAATAAATGGAAAAAAAAAAAAAAAAAGAATTAAAATAAAAAAATAAAAATTTTGAAATAAATTAAAAATTACATATACATACACAAGGAAGACGGAATCAAGTATGGGGTGGGTTTATACTTAAACGGACAGAGAATATGAGGAATTGGTTACAAAGTTCGGATTCCGGATATGAGGAATTGGTTACAAAGTCCGGATTCCGGATATGAGGAATTGGTTACAAAGTCCGGATTCCGGATATGAGGAATTGGTTACAAAGTCCGGATTCCGGGTATGAGGAATTGGTTACAAAGTCCGGATTCCGGATATGAGGAATTGGTTACAAAGTCCGGATTCCAGACATGAGGAATTGGTTACAAAGTCTGGATTCCGGATATTAGGAATTGGTTACAAAGTCCGGATATGAGGGGTTTTATTTCAATTAAAATAAAAGAACTGAAATCAGGTTTAACATTTATTTTCAACGATTTATAGTAAACAAAATAAGCTAATGGTGAGTGAAATATAACGGAACAATGTAAATAGTATACATAATACCTCATCTCAGAAATATAGATAGATATAATAATTACAGTTAAGAATTTGTCTATTTTAGGTTAAATGAACATTGTCTTTTTATTAGAACACGCAGTAAAACTTTCTCTCATTCTTTATTCAACAAATGGTGAATCATGGAATCTTTCGCCAACAATAATATATAATGGGGCTCGGTAATATCTACGGTTTCAGACATTGGCTAGATGACTTGGAATATATAGCCCGCGGATAAGAAGCGACGATATTAGATTTTTCGTACCGATATATACATATCCGATGAGAAGTATAAGAACAAACATTTTACATCGAAATAAGTAGACTTTTATTTCATTTTCGTTTTTAAATGTTACTTTCTTCAAGACCATAGAAAAAAAAGCACCTCATTAAAAATTAATCTTTCTCTTCACAGGATTGAGCGCATAAACTATAACGCAAATGGTCCTCCTGCTAGTTGATAAGTACTGAAGAAAACCACAAACAGCTGTTAGCACTCGGCACGCAGATAGAAGCACTTGTGGGTACAGCACAAGGATTAGAACAAGAGTATAATTTAAGCGCTCTCATCTCCCCAGTCCAATTAATAAATGACAATACCTCATCTCAAGCACTTTTTATTGGTAGCTAAAGTATAAAACACTGGGTACTGGAAAAATGTTTGTCTCTATTTCTGAGATAAGATATTGTAACTATTTGCACTATTTACATTGTTCGAACTGTTGTCCTCATCTTTATTGTCATATTCACGACGTTTCGGCCGTTGTACGCTCCAGCCTTCTTCAGGATTTGTCTATATTTCTGAGGTGAGGTATTGTAGCTATTTACACTATTTACATTGTTCGCTCTGTTGTCCTCATCTTTATTGTCATATTCACGACATTTCGGCCAATTCTCGCTCCAGCCTTCTTCAGGATTTGTCTATATTTCTGAGATGAGGTATTGTAACTATTTACACTATTTAGTTTGTCCTTGTCTTCGTTACCATATTCACGACGTTTCGACCTTTGTGCGTTCCGTAATTCATCAGGCAAAAGGCATGGCAAGTGGAACTAGAACAATCTACCTCCGGTGGACGAAATAAAGGGTCCACTTCAAAATTCCAACGTATATCACCTGAAGAAGACCGGAGCGTACAACGGTCGAATTGTTGTGAATATGACAATAAAGCTGAGGACAATAGTCCGAATAATGTAAATAGTGTAAATGGAAAAATGTTGTGCTAAATTTGCAGAAAACACTCTATAAAAATTACTTTCGCTGCTGGCGTTCGAATCTCAGATACTTGAATATCAAATTTCGTGACTGTGAAAATTGACTTTAGTGGAAACCAAAACTTTAAGTTGCATTGTTTTTTCATGTTTGGCTTTAGAGCTTAGTTAAGTAGATTCATAATTCAGAGGTTAGTAATACAATTTAGTTAGTGAATTATGTTACGGCGTATGAAGTGAAACCATTTTCTTATTTTAAACTCTTAGCGGAGTATAGAAATACTCTAAAAAGTTTTTTTTCAAATCTGAATTTACAGCAGTGAAATATGAGGGTCGACTGAAATGTCCATAAGCTGATTATGAAGGGGTGATGACTGAGCTGTGAAATAACGCATTCATTAATTTCAACTCTTTTTATTCATAACTGCATTGCGTCTTTCTCGGTTAACTGACATCTGACTGGTCAAAGAAGACTTAAAATGTAACTAGTAACGGTTTCTCTTAAAATTGGACAAAATTTGACATCGTGGTATTTTCAATTACCTGTAGATAAAAGAGTTTAGCCCCAGGGACATTTATTCTGACATGGTTGCGACATTAGAGGATGATTTTCCAGCTTTATCAACAGTGCAAAAGTTGGCAGCTGGATTTAGGAGCGGAAGGGAGTGACTTGAAGATGAGACAAGGGCTGGACATCCTGTAACGACTACCGCGAGGAAAACATTGATCGTGTTCAGCACATGGTGATGGCTGACAGGCAATTGACTGTAAATCAAATGCTATTAGCATATCCCGTAAGAGAGTTGAGAATATTGGAATATGAACTTGGCATGATAACGGTTACTGCTCGGTGGACGCCACGTCTTCTGATGCCTGAATAAAAGCGCACGGAGCTGATCACATCACACGAAAATCTGACATTGCTTAAGGCAGATCCAGTTGGTTTCCTTGAACGTTTCCTAACCCAAGGTGAGTGTTGGGTTCATCACTTTTAGTTAGAGACAAAGAGACAATCCATGCAGTGGAAACAACCTTCCTCAAATGCTCCAAAGAAGGCCAAAGTCTTTTCATTTGTATGGAAGGTGAAGGTCTCAGGGTTTTTTTGGATGCAAAATGTATTGTGATTATTGACTATCTTCAAAAGGACAACACAATCAATGAAGAGTATGATATCAACTTGAGGCAGTTACGAAAGGCTATCAAGATCGAACGACCAGGAAATCAATTAAATTTTATCAGAACAATAACCCAGAACACAAAAATATTTGATTTCAATGGCTGCTGTGTGTAACTGTGGCTTTGAACTGTTTGATCACCATCTCTCCCTATTCTCCTGATTTGGCCCCATCTGACTATCATCTGTTCTCCAACATGAATAAACAGTTGGCTGAGAACCAGTACCGCGGCGCTGATGACGTCATATCTTCTGTTGATATCATTTTGAACCAACAGGACGAAAGCTTCTTCGCCAATGGGATCGAAGCATTGCTTCAGCAATGGAAGATTTGTGTGGACCGCAAGGAAAGCTATGTGGAAGATTAAACCTCATTTGGCCACATTCCATGATAATGTCTTGGTCAGCCTACGAACATTTCTCATCAGAGTTCAATGAACATTTTCGATCATCATCCCCTTCAGTTAAAGAAAGACTGTCTGTTATTGTTTGCTGATTTGAGTCTCAGAAAGTATTTATTAGTCTTAGAGCCTCTTTGAAACGGCCACCTACTGTCTCATTGGCTTGCGGTCTTATGTCCTCGTTGTGAAAGTTTTCTGATTGCAGATCGAAATTATGGCTTTGTTTACTTTGCGATTTTTATTATCCGTCTATTTTTAGAGATGGTGAAATGTTACTCTTGTTATTTTTATTTATTTTTCCATCACTACATGTTCGACCCTCCTCTCATACATATCTAGGGATAAAGCCTGCTCTTTTCGGTGCTATGTATGCATTTTGTTTTTAAAAGGGTTAAATTCCTTATTATTTTAACAAAAGGGCAAAACTACAAGGTTAAATGGAGAAACTATTCTTTTTGTAACTGTGCAATATTTTGTAAATCATTTTTTGTTTTATTAAAGGAATAAATTTTGATTTCAATATTTAAATTAAAAGAAAAAGTAGTTCTGCGTTATGATAGTGAGAAACATTTTCAAAAATTAAGAAAGAAAAATTTAAGGAAAAAAAAAGCGTGGTGTAAATCAATTTCCCCCGCCTTGCGGTCAAGTTAAGAAACAAGGGCAAGTAACTCAAACAGCGTGTTAAAACGCTGAGCAGGAACGGATTGTATTTCTCAAGTCTCAGAAAGTATTTATTAGTCTCAAGATGAATAGCATTTTATCGACGGCAAAATCACTTTGTGTACCACATTATATCACCAACATTTTATTATGTGTTATTTATTTCTTCCTTAAGACAGTGCAACCTTTTTGTACAATATTATTTAACGATTGCCAGTTGGAGTTGGTGAGTAAGCGAATGCTTCATTTTGATCTGTTTTGTTTTGCTGTTAGTGTTTTAAAGTTTAAAAAGCTTTTTTATTTAAGTATATAAAAATATTTATGCTATTTTATATCGGAAATAAAATTTTATAATCTGTAAAAATAAATAATCAATTTGAAAGTATAAAGAGACTGACTTTAAAAATAGGAAAAAAAAGATTTATTAGGATTAAGTAAAGCTGTGTGTTTTACTTCGTGTGGATAACCTTGTTATAAAAAGGGGGGGGATAAAACTGGAAAACCCGATGCGGAATTTTGAATATATACACAAACAAAGGTGTACTGAAAAGTTCTCATCCTGACTGTGAAAGGATTTTTAAAATTCTGTCGTTGTTTTTTTTTTGTTCATTTGTTCTTTTTTTTGTGGGGAAAAGGATCGGGCCGAGAACTTTTCAGCATCCTCGCCTATATCCTTTTTTCAGTTTTTCTAGTGTAATGCCCAATATTTGTTTTAAAAATAAACTAGAGTGATAATACAATATACTATAAATATTCGACGCGTGTTGAAATACCCGAAAAGGTTTCCGTTTTTTTTTTCAGTTAAAACAATGAAAATGCACTGAATACCTTTTTTTAACATGATTAACTTAAGGATAGTTACCCGGTGTATGTCAATAACAATTTTTCAAATAAATACAAATTGTGTCAAAATAATAATAAGGAAAGAAGAGTCGAATTTAAGTTTTTAGAAGTTAATCTTTTGTCGTTTGCTGAGAGATTTGTATAGCACAATTTTTAGACTATCAACCCCTTCATGGAAATTTTGATCCTTCAGCGACCCAATGTATATACAAGAAACATACCAATAATAAGTTTTATTTAAACGTAGAAATTCCTTTCCCTTTTTCCTTAACTATTGTTTCTCAATAAGATATAGGTTATGAATTTAAGCGCACTACTAGATTGGCGGAAAGGTCTCATCATTTTGCAATTGAAATGGCTTGATGTAACCGTAAGTTCTACACTAATAGTTTCTTCTGTCGCACTTTTCGCTTGTGGATCTCTCTCTCTCTCTCTCTCTCTCTCTCTCTCTCTCTCTCTCTCTCTCTCTCTCTCTCTCTCTCTCTCTCTCTCATCAACATAACAAAATCTATGGAACCATGATAATTTTCTTTTTTTTCAGTAAGGTTCACCCTGTACAAGGCCCTGGAGCCACTCGTGGTAGATGGTTATGTTAAGGGATAGTTTATATGGATAGCAAGAGAAGATAACTGTTGACTCTAGTCTTGAACAGGTGAAGATTGTAATGATCGGGGAAATATCCTGTTGGGAATTTGTTCCACAGGGCAGTGGTTCGCCAGAAGAATCTGTTCGAGTGGAACTTACTTCTCGTTGGTGGAATACGGCGGGAATGAGGGTTGTTTGTTATTATGTAAATCGCATGGCGAGTCCTAGCCGTGAAGCTCAGACCTGGTGGAAACAGGAAATGCTGTTCGTCCGAGCACTTTTCATGGTAGTAGCGATAGAGCAGTGAGAGACTCGCCACATCCTGTCTGTGTGAGAGAGGTTGGAGGGTGAAAAATAATTGTTCTCTCACAAGGACTTGGACACGGTTTTGAACCCCATCGAGACTGGAAAGTGACGACTGAGCAGCTCCTGGCAACAGCACTCCATTCGTGGCCTGATCTGGCTCTTATAAAGGTAGAGGATAGCATGAGGAGTCAGGTACTTACTGGAGCGGTAAAGGGAGCCGATCATTTTACCTGCATCTTTAGCAATGGATCGTATATAGGAATTGAGGTTGGGTGTGTGTTTCAGGCACAATATCATCTCCAGGCACGATGCCTTCTCGAGGGGACATCCGTTCATCGTGACTTGCAGTAGTTCGGGGTCTTATCGGCGGTGATGGAATGTAATTAGTTTGGTTTTCGAGCCAGTTCTTTCCCCACTGGAACCTTAGTGTTAGATCAGAAGAGAAGTCATATGTCAATCTCTAATTGTCACAAGATTTAGAGTTATGTCCGTGTATCATCGACATAGAAGTTTACAAATGATCGGAGTATATTATTAGGTAGACCATTTATGTAAATCAGAAAGACGGTTGGTCCGAGAAGTGACCCCTGGGGTACGGCTGCGTTGACCACTCGGGCCTCGGAAGACTGGTTGATGTTAACTACCTTCAGGGATCTACCTATCAAGAAAGATTATAGAGAAAACCCTTCCAGTGATTCCATAGATGGAGAGCTTGTGTAGCAAACCTTTGTGGCAAACCTTGTCGAAGACTTTCGAGATATCTAATGCTATGGATCTTGCGGTATGTGTGTCGTCAAGTGCCTTACTAATTCTATGTATAATGGTAGTTAGGACATCAGCAGTGGATCGGGATGATCAAAACCCATATTGCTCGTCTCATAAGAGGTTGTTCCTATCCAGTTGACCGACGACCTTCTTGTTGATTAAGGACTGATGATGTTGAGGAGACTAATGATTTTATACTGGGAGGGAGAGAATCGGTTGCCCGCGTTCTTGAAGACCGGGCACACGCTTTCCATCTTCCACATGCTTTGGAAAGATTTCTCCTTCAATCAGCGGTTCGGTAACTTTGCAAGACTCGGGGATAATTCTGGGTTGATACTCTTAAGGACGACCACTGGAATTTTGTCCGGGTCAGTGACTTTTTTGGGATCGAAGCTTTTGATATGTCTACAGAATTCTTTTTCTGAAATGAGTGTATTACTGAGATTGTGCTGAACGAGACGGGAGAATTTGTGGAGGAATGGCCTTTGTCATCTAACGTTGAGTTTGAGGCAAAGATTGAGGCGAAATGCTTCGCCTTGTCTGTCGAGTAAGATATGACCTCAGGACGATTTATCATCGTGGGCACACAGCTCATTTGCTTTCCTTCATAATTTGGTTGGTGATCTTCTAGAATTCGCGTGATCCAATCTTTTTATTTTCAACCTTGGCCTGAACAGATCGCGTGTAGATGCTTTTTGCGTTTACCAGGATTCTCTTGCAGCCATTGAAATGTTTGCATAAACCGATGACAGGTCCATGACTTTGTCTACATGAACAAAATCTATGGACTGATGAAAATATCTGCGCAACAAAATAAATGAAGCAACGTAAATTTCTGGGCAAAAACGATCAACGGAGCATGGTAACATTTGCAAAGCAAAATCTATGGAAGCATGAAAATTCACAAATAGATCAACCTGGTTTTGAAAATATCTCACCAACCAAATTAACAGTCATGAGAATGACTAAACTAAATATTTATTGAGCCATGACATTTGTTTAAACAATTAATTCTATGGAGCCACGCTAAGTTCCGCGCATAAAAAAAACTATAAAATCTGCACGAAAAACTCTGGAGTCATGTTAATATATCTGCAAACAATCTCCACAGGAAGAAAAAGCACTGCACAACGAAATCTATAGGGGTCATGACAATGTCTGCGCAAATAGATCTACGGAGAGATGACTATTTTTGCAGAACAAAAGCCATGGCAATGGCCAGGCAAACAAATCTACCGAGTCAAGAAAACGTCTAACAAAATCTATTTTGACGACACAACAAAATTTATGGATACATCAAAATCTCGAAATACATTCTTTGGTGCCACGTTAATATACGCCGAAAAACCTACAGTCTACACAAAATAAATCTATGCAGCTATGACAATGTTTGAATAATAAAATCTATGGCGCTATGACAATGTCCACGCAAACAAATCTCTGCAGTCAATTATAATATGTGTTGAATGACTGTACAAATAGATCTACGGGGCCATGAGTATGCACAATAAAATCAATGGAGCAGCCATGAGAATATCTACGTAAATATCAACGGAATCGTGACAATTTCTGCACATCAATATCTATAGAGCCATAATAACGTCATGATAACGCTATGATAATAGCACAACAAAATCTATGAATCCATAAACATATATGAGTAAATAGATCTACAGACGATGACTGAACAACATGTCATGATAATAGATCTACAGACGATGACTGAATAACATGTCATGATAATAGATCTACAGACCGATGACCATGTCACCACAATAAAAATTTATGGACCGATGACAATGTTTGCAAAAAGAAGGAACATGGAACCAGCATGTTGACAATGGTTGCGTAAAAATGCAGGGAGCTCAAGTAATGGCTGCGTAAAAAGAAATTATAATTATGACAGTGTCTGCAAAATAAATTATGAGGAGCCATGACAACGCTTGCAGAACAAAGTCTATGGAGCCATGATAATATCCACGCAACAAAATATATGCAGCTAATTTAGTATTTGTGCAAATAGATCTACAATGTCATGAAGTATTTATACAATAGATTTATGGAGCCATAACAATGTCCACGCCAAGAAATCTACGTTACCATGATAATTTCTACGGAAAAGTAATCTAGAGATACATGATTCTGTATAAAAAAAGCCATGCAAATATCTGCGCGAATAGATCTATAGATTTATGAATGCCTGCACAACAAAATCAATGGAGCTTATATGATATCTGCGCAAAAAACATCTCAATGTCTGTACAGTAAAATCTATGGAGCCAATATAATGTCGCAAATAAGTCGACGGTGTCTCCACAACAAAATAGCATCCTCGCAGAAAAAAATCTGCAGTGTGATGACAATGCCGGCGAAATTAATCTAAGAAACAAATATATCTGGGCAAATTGATTTGCAAATCCATAATGACTGCGCATCAAAACCTACTTGGGAGACATGACAATATATGCGCATCAATGTTTGATGAGGCCGTGATAATGTTGGAGTCGTGATGACTTCTGCACAAAATGATCTACTCAGTCAAAATAATAACGTAACAAGAAGATCGATTGAGACATGACAACGCCCTCCCCTAAATGTCTGATGAACAAGACTTCCGGAGACATCATAATAGTTTTACCATAAAATTTACTGAGCCCTTACAAATCGGGGTTTATAACAATTCATCAAATGTAATCGTGTGCTTGTAAATTCCCACACCCACGCGACTCTGTGCACAATCGACAAAACGTCAAACAATTATTTTCTAAACGCAATTGAAAAATGACGTATGCAATCTTTTTTTTTCTTCTTTTTCAAAAACCCAGTTTTCTCTACCCAAGAGGGTCAAGCCTGAAATCACCAGGTGTTAAGAAAAACAAATAGAATACAAAAGCACCCCCCACATTATTTAAACATCCTGTATTACTTAACGCTCGGACCCTTGGCGTATTTTATGCGTCTGAAGAGACGTACTTTAATTATGGGCACTTAACTAAATAAGGGTATCAGTAGGCTTGCTGTCATTTGCTTGCATAGTGCAGGGGGTGATTTCCAATTTGTCGGGACAGAAAAATTAAGTCACCCATTTTGTATCTTTGTAGAGCATTAGACTCTTGTCAAGTAATCTAAAGCTCAATTCCAATATATTCAGTCGGTCACAGCTCGTTACCATACATAACTAGTAAGAGAAACGAAAACTGCATCGGCCTCGAATCGAAGTACTCTAAATATAGGTATGAAGTTCTATTTAGACAGTTTCTTACTAAAGAACGTCTAAAAAGGCCTTACCAATCGCTTGAAAACAGACTTATAGCTCGACTGCCGATGCATGAACTTTTACAACAGCAAATTTAAAATCGAGTCAACCCAGTTCTGAGGTGCAGTTGTACCCAAGCAGACAATTGATATTAGTTGTCGTATCTCTGTAGCAAGCTTTTCACCTCCATGGAGAAAAAGTGTTTGAATAAAAGATATGAGTTACCAGTCTCGAATGAAAACTATGATTTATGTGCCCTACAGATTAAGTAGGGAGATATGGTATTTCACTTTTCAAACGTAAAGTGTTTATGGACAAAACAAAAATCCATCTAAATTCTCAGACTCACAACCTCTCCTTGTGTTTGTTATTCATTCATCAGTTCAAATATAGAAATGGCTTTCTTAAAAGCTACTCTTAAAAAAAAAACAATTTAATACTTTCTCTAAACAGTAAGTAATTTTGAGAGGAAGAAAATATTTTGGGGAGGTGAAGGGTTGTTTTATGGTAAAAATTGTTTTCGTAGTTGATTATTCCTCTTTAATATCTCTTACTTTCTTTTCGGGTACTTCCTCTCCTCCCAGTTTTCTTTCTCTTTTTCTGTAAGATAAAAAATACCTTCTTTTTTTCACTCTTTCTTCCTTTCTCTTTTCTCTCTCTGCCCACCTCTCTCTTTCCCTCTCCCCCTCTCTCTCCCTGCCTCTCTCTCCCTCCCCCCTCTCTCTCTATCTATATATCTATCTCTCTCTCCCTCTCTCTCCCTCTGCCCATATCGAGGATATGCGGATGGTGTAATAGATAGCGGTTCGGAATAATAAATCGGAGATCTGGGTTCAATTTCCAGTTGGTTTCATTGCATTCACTTATACGCAAATACCCCTGAAAAATTTATGAATCCAAGTACTCCCCCAAGCTAAGGATTAAACAGTGGAAAAAGCATTCTTACTTTCAAAAAATTGTTAACGCAATATTCACTCGCAAAAAAAAAATTATTCTTACATTCAAAAATATGCCTTGGCTTTAAATAATCCACAAAGGGTTGATAAGTCGTAAAAATCAAATCCAGCAATCCTCTAATTCGATCCCATTTAAAAGTATTTTTATTTTCTATTTATCTTTCTTTATGCGAATGTTTCTTTTTTTAAATATTTTTTCTCTTCACTCATCCCAATACTTTCCTCGTTTCTCTCAATGAGTTTCTTCCACTTTTTCTGTTCTCTCTCTCTCTCTCTCTCTCTCTCTCTCTCTCTCTCTCTCTCTCTCTCTCTCTCTCTCTTCTTTGACCTTTTCTCTCTTTCTCCTTTCACTCTGCTGTCTCTGCTTCTCTTATCTCTCATTCTCTTTCTCTTCCTTACTCTTTTTTCTCTTTTCTGTCAATTTTTTTGCCCCTTCCTCTCATTCCCTTTCTCTTCCCTTCTCCTTTTTCTCTTCTCTTTCAAACTTTTTATCCTATCTCTCATTCCCTTTCTTTTCTCTTCTCTTTTTCTCATTCTCTTTCCCTTCCTTATTCTTTTTTTTCTCTTCTTTCTCTCTCTATATTCCTATATTATTCCTCTCTTTATTCTCTTTATCTTCATTACACCGTTTTCCCTCCTCTTTCGCTCTCTCCTTTTTCATTTAAGTCTCATTCTCTCTTCTCTTCTCTTCTCTTCTCTCTCTCTTCTCTCCTTTTACTCACTCTCACTTACATTTAGTTTTGAAAATTGTACGTAATTATTTGTGTTTTTATTTTGATCTGTAATTTCAGGAAATATCAAAACGTCCTCATGATCTCAACAAATATTCTGAAACAATTCGTTTTCATGTTTTTTATTCTTTCTCAGCCTGTTCATATCGTTTTATTAATCATTTCACCGCAAGCAAGTCAATAAAGCCACTAAGACGGAGTTACTGAGTGCGTGACAATATGTAAAGAGAAAACATTATTCAGGAGAAAGAACAATAAAACATCATGAATTAAGATGGCAAAAGATAGCGATTGATACTGCATTTAAATTTTGGAAGGTCAAAATTGACTGAAAGGGAAGAGGCTGGAGGTAAGTTCCAAAAGTATGAGAGAAGAAACTCTCAGCATAGAACCTACGGTTACATCTAGCCATTTCAACTGTAAGATGATGAGGTATTGCCTCCAATCTAGTACTGCGCTTAAATTCATAGAGTCGAGATACCTAAGAGGAAAGCTCATTAAAATGATTGCCATGAACAGATGTATAAAAAGTCTATGGAGCCATGCAAATATCTGTGCAAATAGATTTGTGGATTCATGAATATGTCTGCACAACACAATCAATGGCGTCTAGATGATAGCTGCGCAAAAAACATCTCACTGTCTGTACGGTGAAATCTATGGAGCCAATATAATGTCGCAAATAAGTCGACGGTGTCTCCACAACAAAATAGCATCCTCGCAGAAAAATCTGCAGTGTAATGACAATGCCGGCGAAATTAATCTAAGAAACAAATATATCTGGGCAAATTGATTTGCAAATCCATAATGACTGCGCATCAAAACCTACTTGGGAGACATGACAATATATGCGCATCAATGTTTGATGAGGCCGTGATAATGTTGGAGTCGTGATGACTTCTGCACAAAATGATCTACTCAGTCAAAATAATAACGTAACAACAAGATCGATTGAGACATGACAACGCCCTCCCCTAAATGTCTGATGAACAAGACTTCCGGAGACATCATAATAGTTTTACCATAAAATTTACTGAGCCCTTACAAATCGGGGTTTATAACAATTCATCAAATGTAATCGTGTGCTTTTAAATTCCCACACCCACGCGACTCTGTGCACAATCGACAAAACGTCAAACAATTATTTTTGTAAATGCAATTGAAAAATGACGTATGCAATCTTTTTTTTTTTCTTCTTTTTCAAAAACCCAGTTTTCTCTACCCAAGAGGGTCAAGCCTGAAATCACCAGGTGTTAAGAAAAACAAATAGAATTAATACAAAAGCACCCCCCACGTTATTTAAACATCCTGTATTACTTAACGCTCGGACCCTTGGCGTATTTTATGCGTCTGAAGAGACGTACTTTAATTATGGGCACTTAACTAAATAAGGGTTGATATTGCAATTAAATTTTTGAAGGTCAAAATTGACTGAAAGGTTAGAGGCTGGAGGTGAGTTCGAAAAGTGCGGGAGAAGAAACTCTTAGCATAGAACCTTCGGTTATAATCTAGGCATTTCAACTGTAAAATGATGAGACCTTGCCACCAATCTAGTACTGCGCTTAAATCGATAGAGTCGAAATGCCAAACAGAAAAGCTCGTCAAACATTACCAGGAACATATGTATTTAAAAAAAGGCACAGGGAAGCTATGTTACGAGGGTGGGAAAGTGACTGAACCCGAGATGCCATGTCATGACCAGTAATATTACTGATTCATCTTATATTATCAAGAATCTCCCAATATATATAGCAGAATCACCTGACCAGATATGACAGTAATATTCAATGGAAAAGCGAATGGTTGACTTATAAATGTGTAAGATAAATTCTGGCGTGAAAAATTGTCTTGCACGACACAACCAACTTTCTGAGCAGCAGACCTTAATCTTTCCAATTCATGTCAGTCACGCTTCTGGTGGTTAGCATCAGTCATATCAGTTTATTCATATTTACAACAGACTACTGAAATGTTCTCCATCCAACCCAGAAACTTTTCCAAAAGGATCACTTCTATCTATCTGATAGAATAATGTACATGAATATAGCATTGATGTAATTTCCCAAGTGGAAAATGGTAGTTTATCTGTCAGACTGCCAACTTTGAAAATCATAATTCAAAATTCTAGCTTTGTATCTATATTCGAGCACAGTTTTTTATGTGGTAGGATGTGGGTGATCATTGCTCTCCACAACTTCCTATCCTTTGTAGCTCAAATCAATTTTTTTCTTTTTGCTATCCTTTTTAATCCCTTTTCTAGCCTTAATTTACACAAGCTTCTTAGGTAGGTTACTCTTTCCTTCAATATGTTCCTTTGTGTGTCGAGTTCTCCATGTCCTCTTTTCTCATTTTGTCTCCGAATTTCAACTCTTTATATCTGAATCTAAATACGTATTTTTTGTTTCCACTTTCCTTAGACTGTTCATAGTTTTCCCATCATTCTTTTTAGAATCCCATCTCTGCTAACCCAAATCTCCTCTTTATCTACGAGGAAATTATCCAAATACCCAAATCTCCTCTTTATCTACGAGGAAATTATCCAAATACCCAAATCTCCTCTTTATCTACGAGGAAATTCTCCAAATACCCAAATCTCCTCTTTATCTACGAGGAAATTATCCAAATACCCAAATCTCCTCTTTATCTACGAGGAAATTCTCCAAATACCCAAATCTCCTCTTTATCTACGAGGAAATTCTCCAAATACCCAAATCTCCTCTTTATCTACGAGGAAATTCTCCAAATACCCAAATCTCCTCTTTATCTACGAGGAAATTATCCAAATACCCAAATCTCCTCTTTATCTACGAGGAAATTATCCAAATACCCAAATCTCCTCTTTATCTACGAGGAAATTCTCCAAATACCCAAATCTCCTCTTTATCTACGAGGAAATTCTCCTCTTTATCTACGAGGAAATTCTCCAAATACCCAAATCTCCTCTTTATCTACGAGGAAATTCTCCAAATACCCAAATCTCCTCTTTATCTACGAGGAAATTATCCAAATACCCAAATCTCCTCTTTATCTACGAGGAAATTCTCCAAATACCCAAATCTCCTCTTTATCTACGAGGAAATTCTCCAAATACCCAAATCTCCTCTTTATCTACGAGGAAATTATCCAAATACCCAAATCTCCTCTTTATCTTTGACGAAATTATCCAAATACCCAAATCTCCTCTTTATCTACGAGGAAATTATCCAAATACTCAAATCTCCTCTTTATCTATGAGGAAATTATCTAAATATCCAAATCTCCTCTTTATCTTTGACGAAATTGTCCAGCATTCATATAGGAGGGTTGATATTACATCGCAGTTCGGCGCTTTTCTTTGTTTCAAACGAAATTTTCCTGTTTCATAATACATTGTATAGCTTTTAGAAGGCATCTTCCTTTATTCGAATGCTCCTTCGGATTTCTTTGTCATATATTCTGTTACACTGTTAAAGCGCTTCCCAAATAATTAAATTTCTGTATTTGTTTGGCACAAAGGTCAATTTGCCGCTAGATTAAAACAACGAAAGTAAACCCTACTTTTTTATTCTAATATCTCCAAAATTCCTTTGCTCGCATCTTGTGCTGCACGGCTTGTTGAGGGCCATGCAGTCTGTTTTCTTAAAATTGATCTTTAGTTCTTTCTGCTCGTTCGAGCGCTGCTACTAAAAATATACAATTCTATAACTTACAAAGCAGGCAACACTTGGTGGTTAAAGCAGTTGAAGAGTATTTAACTTCGTCTATAGCGATAGGTGCCCAGATAAACGACAAGATTGCAGAATTAGCCATCACCACTTAAAAGGTGTGAGTAAGACAATCATTCCTCCATCTTTTCTTTATCCATTTAGTCTCTTTAGAGTACTACGTTCATCAACGTTTATTTTCTTACTTACCCTTCTTTCCCTTCTCTCTCTCTCTATCTATCTATCTCTCTCTCTCTTCTTTCCTTAAACTAACCGGAACTATGTCAAGTGCACTTCCTGTCAATACTATTTCGCATTTCAAAATGGCCGCTACGTACACATAACAAATATAAGATTCATTAAAAATGACTGGCAAGGTACTGCGTTTAACCTTTTTATTTAATTTTTCTTGTGTCCGTATAAGTTTTTTTTTATTATGGCCATAAAGTTTGTAAAAATTATCCGAATGTTTTGTATGTCCGTGCGCTTTCGACTATTGTTTTAGCCATTATGAAGGTTTTTCTTTTATCAAGAAGACTCGCATTGAATCTTTCTGACCGTAGCTCAACTATGACGGATTTAAAAACGGAATTCTACAAAACACCATCAGCAAAATACACGTAGAAAATACATGCATAATAAGTCTATCCACATGTTAATAATAAGTCTATCCACATGTTAATAATAGGTCTATCCACATGTTAATAATAAGTCTATCCACATGTTAATAATAAGTCTATCCACATGTTAAAAAGACTAAATATAAAGGAAGCATTGATAAAAAAAAAGAAAGCCAGGACTCAATAACATCAACTATGAACACGGTCACAATGTTCTGAGCGTGTTTGGAAAATAAAAAAATATTCCGAGGAGGCAAGATACATACGTAAAAATCTACATATTCAGTTAGAATTAAAAATGAATAGAATAGCCGAAAGCGATCGGACAATTTTTACATAAAAAGAAAAGAAATCCTTATACAAACACAAGAAAAATTAAAAAGAAAGCTTGATTTCAGTACCTTGCCAGACATATTTAGGAAACTTCTATAAAAGAAGGATTGCTACCAAATACACACACACACACACACACACACACACACACACACGCTCAGTAGGTTATGCGTTGCTTTCCACCGTCCCTGTTGACTTCAAACTGTCCTGTGAGTATCAAATGTTTCAAGCCGTCTTTCTTCATTAGGTGCCCTAGAAATTTCAAATCTCTCTTTCTGGTGTTAGGTATATGTGTTCTTTTTGTTTAAATTTTCTCTAAATCTTCGTCGTTCGATCCATGGTATCCTCAGCATCCTTTATTTCGTTCACTGGGGTAGATTGTTCTTGTTCCACGTACCATGCCTTTTCTGGGTATCTCAGTTTCAGTTATCTCCCTTTAGTAACTCAACTCTCCCCTTCTCTGCTGTTGTCAGGTATTGAACTCACAATTCTTTAGATCAAATCATTGAATTACTTCAACCAACGCTTTTATCCACTGGACCATGTGGGTAAATTCCAACATATATCCCCTGAAGAAGGCCGGAGCGTACAACAGCCGAAATGTTGCGAATATGACAATAAAGATGAGAACCACAGTCCGAACAACGTAAATAGTGTAAAAAGACTTTGAGTATTAAAAATATTTTGTAAAATGCTTCTAAAATCCAAGTAGGACAGTTTTTTATTGTAAACCAATCTCTCCAGATATTTTGCCACTTTCTTTACATAAATGTTGAAGTTGATGAAAATCAACAAAATATTGACAAATAATTTGCGGTTTTTCAAGGTTCCAAAATCTCTTTTAAAGCCATTTGAATTCTGCGACAGTTATTTTTAAACGGCTTGTGGCGCGCTCACTTGTTGATAATTGGTCATCACCAGCGATTTATGAAGTCTGATGCTGGATAAACACGAAACTCCTAAGTATCCCAGAGCAACACCACTGATGATGTGACTGCGGTCATTTTACAGAAGGATTTCCAAACATTGACCTCGACGATAAACCCACCCATCATTTTATCATCGATTTTTTTGTCACATTTTTTTCTGACTCATACACGAGTATATCCGGTATGTAAGGTGCGATCGAACATCGACTCATACACGAGTACATACGGTATGTACGGTGCTATCTAACCTCGACTCATACACGAATACATGCGGTATGTAAGGTGCTATCTAAGCTCGACTCATACACGAGTACATACGATATGTAAGGTGGGATCGAACCTCGACTTCGGACACCGGCGAGGAAAGCGTAACTCTTGAAATCACAAAGAAGATTACGACACTGGGATTTATACTTTCATAACAGCGAAAACACTTGAAACGGACAAAATTCATCTATATTTATATATATATATATATATAATTTTTTATAACTACCCTTAATTATTTACTGTTTTTTCCTCACCCCCAAAGTGTATTTCAAGGTCGGCTATAACAGGTTTAGACTTCAAATTTCAAAAAATGAAAGAAAAAATCTGAAAAACGAACATATACATAAATAAAGTAGACATTGTAGTTTATTTTGCCGTATTTAGTTTTCTTATTGTTAATTAGTTTCTGGTCACCATTTTCACTATAAAATTTAAGTAACCTGTCTTTCTGTTTCTTTATACAGGGTGTCCATATTGAAGAAAAAACGTATGAATTCACACGACGGATAAAAAAAATGCCAAGTGGCGTGGGTCAAGTAGGTAAGATTTTTACGCGCCAAACTCCTCAATAAAAGTATTCGGTTTTCAGATGTTTTCTGTTTTCAGATTTTCGGATAACGGATTTTCAACCTGTAGTAATAAATAAAATTAAAAACTTCTAATAATTATTTCCTAGTTTTTCTTCACACTCAAAGTGTATTTCAAAGCTGGCTATAACAGACTTGCACTTCAATTTTTTTTAAAATGAAAAAAAATAAATCTGAAAAACGAACACATACATAAATAGTTTTACAAATTCCTTGGGGACAGTTGTTTCGGTTTTCCGATTTTTTTCGGTTTTCGGAAATTGAAACAATATTACAGCAAAAACGTATGAATACTCACACCACAAGAGATAATAAAAAAAAACTACAAATATTATTACAGTTTATTTATCGAGTAACATATCGATTAATGAGAGGGGGGATAATTAAGAGCATAAGTATTGAATAAATTTTAATTATTTCAGGCAAAAATGCCTTGTATAAAGTAAAAATGAACACCATCAAACGATAAAATAAAAATAAATGTTACGCCATGGTGCCCTTCTTTTGCCTGTTAAAATATATTCACCGCGCTTGCCTCACTGTCTTTCCATATTGTCCCTTGCCAAAGAGTAGCGTAAGATAGTTTCCAAAGACTCGGGTAAAGAAAAACTACAGACAGTAGGTATTGTAGTTTATTTTGCCGTATTTAGTTTTTTCCTATTGTTCATTAGTTTCTGGTCATCATTTTCACTATAAAATTTAAGTAACCTGTCTTTCTGTTTCTTTAAATTATACACAGTGGTTAATACGACACTGTATTTCCCAGACAGACGCTGAACAGGAACACCGCGATCAAGCTTCTGCAAAAGCTCTACTTTTTGTTTTCTTGATAACAAGAGATGCTTCCTGTTCTAAAACAAAACAAAATTAAATGTTCGTTTATCGTCTGTACTCTGAGTTTCATAGAGATCACATCCACTCTTCCGAAAGGATTGACTGATTTGTTTATTTACGTTTTATCAACCCTTTACAGGTTATTTAAAGCCAGAAAATATTTTTACATTGTAAGAATTTTTTTAACATAATAATGATTTACTGATACAATTCCTACTAATTACCCCATAGATGGGGTAACTAGAGGTGGATTCATATCTTTGCTTACGCGTAGTTACTCTTGGGCAAAGGTATGAATCTACCTCTTCTGGATTCATACCTATAACGAATTTAAGTGAAATTGGAACGCGGCTCTTAGAAATTCCGAGCCATTATCCATTACACCACCTGTACTTAGAGAGGCCCAATGGTGATTTTCTAAACATAGCTTAGATTGTGGTACAAGGCCGAAAGTAGGGAGCACCCAACGAGGATCGAACTCTCACTACTCAGTCGTAATTGTTCTAGCGAGGCAAGCATTATGACCATAAGCCTTCAACTCTTTGGGAGACTTTCAGGTAACTATTAGATCGAGTCAAGTAATTTTCATTTTGGGGAATTACTTGTAATACCGAATGTATGAACTTAACTGCTAACCATGCATGGCAATTTAGGAATAATTTTGAATTGAACTCGTATACAAAAATGTTCAGCGCAAAACGCAAGAATAAAATTCCACCGCCTACCACAAAAACTGAGACCCATCGAAGAAAGGTAATATTTTATATGTGGTGCGATCGTTGAAGTGTTATTCATTTAGAATTCTTAAAACGGGATGATGCAATAAATTCACACTTATAAGCCCAGCATCTGCAACGTGTCCATAAAAGTCTGGTCGAAAACTTTGTTCTCCCCCATGAAAACACTAGACCGCAGGCAGCAAGAGTGATAAAGAAAAGACAAATTTCAAACTCGCTGGACCTCTTTCACCCAACCTGCTATATTCACCTGATCTTGTACAAATTTATTATTGAATTTTACCCGATCGTTGCAAAATGTTTCGATGAGGAAGACTTTCTTTAATAAAAATCAGATTCAAGATTTTGGTGAAAAAGTCTCGTATCAAAACTTGGTGAATTTTACTCAAAAGTGGGAACCTTTACAACAAACGTGTTACTTAATGTTTAAAATGAATTTTTAAAAATGAAAGATCTTCCTTGTAGCTTTTATTTTAGTCTTAATTTCGAGCTAATAATTAACATTTAATATTTCCATTAAGCAAAATACGTTGTTGTACTTTAAAATATTTTTTTTCTAAAATAACTTATTAGCGCCCCTCTTGAGTCGTCTTTTATCGCAATTCTCTTTATTAAAAATATCTTCCTAAAATAAAATATACTTTTCTGAAACTTTATTTGAGGAATATTAACTGATTTAAAGTATAATTAATCTGATTTGAAACAAATATTATTTACTTTAAGTTTAAAATATCACAGAAATGCATTTTTAACCTTTCAGTAGCTGTGTTTTTAACCGATAGCTGTTTTGATGTGTTTTGAGAACTTGATGACAGATCTAATGTTCTACGGAGAAAAGTAGAACACATTCTAAATTTATTTTTAAGTACTCAGTAATCTTAAAAATTTATGAAAATTTTCTCTGTAAGCTAAAGTTTTATTGAAATTTTAGAAATGTTTACATTTTTACTATAGTCATGTCTCTTATTTTCTGATAATGTCGTGTATGGTCACCCGTAGTTACAAATAAGTAAACAATATTGAAAAAATTCAAAATCATTTTTAAAATATTGATGTTTGATCATTTGTATTAAGCATTTTAACTTAATAATAATATCGAAAGTGGTGAAATTAATACAGAATTTTAGAACTTAACAAACTTTTCTAATTAAAATTTTTAACAAAGTGAAAACAATTCTTGTAAAAATTAATTATTTGTCGAAAACAATAGTGTCCTTAATATATTTTATATATAAAAGCAATTAAAAGCTTTTCTAAATAAATAATGTCATAGTTTTATTGCATTTTTATTTTACGATTCAGAGCAGATTTTTTGTAAATGGTGTTTCTGTTTGATAAAAACAAATTGATGAATTAAATTCTCCAAGGATCCCTGCATTAATTAATATAAATGCGAAGAGGCTGGAATTTTAATTTCTCCAAATTTCATAATATTAAGTAAGTAGAACAAATGTAAATAAATATTTTTCACCAAAATTTTCTAAAAAAAATATTTAAAAAATAATTCCATTCATTTCTGAAAATTTAATTAAAATCCGACAATTATTTGATTCTGCAAGGATTTTCAAAGCAATGTGATTTTTACCGCAAAAAAGACGCTAATTTTCCAATACTAATCTTTGCCCACCTACTTGACGCAAGAAAAACAATATTTTTAAAGTTTTGAACGTCTTAGGAAGGATTAAAATATTTAAGAAAATAATCAAAAATACTTTTTTTCTCTTAATAATAAAATGAACCTTGTTTTTATGAAGTTTGGGGCTTTTTTCATCATGGCGTGCTTCTTGTTTGGAAAATCTTTGATGGCACCTACTCAAATGGTATTACGTCCTGGGTACGACGTTAAACTGCATCCAACAGCAAGGCCTCTGATCAGGAGGTTTTGAGGAAGCGTGGAACCACCACTTAATTGCTGGTGTTCCCAGGTCCACCCTGACCCGGAGTGGTAGCACCTGTTGGGGTCCCAGCTATGGGAAAATAGTGAACTTCCAGGTCTTTTCCAGCACATTGAAACAATGATGTTGCCAACTACAATTTTTTGAAACAATGATGTTGCCAGCTATACGTTTTTGATATATTTAGTAAATACTGGATCTGGCATTAAATAACCCATAGTGGTTGATATGCCATAAAACCCCAAACAACCATCAAATGGTATTAAAAGACTGCTTGTTAACTGGCAAGATGTCATTGCTAATAAAATGGTGAATAGAGAACTGAAAAAAAAGTAATTGAACTATTTTCTTTGAAAATAAAGTTGATAAAGGAAAGCAAACATTATTTATGACTCAACCTACGAGTTACTTGTATAAATTAATTAACAGAACACACAGCCCAAGGCGTGGGCTAATCATTGTATCAAAATTCAAACAGGTTCAGCAATTTCCCTATCTGTGGGTGGTGCAGTAACCAAGGAGAAAATCATCCGACACAGATGTGGTTGATTTTTTTTACCTTAACCCTTTTCTTACTATTTCATGATTGTTGTATAAGACACTCAGTGTGGATCTCAATCAATTCCCGCGATCAAACGGACCAGCCTCAATACCACTTATCCAACGCCGATAGACTAGCTTCAATAAGTATTGTTATGTTTGGGCGCGTCTTCCATTTGTACAACAAATCGATGTTCAAGCTCAGGACTTTAAAGGGCACATAATGAAGAAAGAGCATTTGGAAAACTGAAACTCACGGCACAGATTGAGGACAAGAGGGACAGAGGAAAGCAACGCGTAACGTATTTAATGAGTTTGAGCAAATAGATGGCTTAGGTAAAATAGCAAAAAAAAGGCAAAATTTATTGAGAGCGACTAAAGACAGGAAATTGTGGAGAGCCATGATCACCTACGTTCGGAGGTGATACTGTACAAATAGAAAAGAATATTAACCGTTTCCTTATATGGAAACTTTCGGTATTCATTGTGCTATCAGCCACTGCTAATTCCGTTTGAATTATATCAAATCTTTCTATTAAAACAATTTTTCAGGAAAAAAAATTTCTCAAGTCCAGTAACTGTTATTGTTCTTTTCAGTATTGATGGGGTTTCCTTCCTAACGTTTTGTTCGAAGTAGTGTGGAATAGCAATATGTTGATTATGCCATTATAATTCCCTTCGAGTTTCATGCACTATGGATTTTAGTTTTTACCATTCTTGAAAATCCTTAAGTAATGTCGTTTCCGTAATATAGTGCAGTTTATTATTTGTGATTGTGTAGCGCCAATCCACAATGTTTGAAGAAGGATGTCCTCACAAATAGCTACATGCTTCATTCGTTCGAAGCCACTAGATTTGAGAAGGCGGTGTAATAGAGTTTAGATATGTCTAAACGAGATAGACATGACCATAACATCAGAGTGATGAGCGCAACACAATTTTATTTAGCCTTTAAGATTTGCTTAGTTAAATATATGGATGTTATAGGAATGTATAAATTGAATTTGGCCCGAAGATTTCGCGTTGTAACCGATTTTTATGTATAGTTACATTATATAGGAAGATATCCGGTTGGCTTAATGGTTACAGAATAAAAAAAAAAAAGAAAATCAACAAATCGTGTTCAAATTCTGATCTAGTCTGTTGAGTTCATTTTCATACACAGGAATCCATGTCTTTCTTCCACCCCAGCTATGGATTAAATAGAAGGAGAGACTGTGATTTATAGCACTGGATAGCGGAGAGCCAGAAAGAATATTTTAACTTCAAACCTTGAAAAGGGTACAGGAAAGAAATCAAGTATATTTCTTAAGAACATGTGACAATTCACTGAATAATAAAGAGAGGGAAACTTCGAAAAGCCATGATTGCCTATGTCTTTAGGGTAGATTTGGTTTGGTTTGGTTTGGTTTGGGTTGGTTTGGTTTGGGTTGGGTTGGGTTGGTTTGGTTTGGTTTGGTTTGGGTTGGGTTGGTTTGGTTTGGGTTGGTTTGGTTTGGTTTACGTCATATCAACCTCAATGGATTATTTAATGCCGACAAAATTTTTTTATAGCTAGTAATATTTTTTTTTCAAGAATGTATTACTGGAAATAATGTATTTCTAGTAATAATCTTTTACAAAACAGTATTTCTGATATTAAAACCTATTTTTACACTTTCATAGTGTTTTGACTTCAGTTTAGGGGTTAACTATTTACCCCTAGCGGGGACCCTAACAGGTGCTACCACACCGGGTTAAGGTGGTCCTGGAAAAACCAGCAATTAAGAGATGGTTCTACGCTACTTAAAATCTCTTGACCAGATGCCTTGCTGTTGGACACAGTTTATCGTCTTACCCAGGACGTGGATGTAGGTCTTTAGGGTAGAAAGATTACATTGAATTCAAAACTGTAGAGAAGGCAATGGGAAAACACGCCACTATCTTTCACAAGAAGGCATGATAATTCATAGATAATAAAGAAAAGGAATCTGTGGAGAGCCATGATCGATTAGCTTGAATTTATAGCCATAGAGAAAACAACTACTGTCTTTCTCAAGAAGCCATAAGATAATAAAGAAAAGTAAACCGGAAATAGCCATGAACACTTATATCTTTAAGGAAGAAAGGTGTCTCTGAATTCAAAAGTGAAAAATTTTCAATAGGAAACCGCTTCATTATCTTTAAGATGTCATGACTATTCAGAGATCAAAAAATGAATCTGTGGAGGGCTATGATCGACCACGTGCTGAAGGGTTATGACACTAAAATTTGCTGTTACTTACGAAAAGAAATCAACAACTATTTACTATGACCACATGTAAAATTTCCTGATTAATCACCAATTTTATTAAGAGCTTTCGGAAAGATACAACGACAAGTAGAGAAAATGTATTTACTTACTTTGTTATTTACTTTACTTTCATACCCTCCCCATTTTCCCTTCCCCCTTCTTTTTTTAAAGTATCGTCCTGGTGTCGGCTAATTAAGACGAGGGCCTCTTTAGCACCTGCGGGTTATGACTTGGTAAGGACGTGATGAAGTCGAACAGCGGGTGAGGAAGTCGAGATAGTCGTGTTTCTCTCAAACCACTTCAAGGGAAGACCACTTCATGCATTTTAACAGTCATTTCCTTTCGAGCGTTTGTGTCTTTGTTTTGTTTTGTTTTCATTCTTTTTTAAGCCTCGGGCGTCAGTGGCACAATTGAAAGAGGAATGTTTTGATTCAGGTCCGTCTGTGAAAATGTCCGCGAATTAAACTCATTTGCAATTTGATGGGCTTAGAGAAATTTGGGAGGATAGGTTTATATGATGCATATCAAGAGAGTCTTTTTCTTCTTCCTCTTCTTCTTCTAATTGTTGTTGTTGTTGTTATTATTATTATTATTATTATTATTATTATTATTATTATTATTATTCACATAGAGGTCTAGACTCATAATGAATAAATTACGTTTAAATGATTTCTCTTTACAACATAAACAAATAAAACAATAAAATAAGTATTTCTTCCCTGCGGGCAAAACCAAAGCAACACTACGTGTTAGACATATCGCAAATTCCTGTTCACACACACACATAACACACAC
Source organism: Acanthosepion esculentum (assembly GCA_964036315.1). Lineage (NCBI taxonomy): Eukaryota > Metazoa > Mollusca > Cephalopoda > Sepiida > Sepiidae > Acanthosepion > Acanthosepion esculentum. The sequence continues at coordinate 89,647,860 of OZ038502.1, read as the reverse complement.
ACACACACACAATATATATATATATATATATATATATATATATATATATATATATATATATATGTGCTAGCTAGTTGTAATCTTATAAATATATGAAATTATACTCGTCCGGAAAAAAGAATATAAATTCAAATTGTTCATAGAATTAATTTAAAAGAGGGCTCAATACCAAGAGAAGAGCAATAGTTATTTATAATAAAGATTTTACATACGGAGAAACAAGTACTGACGACAAAGATGCATTTTTGTTTCGATGCGAATGCATCTCGACAGGTGAGGAACAAAGATCTTTGTTCAAAAGCTTCAAATCTAAAATAAACTGGGGGTTCAATGTTCCTTCTGATTATTGCCATTACATGAAACTCCAAGAATCGGATTTGGTATTATCATATATATCCACACACACACACACACACACACACACACACACACACACACACACACACACACACACACACACACACATACATATATATATATATATATATATATATATATATATATATCTGCCGTGAGCCGACAACTTAGTGGTAGAAGTTCCGACTGACGCCAATTCAGTCGGGTTTCGATCCTAGCTAGAGGCAACCGGACATCTAGCCACACTGATGAGCTGTGAAACAGCGAAACAGTCTGTCTGTGGATGACAAAATATATTGGCTCCTGAAAAAATTAATTTCGGTTGAGCTCTTTGGTTTGAGGTGTGAGTTTGTAAACAGTGACTATTTAAGCTAATATTGCACGACTCTTCGGCAGAATTGAGTCACTGTCAGTCACTGTGTGTTTATCTAAATCTAAAAATAAACACGCTAAAATTCACCTTCATCCCTTCGGCTTAGTAGTAGAAGTTCCGACTGACGCCAATTCAGTTGGGTTTCGATCCTAGCTAGAGGCAACCGGACGTCTAGCAACACTGATGAAACAGTGAAAACAGCGAAACAGTCTGTCTGTGGATATATATATATATATATATATATATATATATATATATATATATATATATATATATATATGTTATGGGAACTTACCTATAACGATAATGGACACTTCCTGACTCTATAAATACTGCGCCACTCTGAGAGAGAGGAGGGGAACGAGTCAAGACCTAACGAGTCAAGACAATATTAGTTCACTCTAAACCAGACTGACAGTTAATATTAACACCTTCAACTTCTTGTATTATATTTCTGTTGTAATATATCTTTGTTATTTTCTACTCTTGTGTTCGTGTTGTTCTTCCTTGCTCCTAACCTTGGATCATAACCGTGGTGCGAGGATATTGGACCATAACAGTGGCGACGAGGACTGAAGAAACAAACTCTACGCGGAGATATCTAAAAGAATATTGAAAAAAACAAGTTCTACTCGGGGAAATCTAAAACTATATTGAAGAAACGAAACTCTACGCGGAGAAATCCTAAAAAAGAATATAGAAAAAAACAAGTTCTACGTGGAGAATCTACAAAAAACTTTTACTATCGGTCGTCCATAACAGAGGTGACGTTGGTAGTGAGAAAAAAAAAACAAGTTATACGCGTACATAAAAAAAAAACAGAAAATTTTGTTTTTGAACACCAACTTTACAGTAGTAACAAAGACCTGAAGTCTAAACTAAAAGAAAAATACTTACACATAATTACGGTAAATATGGAAGACTTTAAGGCAACCTTATTGGAACTTATGAAAATACAATTTGAGCAGCAACAGAAAAACGAACAGAAGCCTCTTGAACTACAAGAATTATTGCTACGGGTAATTACAAATAAAGGGTAAAATTCCGAGAATGAAACAATTCTCTCGCAAAATGCTATATGGAGCTCTATCGAAGACTTCATGTATGCACCGGACGAAGACAAAACCTTCGCAGCTTACTTCAGAAGGTACGAAGATTTATATGAGTTTGATTGCGGGAATTGGTCAGACGCGAGAAAAGTACGTTTACTACTAAGAAAATTAGGGTCAAGCGAATACACTAAATTCGTAGACTACATCACATATGAGTTAACTTTCAAGGAAGCCATAAAACTGTTAACATAACTTTTTAGCCCAAATACCTCACTATTCCACAAAAAAATGGAAATGTCTGAATCTAACAAAAAAGGACAGCGAAGACTACATAATCTTCGCTTCCATTGTAAACAAACACTGTGATGCCTTTAAGTTATCTGAACTCAGCCCGGACAATTTTAAATGTTTAATATTCGTTCAAGGCCTGGTTTCGACTAAAGATGCGGAGATCAGACGCAGAATTCTTACAAAACTGGAGAGTGAACCAGAATTGACGCTACAAAAATTGGCTGAAGACTGTCAGAGATGTATAAGCGTAAAGAAAGACTCGAAAGATATAGAAGTGTCTGGCATCGCGCACATACGTAAAGTACAACGACAAACACGTTTTGTCCCTCCTGAAAAACAAACCAAACTAATTTTCCGTATTCAAAAACAGGTCAAACAAATTTTTCTACTTCAAAAAGTCAATATCAGAAAAAACTACCACCCAGTCCATGCTATCGCTGTGGGACTTTGCATTGGTATAAAGATTGTCCATACCGCTTTAAGACTTGTCTGTTGTGCAAAGAAGTGGGTCATAAAAGTTCTCATTGTGGGACTAGGAAAGAAAGCAAAAGCAGAGTAAGAGTCACTAGGAGTTACCAAGCGAACGAGACAAACATACGAAAATACGTGCAAGTAGAAATGTTAAACAGAAAAGTCAGACTACAATTGGATTCCGGATCGGATTTAAGTATTATTAACGTACAAACATGGAGAAAATTGAAAAAAACGACCATGTTGAGAACCGATAAAATTGCTAGGTCGGTAACTGGGGAAAAAATAAAATTTGAGGGAGAAGTTATTACAAATGTGACATTCAATGGAATGACCAAAAAATTAAAAATGTATGTGCTAAGAAATACAGAAAATTTATTTGGAACAGACTGGATGCAGAAATTCGACCTCTGGGATTTACCAATAAGTACGTACTGCTAAAAAGCGAGAAGTTTATCGACTGAGGCAGATAAATTAAAGGAGAAACTAAAAGAGTTTCCCCGAAGTATTTTCAGCCGGCCTCGGGAGGTGTAAAAAATGGCAGCATATATAGAAATAAAAGAAAATGTACAACCTATCTTCAAGAAGAAAAGGAACGTACCTTTTGCTTCAATAGAAAAAATAGATCAAGAATTGGATAGACTCGAAAAAATCGGTATATTGACAAAAGTGGAATATAGTCAATGGGCCGCACCTACGGTTTACGGTAAAAAGAAATCGGGTGTGATACGAGTATGCGCTGATTTCTCAACGGGATTGAACGCAGCGATTAAGGATTACCACTATCCTCTACTCAGTCCAGAAGAAGTTTTCACAAAATTAAACGGAGGAAAATCTTTCTCAAAAATAAACTTGAACGAAGCGTACCTACAAATACCACTAGATGAGGAAAGCTCGAGATTATTGTGCATAAACACACATAAAGGTTATACAAGTTCCAAAGATTACCATTCGGGATTAAGGTCGCGCCGGCAATATTTCAACAAATAATGGATACTATGCTAGGCAGGCTTGATTTCACGATTGCATACCTGGATGACATACTGATAAATAGTAAAAACATTGAACAACACTGGGAACACGTTCAAGAAGTTTTCAGGAGAATAAAAAAATTTGGTTTCAAGGTAAAAGAAAACAAATGCGATTTCTTTATGAAGGAAATAAAATATCTGGGCCATATCATCGACGAAGAAGGAAGGCGACCAGACCCAGAAAGTGAAACGGCAATGAAAAAAATGCCAGCTCCAAAAAACGTAACCGAATTACAAAGCTTCTTAGGCTTAGTGAATTATTACCAAGAATTAATTCCAAACATGCATAAATTACGCGTATCCCTAAACGAACTATTGAAGAAGGAAAAAGTTTGGGAGTGGACAGAGGAATGCCAGAAAACGTTTGACAAAATAATTAAGACGCTAACCGCGGATCTATTTTTAGCGCACTATGACCCAAAATTACAAATTATAGTCGCAAGTGACGCGAGTGCCTATGGAGTCGGGGCATGTACACTGCATAAAATGCCGGATGAGATACTAAAACCTATCGCGCATGTTTTAAGAACTTTGATACCTGCTGACAAAAATTACTCTCAACTCGAAAAATAATTGCTTGGGCATTATTTTTTTTGAAGATTCCGTAATTGCAGCCCAACGACATGAAGAAGATATCAGGACATCACTATGTAGTACAGTTCGAAACCTCCTCGTCACACTACAAGAGATAAGAAATGAAGCAGTAAATGATGAATTCATAAAAGAAACAAAAACAAAAATAACAGAAAAAAATAAAAAGGTATCAGACAGTTTTTCGTCATGTGACAATGTTCTACTATATAACGAAAGGATAGTAATTCCGAAAACACTACAAAGACGAATCCTAAATGACCTCCACATGGGCCATCCAGGAAATAACAGAATGAAATCGTTAATGCGAAGTTACGTATATTGGCAAAACATGGATCAAGATATTACACATATGGTGGAAAAATGCAAAGGTTGTTACTTAGCAGCAAAAGCACCGCCGATTATCCATAAGCCATGGCCAGAGACAGATCGACTGTGGTCAAGAATCCATATAGACTTCGCAGGTCCAATAGATGGTTTCTACGATTTGATCATAGTAGACAGTTATAGCAAATGGCCAGAAATGTTTCGTTGCATAAAACCTACTTCTGAAACGACCATAAATTGCCTCCACGAGTTGTTTGCTCGTTTCGGAGTGGTTGATTGTCTAGTCACCGATAATGGGACACAGTTCCCATCGGCGGACTTTCAAGAATTTTGTGAAACTGTTCAAGTTAAACATATCAAATCCCCTCCATATCACCCAAGATCAAATAGGCAAGTGGAGAGACACACTCAAAAGAGCGTTAAGGAAAGCATATGACGTGCCAACAGAAAAGGCGTTGCAACAATTTTTACAAGTATATCAAACTACACCAAACAGTGCTACGCCATCAGCATTATCACCCGCAGAAGTGATATTCACCCGAAAAATCAGATCAGTATTTGACAAATTGCTACGAAAACAAACAAAGCAAATACCAGTGTCGTGCGTACCAAAAAGAAAATTCTTCCCAGGAGAGAAAGTTTTTTTCAAAACGTATAAAAACAATACATCCTACTGGGAGCAAGGTACAATTGAAAAAAGAATCGGAAACATCGTTTACACAATACAGGGCCCGAAATTCTCACATAAGCGATATGTAAATCAAATAAAAAAGAGGCTGTTAGATGATTCTAAAGGTCCACCTCAGGAAGAAGAAGTGATGGATAAAATATTCGACACATTTGATATGCAAAGGCCGCAAACAATGTCTGAACCACGAAAATCGACCGGGAAAAGAAAAGTCAGAGAGCCTTTGATAATAAATCCAAAGAGAAAAAATACTAAAGACCCCTGCGACGGAAAAGCTTTGGAAGGTTGGGTGTTATGGGAACTTACCTATAACGAGAATGGACTCTTCCTGACTCTATAAATAGTGCGCCTCTCTCAGAGAGTGGGGAGGAATGAGTTGAGACACAGTCTCTGACTGTGCGCGACTCTTATCGAACTCTCTGCTTTGGCAGAGAGGAACCCGAACGAGGCTTTGCCGCAGGGCAAAGTGTCGTCCGGGGAGGTAGACAGTCCTTGAACCCGTTCATACGGGTTCTAAATGGGCATATTTTTGGCCGAGCCTACGGGCTTGGGGAGCCCACATTAAACCGGCCTTGTGCCACATTCGACCCACGTGGGAGGGTTGTTAAATATCGAGGAATGAGTTGAGACCTAACGAGTCAAGACATATTAGTTCACTCTGAGCCAGACTGACAGTTAATACTAACACCTTCAACTTCTTGTATTATATTTCTATTGTAATATATCTTTGTTATTTTCTACTCTTGTGTTCGTGTTGTCTTCCTTGGTCCTAACCTTGGATCATAACCGTGGTGCGAGGATATTGGACCATAACAATATATATATATATATATATATATATATATATATATATATATATATATATATATATATAGTTGTTAGTCAGAACTGAATTGGACCAAGAAACAGTCGTATTAAAAAGTGCACAATACGCGTATAAAAAAAATAAAAATTTTAAATGTACAGCTTTTAAATTTAAAAAAAAATAGGATATCAGCGAAAACGCTACCTTGGTTTCAACCTTCCGGTATCCTCAGGCCATTGGGGCTCAAATATACCGAATGGTTGAAACCAAGGTAGTATGATTAACTGATCTACTAATATATATATATATATATATATATATATATATATATGAGTTAAAGATCAAATACAGATCAAACATGGATAGGAATCTGACAGGATGATAAAATAACAAATTGGAAACGTATATCAATCTAATCACAATTTGTGCAATAAATCATCGAGTGATCGGAGGGGAAAAGATCGTGCACACGTTGCAAGTGATACGAATACAGGAGCTGCTCTTGAAGTACCCTCTATGCCGTATTATAAGATTTACGAAATGCTTGGGCCACTTGACATGTGCTGATAATTGAATCGTACCCGACTGCCTGCATAATGTGCATATGGTTGCATATTGTGCATCTGGTTCCATTAAAAGATGTGGATGTTTTGTGGTATTGTATTTTTGTTACTGGCGTCTTGTATTTTTTGGAAGAATAATTTTAATTGCTTATCAATGATGTTGTTCGGAAAATTATTGCTGACTAGTGTTTGTTTTACGTGTTTTAGTTCGCTTAGAAATATTCTTTAGGAAAAGGAATTTTGGTATGTTCTATTTACGAAGTTTGTTATCCCTGCTATCATAGTTTCGAAAACATGAATTCGAACTGGTGGCTTTTTCATACGAGTAGCTGATAAATTAGTTGCAGTTTAGCTCTATGTCAACGTCGAGGAATGGGACCTTGTTATGTTCCATGGGTTCATATGTGAATTTTAGTGCTGAGTTTTATTCGAAAGTTGATTTTAGGCTTGCGATTTCATCTTTATTTTTTCATCTGAACGAAAATGTCATCGACGTACCTTGTGTAGATTTTAGGTTTATCGGGTCTTTTAAATACTTTGATTTCAATGTAGGACATGTAAAAGTCAGCAAAGGCAGGACTTAAAAGGTTTCCTCATCATTAGTTTGGATATATGCGTTGCCATTATGGTCATAGAATGGAGATTTTGTGGTATAAGCGAGGAGTGGTGCTGGAGGATGGAGGATCGGAATTTGGTGGGTGGTATTGACGGATGTTTGTAGACACAGTCGCTAATTATGTTGATTGTTTCTTCAACTGGGACGTTGGTAAAGAAGTTTTTGACGTTCAGTGAGGCCATAGTATCTCCTTTGAAATTTGCTGCTTTCAAGATATGGAGGAAGTCATTAGTTGGTGCTGTGATGTAGTTGTTGGGTGTGTATGGAGAAATTATGGGGTTATGTTTTTTGAGAGTTGGTATACGGGTGAAGGTATTTGGGATATTGGAGGGGAAAACCTGGTTTATGGGTTTTTACATTACCATGCATATCTCCCGGTTGCTAATCGCCAACTATTTTCTTAATTTCTAAGCTATCAACATCTGCGTTGGGATTAGTTTATTTACATGCTTTTTTTAGTGTTTTAATGGGGGTTTTCCTTAATTTGGTGAATTTCGTTGTGTTGTCTGGGATGGGCTGTAACACTTGCTTATAGCCCTGTCGGTTGAGAGCCACATAATTTTTGGATTTATCAGCGCATCTAATAACGACGTACTGGGGTTGTCGCGTAACTCTCTCGCGACTTGAGAGTGTCTGTAAGGATATTGTTGTACTGAACGCTTTTTTAAGCATTCGGCTTTTAGGAAGTCTTTTAGACTTGGATGCACCTTAATTTATTTTTTCTGTTGTGAACTGTTGGATAGATTGGTATAGAATTTTGCTTTCTGTTTTCTTTTGGAGAGGGGCATAGCTCGGTTGGATATGACAATTCGGGCCAATGTCCAGAAATTCGGCTTAGTCATCATTGAGCACCTGATCGGACAAGTTTAGGAAGTTGTACTTAACGTTGGGTAGTAGAATCTTTCTATTGTATAAGTTGCAAAGTGTTTTAGTATTAATGTGTTTTTGGTTCTCTTGACGTGGTCGAGGTTCAGTTGTTGTTTATTATTTTGTGCTGATTTTGTTTTTTAAGAATATTCGTGTATTTTTCGATTTCGGTTTTAAGATGCAATATCTTCTCTTTGGTTTTCATTAGTTGTTGTTGGTGTTATGTTCCTTGGCGTCCTGGGCATGTCGATAAACTACATCCGCGTCCAGAGTAAGACGATAAACTACATCTGCGTCCAGGGTAAGACGATAAACTACATCCAGCAGCAAGGCCTCTGATCAGGAGGTTTTGAGGAGCGTGGAACTACCTCTTAATTGCTGTTGTTCTCAGGTTCAGCCCGATCCGGGGTGGTAGCACCTGCTAGTGTCCCAGCTATGGGCAAATAGTTACCCCGAAACTCAGATAAAAAGCATTATGAAAGTCTAAAAATAGGTTTTAATACCAGAAATACTTTGTAAAAAAACTATTACCAGAAATAAATTTTTGAAGAAAGAATACTATTACCAGCAATACGTTTGTGAAAAAAAATATTGCCAGCAATACATTTTTAAAATAATATTACCAGCTATACATTTTTGAGGAAAAAAAATATTACCAGAAATAGATTTTTGACAAAACAAATATATTACCAGAAAAAAAAGCAGTCGGTATTAAATAACCGATTGAGGTTGATATCCCGTAAATCTAAACAAACCAAACCAATTATGTTCCTTGTTGGCTGCCGGGTCACAGAATTTAATTAATGTGCATATTTGGACAGCAACCTTTCTTTCAAGCATGTTTCATTAAAAACGGCCGACAAAGAAGATTGAATTCATCTTTTATTGAGATTTTCCAGCATTCTAACATATTTTCATTTCTCAGGGGTTAAAAAAAAATATAAAAATTATCCATAGTTATAGTTGTTCCGAGCGCGCTTTCGTCCAGGGGGCGACGAATAAATTGTCGTCTAAATTAGGCAAAAGTGAAAATAACACTGACACTTATTCAATAAAATCGCCATTCGCTTCAACCATGGCCTCCAGACGACTTTGGAAACTCCTGTAACTCTGCTGTACGGTCTATTTTTTAAGTTTGTGAATGCTGATATAATCCCAGCATTCAGTTCAACTTTGGTGTTACAAAGAATTTTGTTGGTCTCTCGGTCAACTGCGCCCCACCAATAATAATCTGGGGGGGTTAGTTTGGGGAGTTAGGTTGCCAGATGTAAGGGGTGATGTGGTTTCATAAATTGTCTGACAGCCATGACTGGGATTTCATGCCTGTGTGACATGGTGCAGAGTCCTATTGCCAGGCATAGGGACTTCTAGCAGCCACCTTCTTAACCCAGGGCAGCACTACCTCCTCAAGGCACTTAGTAGTCTCCGTGTTGAGTCTGAGGCCTTCATCAACAAATTCGGAAGTTCTTTTCTTATCAAAATGATCAGAGTGAGTTTTCCGTGCTGTCGTACCTTCGTAATCATCATTAGACTCACCTTACTCTTTCTGAATCCTCTGCACCGTCATCAAATTCACTCTGAAATGTTCTTATTGGAACTTCCGGAACGCATACCAAGCAGTACGACATGCCGTTTCCAAAGTTTTGTCGGAATGAATTGCGTCATGGTGCTGTTTTTATCACAGACGGTGCCCAACTGACCCTACTATACTGCGCAGTCAACAAAATCAAAAACAAACAACGCGCATGCGCGAAATTAAACCGATAAAATGGCGACAATTTACCCATCGCATCATTATATATATATATATATATATATATATATATATATATATATATATATATATATATCACTGTCAGTCACTGTGTGTTTATCTAAATCTAAAAATAAACACGCTAAAATTCACCTTCATTCCTGCCGTGCGCCAACGGCTTAGTGGTAGAAATTCCGACTAGCTAGAGGCAACCGGACGTATAGCCACACTGATGAGCTGCGAAACAGTCTGTCTGTGGATGACAAAAATATATATCTATATAATTTGCGAATGAATAAATTGTAAATTTGATAAATATAAGATATATTAAGCTGGTTTAATTTAATAATAATAATAATAATAATATATATATATATATATATATTATTATTATTATTACTATTAAATTAAACCAGCTTAATATATATAAGATATATTAAGCTGGTTTAATTTAATAATAATAATAATAATAATATATATATATATATATTATTATTATTATTATTATTACTATTAAATTAAACCAGCTTAATATATCTTATATTTATCAAATTTACAATTACTTCATTCGCCAGTTTATATATATATATATATATATATATATATTATTATTATTATTATTATTATTATTGAATTAAACCAGCTTAATATATCTTATATTTATCAAATTTACAATTTATTCATTCGCAAATTTAAAAAAATATCATAAAAACGTGAATCGGTTACCTTTTCGTCCCGCTTACACTCCTTCCTCATCTATTGACCAGGAGTAGAGGTTTATCCCTTTTTATATGACTGACGAGTGGCTGTAAATCTTCATTTTAAGAGTACCGGGTTAACGGTTTCCTGGTTTCTGCATTCCGTCTGGTAGCAAGAATCCCGAACTCTTTAGTAGCGCTGAAAACAGCCACATAACACTTACGTCATTGCCGTTGCATGTCGCGCACGGGTAGGTGTGCCTACATGTACTTCCGTTGGGCAACTCTGCGGTCACATTGGGCATTAGCCTTAGCCATCTTCCGATCCGTTTGCATTGCATTAAAAGATAGACAGTGACAATTATTTTGGGTTATTTTTTCTTCTTAACATTTTTCTAACTGCTACCTTTGTAATTAATAAAAGTTAACCAGTCCGCAAAGAAATCACCTAAGAGCTTCAACCTTTCTTTCTCGAAAATTCGTGTTATTCGTACCAAATTTTGTAGTACAGAATCTTTTCTCTTGAAACTTGCTGCCCGCATTTTAGCGCCCTGCGAAGCTAATTTAAATTCTCTTATCTCTTCCAGGAACTTCTCTGTTCCAGGATATTTTATTCTTTGTCGAAAGGTACATATGTATAGCTTCGGCTTTTATATCAGGAAAAATCTTCCAGTGGCAAAGGAATCATCTCTTGAGTCTCCGGATAATTCTTTCATGTGCTTTCGACTTTCTTTATTGCACACTGTTAGCTATCGTTTTTTACTTTATCGCTTCCCTACTTCTCAGGAATGTAACATATTAGACAAAATATATGACTATAGAAATGCCTCCCTTTTTCTACATTCATCTGAGACTATCTTTGTTTTTCAGGATTTTCAATTGTATCATCCTAGAATAATTCGAATCAGAATAACCGTCAGCACAATACATTAGACCTTACTACCCATAATGCAGCACTAACCAGCAATCGTGGCCCGATGATTGCATCTAGCATGAAACAGACTGTCGCCTCTAAGTGTTGACTTCTATGTTCACTTTTATATTTACACACGTTCTATCTCTGATATAGAGCACTTTATCCCATAAATATAGCACACTTTAAGACTATATTTCTTCATATATATATATATATATATATATATATATATATATATATATATATATATATATATATATATATCAACGTGTTGGAGAACGAACAGTAAGACTACAGTGTTCAAAACATTAATTTAAAAATAGTGCTCAATACACAAAGTAGAGCCGTAAATATTTATTTATCTTATGCGGTGTTACATTAGAACATGCACATATCCACTACAAAATTGTACATTTTTGTTTCAACGTCAAAAAAGGGAAAACCATTTTTAGACTTCTCATCAGGTGGGGAATTACGATGTTACTAAAAGTTTTTATTCAGAAATACAGTTAGTGAAGCAAATATCCCCCACTTCCGTTCTTTGGAAATTTTCATAAAATGTCTTCTAGAATTTACATGTAGAGATGGAATGGAATCTAATGCATTAAGTAGTCGTGGGTGGACGAAAAGGAAGGGAAAACGAAAAAACGGGGAAGGATAAAGAAAGAAAGAGGCTATGGTAAGAGGAAGAGGTGATACGCGATAATAGGAGATAAAATCTGGCCATAGAATTTCGTAAGAATGTAAAATTTGAATTTCAACGGTCTCCAATGTTGGTTAGGTAGGGGTCTCAAGTAAGAAATAATTTGCAGCTAGATACAGTTAAAGTAAAAGTTAGAATATTAGATATCTTTTTTTATCCTTCATATTATTTTGGAATAAAACATTGTCAAGGACAAAAATAATTCGAGTAATATATTTTTTTATTTTTAGGGAGAAATAGGTGATAAATTCTATATAAAAATAAAACTCAAAATAAGATTAAATTAGTACTAACTTTCCATTTCTATTAACGTAGGTTGGAAAAGTGAATCAATACTATTGTATATAAGAAGGTAGTGATTAATAGATAATAATAATAATAATAATAATAATAATAATAATAATAATAATAATAATAATAATAATAAAAAATATATTATACATATATATATATATATATATATATATATATATATATATATATATATATATATAATGCAATTTTTCTCACTGAATAAACTTCAGTTTTAGGAATTTTTACCCTTCTTATTTTAATGTGTGATATCAATTTAATCCTGAAGCAATTAGTTATAATACGCTTGTTTCGGGCTATTAATTTTATATGACTTTTCACACAGGTGGCTTTTACAGGGGATCAAATTACAGGGTTTTTCTTTTAAGCTTCAGTTCGTTTCTAAGTGATTTTTACAGTACTCCTTGACATTTGGCAGCTGTACAGGTAGCGTGACGTTTACCAGCAGCAATGAAAGTCAAATTATATTCGGATCAGTTGCGTTCATTTTCGCACTAATCAACATATGGGAAAGGCATGAATCTAATTCTTCTTGTCCCAGCCAATAGCAAGGTAGATTAGGTCTCGTTTGGCAACCAGTCTAGTAGAAGAACGATTCTGAATTCCATTCCTTGGAGAGGGCAACGGAAAAGCATTTTTTTTCGCAAAAGTTCATGCCAATTAAAAAATAATAAAGAAGCCCGTGGAGAGTTGTAATCTTTTACATCTTGAAAGGATATGGCTTACATGCATATTGGCTTTTCATGCCAGTAGTAACTGATAGATTCCACCGCAAATTAAATGACAGAATGTCTCCTCCATACTCCAGCACCCTCCTCAGTATTCTGGTTTCGAGATAATATCTAGGTTTTTCTTGATTGTTCTAGCTACGATCGGTATTACTGTCATTTTCGTATTTCACAGCTTCTACTGTTCTCGAGAGAGGCGTTTATTATTATTATTATTGTTGATGTGCGGGAGGTGTAATGAATACTTGGCTCGGAATGAGAAATTGTTCAAGTTCATTATATTCACCTGTGCGCAAATCCACTTGAGAAAGGTATGAATCCATCTTATCGTCTTCCTCTAGTACTAGATTAAAAAGCAGTTTAGCCTTTATAGGCAGCCAGTCTAGGAGAAGGAAAACTTTGAATTCAAATCCTGAGGAGAATTGTTTGAAGAGTCAGTTGGTCACTATGTGCAAAATCAAATCATATGTGCAGATAGTCTGGTTGTTTGGTTCTAAACTTATACGTCGAAGACAACGGGAGATTACATTATTATTTTTTTTTTTTTTTTTTTTGATATCTGGCGTTTACACATTTCTTTCCGGGTCCCGCCCAGGGACCTAAGGTTAGAAATGGCATCATGACACTTTCCACTGCAAAAAAAGAAAGAAAAAAAAAGAAAAAATTACATAGATAAAGCCCTTCGTAAAGTGTGGGCTGTACTTGTCAGAACAATTTTTTGTATCTCTTTGAGGCATGGACTTCCAGGGATCCCTTCAATCAGCCTACTGGAATCTTTTCCAACCAGTCCAAGGGCTCCAACTACAACAGGGATTGTTGATGTTCCCATGTGCCACATTTTTGAGAATTCTATTTCAAGGTCCTTGTATTTTGACAGTTTTTCGAATGTCTTCAAAGATACATTGCAGTCTGCAGTGACTGCCATATCAATAAGGAGGCACTTATTTTGTTTGTGGTCTTTAATAACAATGTCTGGGCGGTTGGCTTTGATTGTTCTGTCTGTGTGTATTGTGTAGTCCCATAGAATTGTAACAGGTCCTATCTCCGTAACCGGGTCTGGGTGGTGTTCATACCAGTTTCTTTCAGTTTCCTTCCCGTAGGAATTGCAAATTTTCCAGTGCAGATATTGGCCCACTCTGTCGTGCCGGGTTTTATATTCAGTGGGTGCCAATATCGTGCAACCTGATACAAGCTGGTCAATGGTTTCTGGATATTTATCACAGAATCTGCATCTTGGGCTAACACAGTATTTTAGTATATGTGCTTGATAATTTCTAGTTAACAAGCATTGCTCCTCTGAGATTACATTATTATTATTATTTTTATTTCCTTTGATATCTGGCGTTTACACATTTCTTTCCGGGTCCCGCCCAGGGACCTAAGGTTAGAAATGGCATCATGACACTTTCCAGTGCAAAAAAATAAATAAATAAAATAAAAAAAATGAAAAAATAATTACATAGATAAAGCCCTTCGTAAAGTGTGCGCTGTACTTGTCAGAACATTTTTTTGTATCTCTTTGAGGCATGGACTTCCACGGATCCCTTCAATCAGCCTACTGGAATCTTTTCCAACCAGTCCAAGGGCTCCAACTACAACAGGAATTATTATTATTATTATTATTATTATTATTATTATTATTATTATTATTATTATTATTATTATTATTATTTCCTTTGATTTCTGGTGTATACTCATTTCATTCCGAGATCAACCAGAGGCCTAAAGTCAGAAATGGCACCACGACATTTTCCAATGGGCATTTTTCTTTAAATAAAAAACAAAAAACCTAAGATCACACACATTTTACAGAGATAAAGCCCTTCCGAGTGCTCCAACTACAACTTGAAATGTTGACGTCCTCGTGTGTCACAGTTTTTAGATTTCGATTTCAAGGTCCTTGTATTTCGATAGTTTTTTGTTTGTTTTTTTGTGTTTTTGAAGATCTTCAAAGAAAAATTACAATCTGAAGAGACTGCCATGCCAATAAGAAGGCTTATTTGTGGTCTCTGATCACGGTGTTTGGGTAATTAGTTTTGATTGTTCTGTCTGTGTGTATTGTTCAAATTACAGGCCCCAATCTCCGTAACCGGGTCTGGGTGGCGTTCTTACTAATTTCTTGTCGTTTCCTTTCCGTAAAAGTTACAGATTTTCCAGTGTACATATTGGCCCACTCTGCCATGCCGAGTTTTATAGCCAATACCGTGCAACCTGATACAAGATGGTCAATTGTTTCTGGATATTTATCACAGAATCTGAATTTTGGGCTATCATCATTTTTCACTATGTGTGTTTGGTAATTTCTAGTTAGCAAGCATTGATCCTGTGCAGCAAGAATAAAACCTTCGCTTTCAGCTTTTAATTATTTTGTAATCAATGAATTGTTCCAGGTGAGAGGTCAAATGGCATCAATTTTTTTCTAAACTTCAAGTGTTATTATTGTGTTTTCCAACAGCTTCAAAACATGATTATTATGTTATGTACTTTCGAGACGTAGGCGAAATACAGCTCTCTACGACTTCTTCACAAGACATTATACAAAATCTTTTTTTATGGATAGCTATTTCAAATATCTGGGTTTCGATATACCGGACTTTGCTCTTCACCCTTTTGCAACAAGGAGGTTCTGTCTTAAAAGCGGATCTCCAGTTCTCAAGATACTTTTCATTTTTGGTTCCCTAACAGAATATCATGGATGGAACATGTTAATAATGACGAAGTTTTAACGAAAACTTAAGCGACAAGGACACTTCTCCTTATAATCAGAAAGAGACAGTTGACATTACCAGGGCAAATGATGAGGAAATAAGGCTTGGAGAATTTGACACCCACATGACATACTGAAGTCAAAAGGGATAGATGGAAGTAATGAATAACCTACCTAACGAACTTGGTTGACAGAACAGTGATTAGGAGGAATAACAAAAAGACAAATATTTGTAAGAGCTACAGAGGACAGGAAATAGTGGAGAACCATGATCGAACATGTCTTGAGTAGAAGAAGAACCGAAAGTATGGCAATCTGGTAGTATTGTACACACTTCAAAATTCTTTACAATTAAAAGAAATATTGCTTCTATTGTCTGAAAAATGTCAATTCTTCCTCGGTTCGCCAATTCTTACAGTTCTTCCGGACTGTCGAAAGCACGCCTATAATGATGGATAAATGTCTCCGAAGTTGTTATTAACTTATTTTCTACAGCCGCTTTTTTACAGAAGAGGACGTGGGCGATCATGCTTTAAACAATTTCCTGCTCTTTGTCGCACTTAATTAATTTTGTCTTTTTGTTATCTCTCCTAAACCTTTTTCCGTCATCCATTTACTCAAGCACGCTAAGTAGGTTATACATTGTTTTTTTTTCTGTCATTCTTGCTTTCTATCAAACCGGTGAGCATCAAATTTTCCAAACCCACATTCCTCATGATGTACCCGAGAAATTTCAACTGTCTATTCTTGCCGTTAATTATAAGTGTTCTTTTTGTTTCCATTCTCTCTAAAACTGTGCCGTGGCTCACATGCTCGGTCCATGGTATTCTCAGCATCCTTCTGTATAACCATATTTATGTTGCTTCAGGTCTCTTCCTCATCTGTGCGGAGATTGTCAAGCATTCACTGTCATATAGGAGGACTTGTATTACGTAAGAATTTCAGTACTCTTTGTTTGAGGAAATAGTAATCTTTATTTCGATTTTCTTAATGTAGGTCTTTAGATTCAGTGTTATAGACCCAATGGCCTGAACAACCCGTATTCTGGTAACTTCATTCCAGAATTTCCTAAAATTGTCAATTTCTTTAAGCTTGATATGACGGTCAGCGGATAAGAGCTATGTCAATTTGGTTGCATTTTATTGTTTCTTTCTTGATGACGGTAATGTCTGGTGATGTTTGGGTTACTGGCTTCAAGGATGTGGTCTGTCTGAATGCTGAAATTCCACAAGATCTTCACATGATCGTCTTCAATCGATTTGGGCGGTACTATTTATCGTCATACGTTTTAAGGGCCGAAAAGGTCGGTAGATTCTGGATATTTTTTCAGAATGTGCACCATAAGATGTCCGTCGATATTACAATCGTTTCAGAAATTATTATTATTATTATTATTATTATTATTTCCTTTGATTTCTATTTTATACAAATTTCCTTCCAGGTCCCAACCAGAGATCTAAGGTTAGAAATGGCCTCATAACATTTTCCACTGAGCATTTGTGGAAAAACAAAATAAGAACACATTTTACATAGACAAAGTTCTTTGTGATGTGCGAGATATACTTGTGGGTACATTTTTTGTATTTCTTTGCGTGGGTGGTGTCATGGATATCGGCTCGGACTGAAAACTCGGAGAGCCGAGTTCGAATTCCAGTCGAGTTCATTAGATTCACTAACACACAAATATCCTTGAGAAAGGTATGAATCCATCCCTTCTCCTTCCAGCTATGGGTTGAATAGCAGGACAGACTGCGTTTTTTAGCCTTAGTTGGCAACCAGTCTACCGCAAGAAGAAATGACAACCTACTGCAGGAAAAATCTTCTGCCTCGCCAGCCATGTTATGTATCGTAATATATATATGATCCTCCAAGCGTGTATCACGTGTGGCACTTCCAATAGTCCTTTCTACCGGAACCTTTTTTAACCTATTTGGACAATCTGTGGTCGTTTATATTTATTCCCACAAGTTCAAACTGGTTAGAGGGGTGAGGCGGGCGTCAACTCCCCAAGTCTATATACCGGTCAGTCATGTGTACAGAAACGACACTTTGGATGGAGTAAATTTCTTAAAATATGTTCTTGGTACGATCTTTTTAGAAGGATACAACGATAAATTATTCCGTTTCTTCTTTCGACACTTGGCTTTGGTGTTACTGGGTTTTGTTTTGTTTTTTTTCAGAAATAGCCGAAAGACTAGTAGTTAGTAGTAGTAGTACGCTTCGCCTTATCTTTTGTAGCTATTGTTATTGCTGCTGTAATGGTCATTAATATTGTTATTACTGAGGTTTTCTTTACTTACTGAATTTTGATCGATAGCGTCTCCATAATTGTCACTTTCTTTTCAAAGGACGAAAAACTGGAATCCGGAAACAATCAGTATTTCTGCTCTATTTCACTCGCAAAAGGAACGGAATGACTTTGTCTCTGGAGTTACAGAGCTTTCTCGATCCACAATGTCCTTTGTAGTCTCCACCCTCCTCCAACCTTTCGTCTTCTTCTCTTCTTCTTTTGCTTTTTCTATCTCTTCCATTTTTCCGGTGCATCGTTTTTTTTTTTTTTGCCCACACACGAACAGACGTACATCTATCTATCTATCTATCTATCTATCTATCTATCTATCTATCTATCTATCTATCTATCTATCTCTGTTCATATCTATCTATCTATCTATCTATCTATCTATCTCTGTTCATATCTATCTACCTATCTATCTTTGTTCATATCTATCTATCTATCTATCTATCTTTGTTCATATCTCTCTATCTATCTCTGTCTGTTCATATCTATCTATGTATGTATCTATCTATCGACGTCTGTTGATATCTATCTATATGTATCTATCCATCTCCGTCTGTTCATATCTATCTATCTATCTATCTATCTATCTATCTATCTATCTATCTATCTATCTCCGTCTGTTCATATCTATCTATCTATCTCCGTCTGTTCATATCTATCTATCTATCTATCTATCTATCTATCTATCTATCTATCTATCTATCTATCTCCGTCTGTTCATATCTATCTTTCTATCTATCTATCTATCTCCGTCTGTTCATATCTATCTATCTATCTATGTTCATATCTATCTATCTATCTATCTCTGTTCATATCTATCTATCTATCTTTGTTCATATCTATCTATCTTTGTTCATATCTCTCTATCTATCTCTGTCTGTTCATATCTATCTATGTATGTATCTATCTATCGACGTCTGTTGATATCTATCTATCTATCTATCTCCGTCTGTTCATATCTATCTATCTATCTATCTATCTATCTATCTATCTATCTATCTATCTATCTCCTTCTGTTCATATCTATCTATCTCTCTATCTATCTCCGTCTGTTCATATCTATCTATCTATCTATCTCCGTCTGTTCATATCTATCTATCTATCTCTGTTCATATCTATCTATCTATCTCTGTTCATATCTATCTATCTATCTTTGTTCATATCTATCTATCTTTGTTCATATCTATCTATCTATCTCTGTCTGTTCATATCTATCTATGTATGTATCTATCTATCTCCGTCTGTTCATATCTATCTATCTATCTCTCTCCGTCTGTTCATATCTATCTATCTATCTATCTATCTATCTATCTATCTATCTATCTATCTATCTATCTATCTATCTATCTATCTATCTATCTCCGTCTGTTCATATCTATCTATCTATCTATCTATCTATCTATCTATCTATCTATCTATCTCCGTCTGTTCATATCTATCTATCTATCTATCTATCTATTTATCTATCTATCACCGTCTGTTCATATCTATCTCTGTCTGTTCATATCTATATATGTATGTATCTATCTATCTCAGTCTGTTAATATCTATCTATCTATCAGCGCGTGCTGAAAAATTCAAGTTTGAGTGACTTCCCCAAATTAAACAAAACATCAGATGAATTTCTTTGTCAGGCTTTGTAGATAGATATATTTCACTGCAACCAGATGTACAAGAATTATAAGCAGGTTGAATTCGCTATACGAAAAATTATTAAAGACCATATTTCTGCCTTATTTCCCGAAAAAAAAAACATGTAAAACTTGTATTATCTTACAGAAAATGGAAAACCGCAAACCATGTGGTCACTAATCAAAATAATCCGATTTAACCCACTATTAGCGAGGCCCTATATATTTAACATCTCTCTCTGTATTATCACATACACAATATATATATATGTGTGTGTGTGTGTGTGTGTGTGTGTGTGTGTGTGTGTGTCCTGTTGTAGATTGTATCTCTGTAAATAATAAATAAAATATGTTTTAAATAGATTGCATAAAACCCACTGTTTCCCAGAATAACGTTATCCTTGAGTATATTTCTAGACGCATGTCTTGGATTAAATGCCGTAATTTGGTTAATGTTGAAAGAGCATTTCTTAGAGATAAAATCTTTTATTACTCCGGCTTAGTCAATTCCATGAGAACCCAGTATCAATCACCGCAGTGCATCGTCTGGTCTACACTATCTTTCCTTGATAATTTCCGTTTTTCGAGATATCTGTCCAAAGATGATACTTTCTTTAGTAACAGATCCAATGCTAAGAATTTAACGTATCTTAATTTTCTGATTAAAAGTTTGGGTGTTTCTTACGACAGATAAACATATTGTTAATTTTTCTGATTATAGTTTTTCTGATAATTTGATCCTATCCCGGGGTTTGGACTTTTGTATCGACCCCACAAGAAGATCGATAGAATCTAAGGTTTTAGCAAATTTGAAGTAATGTTTTCCCAAATAGTAAACATGTGCCGACTTCTGCCGAGAATCTAAGTCATCTTAAAACTCTTGTAAATGAATTTGAATCATAAATTCGTCTATCGATTCTAAGACATTCCTTTAGCAGCAGAATCACTATCAGACGAACATATTGTTCAAATTTAGGACCGATATTTATATAAGCAGACCTGATAAACGGTCTGGTGTTGTGATTCGAAATAATTCTGACTATATAAATAAAATGTCGTCTATATTGGAAGAAACTTGTAAATTTCGGAAATTAGGTGATACATGATTTGATGACACCACGAAAACGGAAGTTAAATTTCAGAAGAGATTGCTTGAATTTCATAAAAGCATGTGCATCTCAAAACAAGTGTATGATAGAATTCGATCTGTTGGCTCCCAGCGTCCTAGGATGTATGGTTTACCGAAAGTTCATAAAATGAATGCTACACTTTGGCCTATTTTATCTATGGTAGACTCTTCCCAGTACGAGTTGGCCAAGTGGTTGTTGATGTTCTTCATCCAGTTTTGCAATATTAATCCGAGTACTCGTCCCAGTTTGATATCCACAAATTGCAACGTACTGTTGACACTGAGTTTCTGGTTATTTCTAGTCTGTTCAGGAATGTCCCTCTTAGCGAGACTATAGGCATTTGTGCTATTTGTATCGTGGCCCGTTAAAGTCTCCATCTTTTCCTGATAGTGTCTTTGTCGAGCTGATGGAGATGGCTACTAAATCTCTCTCTTTCAGCTTTAATGATAACAATGTATCAACAACTTGATGGGGTAGCAATGGGTAGTCCTTCGAGAGCTCTCATGGTCAATATTTTTGTAGGATCTCATGAGAGGCAATTGTTTGATAAGGTCCCTAAACCATACTGCTATTTCCGTTATGTTGATGACAGTTTTACATCTTTTTTATTACATACTGAGGCAGACAGGTTTTTTCAACATCTAAATAGTCTCCACCCTTTTTACAATTTACGATGAAAGTGGAGAGCAATAATATGTTACCTTTCCTGGACAGAGATAACTCCTACTTCTTTCCTCACCAGCGTATATAGGAATCCCACTTTTACTGCGCTGTATATCAGTTGGGACTCGTTCGCTCTTAATCCAGGAAAACTCACCTTGTCAAAACCGTTACTCGTCATGCATTAATGATATGTTTGGAGTGCAAAATTGATGCCGAAATTAGGGAAATGACCAATATCCTTCTCGCCGGAAGGTGTCATTAAAAAAAACATTAGATTTAAAATTTCTGAGTTTAATGGAATTAAGATATTTGGTCCATCTAAGTGTCTTGTCTGCATAAGATTACCATGGATTGGCTCGTATAGTCAATCATGCACTGATAAGATCTCCTCAACTGGCATGCACTACTTCAATTCTGTGGTAGTACGGAATATCTTTTTCTACTAGGAGTGCGTACCCATCGGCCTGTAATGATGTCTTGCCCACCAATCAACAAATTTATGTTATTTATCGTTTAAAGTGTCGGTGGTGAGGCCGACTATGTGGATAAGACTATCCAACAACTGAAGGAGTCGGATTGCGCAGCGCGTGCTTGATGTTCACCCTGTACAAGGCCCAAGACCCACTCAAGATAGAGGGTTACAGGGTAAGAAGCACAGTTTATACGGATAGGAGAGGAACATAACTGTTAACCCTAGACTTGAACAGGTTAGGTTTGCAGTGATTGAGGAAGCCTCCTCTTTGGCGTCGGTTCCACAAAGCAGGGGTTCAATAGGTGCAAAGGAAAGTACAGGTTCTGACTCGATATGAAATTCTACAGAAAGAATTCTTTTCTTTACAATAGATTGAATTAGAAAGGAAAGGTTATAATGGCTTATTCAAAATATTCTTCTGAGCGCCTAATATAAATCATGTTCGTTAAAGGGGAAAATGTTCTGGTAAAAGAGCAACTTACAATTAAAATATCCTTTGTTCAAGGAATACAATAAAAGTGGCCTCATCTTTATGAATCTTCTGACCTTTCAGTAGTTGAGGGTCTGATGTGGTAGATATCGCTTTTATAGACAACTTACAATTAAAATATCCTTTGTTCAAGGAATACAATAAAAGTGGCCTCATCTTTATGAATCTTCTGACCTTTCAGTAGTTGAGGGTCTGATGTAGTAGATATCGCTTTTATAGACAACTTACAATTAAAATATCCTTTGTTCAAGGAATACAATAAAAGTGGCCTCATCTTTATGAATCTTCTGACCTTTCAGTAGTTGAGGGTCTGATGTAGTAGATATCGCTTTTATAGACAACTTACAATTAAAATATCCTTTGTTCAAGGAATACAATAAAAGTGGCCTCATCTTTATGAATCTTCTGACCTTTCAGTAGTTGAGGGTCTGATGTAGTAGATATCGCTTTTATAGACAACTTACAATTAAAATATCCTTTGTTCAAGGAATACAATAAAAGTGGCCTCATCTTTATGAATCTTCTGACCTTTCAGTAGTTGAGGGTCTGATGTAGTAGATATCGCTTTTATAGACAACTTACAATTCAAATATCCTTTGTTCAAGGAATACAATAAAAGTGGCCTCATCTTTATGAATCTTCTGACCTTTCAGTAGTTGAGGGTCTGATGTAGTAGATATCGCTTTTATAGACAACTTACAATTAAAATATCCTTTGTTCAAGGAATACAATAAAAGTGGCCTCATCTTTATGAATCTTCTGACCTTTCAGTAGTTGAGGGTCTGATGTAGTAGATATCGCTTTTATAGACAACTTACAATTAAAATATCCTTTGTTCAAGGAATACAATAAAAGTGGCCTCATCTTTATGAATCTTCTGACCTTTCAGTAGTTGAGGGTCTGATGTAGTAGATATCGCTTTTATAGACAACTTACAATTCAAATATCCTTTGTTCAAGGAATACAATAAAAGTGGCCTCATCTTTATGAATCTTCTGACCTTTCAGTAGTTGAGGGTCTGATGTAGTAGATATCGCTTTTATAGACAACTTACAATTAAAATATCCTTTGTTCAAGGAATACAATAAAAGTGGCCTCATCTTTATGAATCTTCTGACCTTTCAGTAGTTGAGGGTCTGATGTAGTAGATATCGCTTTTATAGACAACTTACAATTCAAATATCCTTTGTTCAAGGAATACAATAAAAGTGGCCTCATCTTTATGAATCTTCTGACCTTTCAGTAGTTGAGGGTCTGATGTAGTAGATATCGCTTTTATAGACAACTTACAATTAAAATATCCTTTGTTCAAGGAATACAATAAAAGTGGCCTCATCTTTATGAATCTTCTGACCTTTCAGTAGTTGAGGGTCTGATGTAGTAGATATCGCTTTTATAGACAACTTACAATTAAAATATCCTTTGTTCAAGGAATACAATAAAAGTGGCCTCATCTTTATGAATCTTCTGACCTTTCAGTAGTTGAGGGTCTGATGTAGTAGATATCGCTTTTATAGACAACTTACAATTAAAATATCCTTTGTTCAAGGAATACAATAAAAGTGGCCTCATCTTTATGAATCTTCTGACCTTTTAGTAGTTGAGGGTCTGATGTAGTAGATATCGCTTTTATAGACAACTTACAATTCAAATATCCTTTGTTCAAGGAATACAATAAAAGTGGCCTCATCTTTATGAATCTTCTGACCTTTCAGTAGTTGAGGGTCTGATGTAGTAGATATCGCTTTTATAGACAACTTACAATTAAAATATCCTTTGTTCAAGGAATACAATAAAAGTGGCCTCATCTTTATGAATCTTCTGACCTTTCAGTAGTTGAGGGTCTGATGTAGTAGATATCGCTTTTATAGACAACTTACAATTAAAATATCCTTTGTTCAAGGAATACAATAAAAGTGGCCTCATCTTTATGAATCTTCTGACCTTTCAGTAGTTGAGGGTCTGATGTAGTAGATATCGCTTTTATAGACAACTTACAATTAAAATATCCTTTGTTCAAGGAATACAATAAAAGTGGCCTCATCTTTATGAATCTTCTGACCTTTCAGTAGTTGAGGGTCTGATGTAGTAGATATCGCTTTTATAGACAACTTACAATTAAAATATCCTTTGTTCAAGGAATACAATAAAAGTGGCCTCATCTTTATGAATCTTCTGACCTTTCAGTAGTTGAGGGTCTGATGTAGTAGATATCGCTTTTATAGACAACTTACAATTAAAATATCCTTTGTTCAAGGAATACAATAAAAGTGGCCTCATCTTTATGAATCTTCTGACCTTTCAGTAGTTGAGGGTCTGATGTAGTAGATATCGCTTTTATAGACAACTTACAATTAAAATATCCTTTGTTCAAGGAATACAATAAAAGTGGCCTCATCTTTATGAATCTTCTGACCTTTCAGTAGTTGAGGGTCTGATGTAGTAGATATCGCTTTTATAGACAACTTACAATTAAAATATCCTTTGTTCAAGGAATACAATAAAAGTGGCCTCATCTTTATGAATCTTCTGACCTTTCAGTAGTTGAGGGTCTGATGTAGTAGATATCGCTTTTATAGACAACTTACAATTAAAATATCCTTTGTTCAAGGAATACAATAAAAGTGGCCTCATCTTTATGAATCTTCTGACCTTTCAGTAGTTGAGGGTCTGATGTAGTAGATATCGCTTTTATAGACAACTTACAATTCAAATATCCTTTGTTCAAGGAATACAATAAAAGTGGCCTCATCTTTATGAATCTTCTGACCTTTCAGTAGTTGAGGGTCTGATGTAGTAGATATCGCTTTTATAGACAACTTACAATTAAAATATCCTTTGTTCAAGGAATACAATAAAAGTGGCCTCATCTTTATGAATCTTCTGACCTTTCAGTAGTTGAGGGTCTGATGTAGTAGATATCGCTTTTATAGACAACTTACAATTAAAATATCCTTTGTTCAAGGAATACAATAAAAGTGGCCTCATCTTTATGAATCTTCTGACCTTTCAGTAGTTGAGGGTCTGATGTAGTAGATATCGCTTTTATAGACAACTTACAATTAAAATATCCTTTGTTCAAGGAATACAATAAAAGTGGCCTCATCTTTATGAATCTTCTGACCTTTCAGTAGTTGAGGGTCTGATGTAGTAGATATCGCTTTTATAGACAACTTACAATTAAAATATCCTTTGTTCAAGGAATACAATAAAAGTGGCCTCATCTTTATGAATCTTCTGACCTTTCAGTAGTTGAGGGTCTGATGTAGTAGATATCGCTTTTATAGACAACTTACAATTAAAATATCCTTTGTTCAAGGAATACAATAAAAGTGGCCTCATCTTTATGAATCTTCTGACCTTTCAGTAGTTTAGGGTCTGATGTAGTAGATATCGCTTTTATAGACAACTTACAATTAAAATATCCTTTGTTCAAGGAATACAATAAAAGTGGCCTCATCTTTATGAATCTTCTGACCTTTCAGTAGTTGAGGGTCTGATGTAGTAGATATCGCTTTTATAGACAACTTACAATTAAAATATCCTTTGTTCAAGGAATACAATAAAAGTGGCCTCATCTTTATGAATCTTCTGACCTTTCAGTAGTTGAGGGTCTGATGTGGTAGATATCGCTTTTATAGACAACTTACAATTAAAATATCCTTTGTTCAAGGAATACAATAAAAGTGGCCTCATCTTTATGAATCTTCTGACCTTTCAGTAGTTGAGGGTCTGATGTGGTAGATATCGCTTTTATAGACAACTTACAATTAAAATATCCTTTGTTCAAGGAATACAATAAAAGTGGCCTCATCTTTATGAATCTTCTGACCTTTCAGTAGTTGAGGGTCTGATGTGGTAGATATCGCTTTTATAGACAACTTACAATTAAAATATCCTTTGTTCAAGGAATACAATAAAAGTGGCCTCATCTTTATGAATCTTCTGACCTTTCAGTAGTTGAGGGTCTGATGTAGTAGATATCGCTTTTATAGACAACTTACAATTAAAATATCCTTTGTTCAAGGAATACAATAAAAGTGGCCTCATCTTTATGAATCTTCTGACCTTTCAGTAGTTGAGGGTCTGATGTAGTAGATATCGCTTTTATAGACAACTTACAATTAAAATATCCTTTGTTCAAGGAATACAATAAAAGTGGCCTCATCTTTATGAATCTTCTGACCTTTCAGTAGTTGAGGGTCTGATGTGGTAGATATCGCTTTTATAGACAACTTACAATTAAAATATCCTTTGTTCAAGGAATACAATAAAAGTGGCCTCATCTTTATGAATCTTCTGACCTTTCAGTAGTTGAGGGTCTGATGTAGTAGATATCGCTTTTATAGACAACTTACAATTCAAATATCCTTTGTTCAAGGAATACAATAAAAGTGGCCTCATCTTTATGAATCTTCTGACCTTTCAGTAGTTGAGGGTCTGATGTAGTAGATATCGCTTTTATAGACAACTTACAATTAAAATATCCTTTGTTCAAGGAATACAATAAAAGTTGCCTCATCTTTATGAATCTTCTGACCTTTCAGTAGTTGAGGGTCTGATGTAGTAGATATCGCTTTTATAGACAACTTACAATTCAAATATCCTTTGTTCAAGGAATACAATAAAAGTGGCCTCATCTTTATGAATCTTCTGACCTTTCAGTAGTTGAGGGTCTGATGTAGTAGATATCGCTTTTATAGACAACTTACAATTAAAATATCCTTTGTTCAAGGAATACAATAAAAGTGGCCTCATCTTTATGAATCTTCTGACCTTTCAGTAGTTGAGGGTCTGATGTAGTAGATATCGCTTTTATAGACAACTTACAATTAAAATATCCTTTGTTCAAGGAATACAATAAAAGTGGCCTCATCTTTATGAATCTTCTGACCTTTCAGTAGTTGAGGGTCTGATGTAGTAGATATCGCTTTTATAGACAACTTACAATTAAAATATCCTTTGTTCAAGGAATACAATAAAAGTGGCCTCATCTTTATGAATCTTCTGACCTTTCAGTAGTTGAGGGTCTGATGTAGTAGATATCGCTTTTATAGACAACTTACAATTAAAATATCCTTTGTTCAAGGAATACAATAAAAGTGGCCTCATCTTTATGAATCTTCTGACCTTTCAGTAGTTGAGGGTCTGATGTAGTAGATATCGCTTTTATAGACAACTTACAATTAAAATATCCTTTGTTCAATGAATACAGTAAAAGTGGTCCCATCGTCAGTAGTCGAGGGTCAGATGTAGCAGTAGCGAAAATTGTCATTGGATGGAAGACCGAATGAAGAATTTTGGTAGTGTAACCCGACACGCTCTCCTCACACACCACATTCATCCCTGTCTCTCCTCTTCTTCTTCTACAAATGCTAACTTCGTTGATTAATAACGACCTTATGGGTCACCCGGCTATCTTTTCCATCCTCGGACGAAGGACGGTAAATGCGACACTGAGATCCGATGACTTATTGGGTTGGCCAAGGACGCATATCAAAAGCTGGGCAGAGTATTGCGAGACAGGAGGATTTCTTTCGTAACAAAGTAAAGAGTACTGAGCTGTTACCGGACATCTGTCCATCTGTACGGCAACGTTGGAGGATTTCCTCAAAGATGAAGAACAGACTCGAGGCGACGGAAATGTGATAACATGACCCGAGTGTGTGAGCAGCGATGAGGTTTTAGAGAGGATGCAAACAAGAAGGAGGCTTATACTTAACATCAGGAAGAGGCAGCTGAAGTTTCTGGGATACATAATGAGGACCTGGAGGACCTGGAGAATCTGATACTCACGGATCGAATAGAGGGAAAGAGAGACAAGGGAAAACCATGTGTGACATACCTGACGGGCTTAAGCAAGTGTGTGACAGAACGTGGTCTGGGGGAAGAAGCAGAGGGAAGGAACTTGCTGAGAGCTGCAAGGGATAGAGGGAGGTGGAGAGCCATGATCGCCTACGTCCTGAACGGACATGCCGCATAAAAAAGTAGACTGGTTAGGGTTTCTCAAAATCTCACGATATTGAGATTGACGGCGATGTCTAGTGTGGACCCCTCTATGTACGTTGTATACCGTTATTAAGAAGGAATAATTCTTATAGATAAGGACCTTATTATCTCCTGTCAAGTTCTCTACTGTTTGATGGTGATTTAAGAAATCTAGTAACAAACATTTTCTCAATTCTTTAAAGTAATAAATAACCAACCAGTCAACTCCCACTTAATTCATCTGTCATGCGCGTGTTTTTGCTCTTACCCTCGGAATTGAGGGTATGCTCTTTAGCAACGGCCGTCTTACGAGCAATCCCGGGTCTCGTCGAACCGATTTCCTTTAGATCCTATCTCCGTCTGTCTGTGGATCTGGTGAGCTCTCGCTTATATAGAAAACTCCCTCAACCCAATTTGACATTGATATATAAATAATTTCTCCACTCCGACCGTCTTAATCTTAGGAGGTCTGTTAATAACCACATCTATTTCGCTTTTCTCTTTTAGATATATTTCTGTAAAGATAATCGTGTTTGGGGGTGGACACCCTCAACACAAACAACTCCCAAGCTTGGGAATTAACAAAAACAGATGTTTTATTTCTTTGTCCAGAACAATTTGTAAGAACACGTACGTTTCGGACAAATAGTATAATCTTGTATATAAAGTACACTGTATGTATGTGTGTTTGTTCGTGTGTGTGTGTCCAAGCAAATCCTCCGCTCGCACTGGTCAGATTTCAATTATTCATAGCTCATTCAAACGCCCTAGAAAAGTTAGGCGCAGGGAACGATTTTCGTTGAGCTCAGATTCAGGGTCGCCAGATTATGCAAGGTTAAAAATATATATTAATATATTATACTAGCCATTATCATTGCTTTCATGGTTCAAGGAGAGTAACTCTTATTTTCCTTTTGGATCCAAAATTTCAGTGCACATTTTATTATAAAGTAGATTAAAAGCTGCCATATCGGGCGGCATTTAAGCCAGCTCCTGTGGAGGACTCTTTGTTTGGCCATCATCACAATAGCTAGGGAGGAGTAGATGCGATAGGCATCAATAAATGACAGAACTCAAAATTGATTGCTGCATGTAAGTATTGAATTAATGTTTAAGTTTATCTTGTAAAAGTTCAGCGATAATTCTTCTGCTGCCAATTAATTAAGTAAACTGTAAACTTTTTAAAATATTGTGCAGTGTTCATAATTAATTTTTTAAGGTTTTGTTTCAATTTTTTCATAAAAGATATCTTCAAGAATTTTTAGCTTTTGTTTATTATTTTGATGAAAAAGCATAGATGCATATTCAACAAGAATTTTTCTGAATTACGAATGTCTTTAGGTATGCTGTTGTAAATGTTTAGAAATATTGGACGCATCATTCAAATAAAAACTCAACAGTCGAGACAACATGGTCCAACATAAATATTTTTTTTCCATTGGAGATACAATCTCCCAGAGGACATTCAAATTTATGTACAAACTTGGTTTTCTGCAACACGTTAGTTGCTGAGGAAGTGACGTTAAGAATGATTGAATTAGATTTAGTGTAATATATAATTAATCTTATTTTTTTTAATAGGATCTGGTGGAAATATTAGTGTTTATTAATTTTTTAGGATATTTTCGTCTTATTTATAATTTGGATGTATTTGGTTGCGATAAAATTCCATGAACTGCCATAATATCTCGGGAAAAGATAGGGGAGTAATTTTTCGTTATTCTCCCGACGGTTTGGAATTCCCAGTCGTCCTTAAGCTAATAGCCGCCCAAGGCCAGAGAGCTCAGTCTACCCTGTAGAGCTTGCGGAAGAAGAGCTGGTTTCTTGCCTTTTCGAACAGCACTAGTGATAAAGAAAACACAACTGACTAGGCTGGAGTTTGAACCCGGCTCGTCGATTAAATGTTCTGCGCCAATAACCCTTGCACATATTCTTGAAAGAATATTAATAATTAACTAATGATTTTATAAGATCCTTGCTAAGTTCTACGACGATAAAATAGCAGTGAAAATTCCTCAATTGCGTTGTTAAATATTTCAACTTAATAGCTTTAGAAAAATATTGCAATAACAGTCGTAAGTATTAATTCAGGTCATTATTTTAAAAAGTAAGAGGGTACAAATGAAGTTTCAAAATTGACAAGTTTTTTCTATTTCACTGAAGCAGACGTTAAACATATGATGGCATCATCTCCTCCTTTAGCTTCTTTATTTCCTTCTTTATTTACTTCTTTCTTTCTTTCCTTTTTTCTTTCTTTCTTTCTTATTATACAAGCTGTCTCATAATGATCTTGGATTATAAAAATGACATAAAATACCAAATTTATTTATTACATAATTGATATACAAAAATTCAACATATTATCTAAGATGAAATATTCAAATTTTAGATAATATGTTGAACTCTTGTATACCAGTTATGTCAATAAATATATTTAAGGCAACTGCATTTAAAATGTGTCCCTCCATTATTCGTCATCTTGTATGTGCTTTCTTTTTCTCACTAAAACTTACAGCATCACTGATATATCTTTTTTATCCGGTCTTTCCGCTCAATCAAAGCGGAATGGTCCATTACTTATCTGAGGCAATGACAGCGCGTAACGCACATGCTAACTAATGTTAAAAGTTTTTCTTCTTCTACGTGCCGTACTTTTGATCATGGCCTTCCACAACTTCCTATTCTTCGTAGCTCTTACCAATTTAAATATCATTTTAAAATCCCTCCCATTTCCATCTATGTCATCCATTCCCACAAACTGTTTCACCGCTCTGCTTTTTTTTTAACTCCGATAAGTCCCTTGAGTCTCGATTTTTCTAACCCCTACTTCCTTGTGTGTCCCATAAATCCCAACTGTCTCTTTTTGATTCTAAGGATAAACGTTCTTTTTTTATTCTTTTTTCGTTATTGCTTGCACACTTCGTCCATGGTATTCTTAACAATCTTCTATAGAAGCACACTTCTGTTGACTGAAAGAAATTGTCATCCATTCACTGCCATTTAGATTGATTGATTAATTTAAAAAAACGTCTTATTAAAAATAACTCCATCTTTAACCTCAGAAATCGAGACACACTTTGACACAGATTTGCCTATACAGCCATAGAAAACACGACTCGCAGGTGTTTAACGTCATTCTCGATGCAAACACGTAAGTCTTACCTGATCTACAACCGTTAATAACCCCTGCAAATGTATGTGTATGTAGCTGCCGCCAATGTCACTGCTCGACGTCCTGAAATGTAATTGTGTCATTGGAACTTCAGGGATATTAAATCGAAAACAGAGATCCTTACAATCACGAATGGCATAAACGGACGAGAGAAAGAAGTGACTGAAAACGAATAGGCAGACGTGTTTGGAGGGCAATGTTGTGGTGTGATGGGGCAGGAAAGAGAAGCTAACACAGAAGAACGTAATATCGACGCATATGTGTCTAGACAAGTTCAACCAGCAGGCATCACACCACTAGGGGACTATTCAAGCATCAATGCATGGCATCTCTATAATTTGTTCAGTGAAGCCTAACCTCTGACCCCTACTCTCTCATTCTCTCTCGGTCTCTTTTTCTTTTACATGCTCACATGCCAACACATAAACACCGTGTGTTCTGCCATAGCTCAAAGGTGTCTTATATTTTAGTCTGTTTTTTGTAGTTATTTTTATTGATATAATTCCTTCTCTTCCTTCTTCTCTTCTGTTTTCCTTCATATTATTACCATTATTATTATTATTATTATTATTATTATTATTATTATTATTTCCGTTGATTTCTGTTGTACACACTTCTTTCCGGATCCCAACCAGAGACCGAAGTACAGAAATGACACGATATCATTTTCCACGGGACAGTTTTTTAAAAAAAACTATGATCACACACATTTTACATCGATAAAGCTCTTCGTAATGTTTGAGCTTATTATTATTATTATTATTATTATTATTATTATTATTATTTGTTGTTGTTGTTATTGTTGTTGTAATTGTTGTTGTCGTTGATTTTTGTAGTCAGAGTTTCTCTCAAGTCTCAACTAGTGATAACAAGTTTTTGTCTCTGACGATGCAAACAGATGAGAGAGAAAAATGTAATTGTGGTCACTGCATGTCCATTCAAAATTTAAAAAGTACCAAATATGATTTTTTTTTTTTGCAATTTATTTTATTTATTTAATTTATTTAATTTTTTTTTTTTTTTGCAATTTATTTATTTAAGTTTAAATTTATTTTATTTTAAGTCTACAAGGATTATTGTCCCATATTTGTTTGCACCTTTTGACATTATTTCCAAATCCCCAATAACAAGAGGTAATAAGGATGATGTCATATTCTACTGATTTCTATCTCCAGGTCCTTGCAAGGACTAAGTTTCTCAAACGTTTTAAAAGATTTCTTGTTGTCTACTGGAATTTCAACATTTATCAGAAGACATGTGTTTTTAACAGGATTATTCGCTATCAATATCTGGTCGATTTGCCTGGATCAATCTGAACACTGAAATTCCAGACGATGATAACCTCTTCATTTTGTACAACTAGTAGTGGCTTATGTTTCCAGCCATTCTCTTTCCGACGCCGAGGTTGAATGCGCGATATATTGACCAATGGATGTACATGAACAGTGCAATTAAGCAGTTGAAAGGACGCTTTTCGCGCCAGATGGTCACAACCAGATATTGTCGTTAATAAATTATCATTATTATTATTATTTGTAGTAGTAGTAATAGTAGTAGTAGTAGTAGTAGTAGCAGATGCCTTGGTCTTCTTTTCTGCCATTCAATATTTTGTAATTCTTCGCCGTTTCTCTTTCTCTCCCTCTTCTTCCATATTCACCACATACATCTCTGGTTTTTCCTCTCGTTTTAATGAAAACGCATTTTCCACCCTACTTTTTTCTTCTTTTTCTTCTTCTTCTTCTTCTTCTTCTTCTTCTTCTTATTATTATTATTATTATTATTATTAGTAGTAGTAGTAGTAGTAGTAGTAGTAGTAGTAGTAGTAGTATTCAATTCCATCACCTTCTTCCTTAGTCTCCTTCTTCATCACCCTCTTCTTCTTCATTTTCTCCCCCCTCCTCCTCCTCTCCTCCTTCTTCTTCTTCTTCTTATTATTATTATTCATCTTCTTGTTCTACCGCTTTCTTCTTCTTCTTCTTCTTCTTCTTCTTCTTCTTCTTCTTCTTCTTCTTCTTCTTCTTCTGCCATCGCCTCTAATCCACCCACTCCCTTTATTTGGCCTTCTATAATATTTATGCCATCTATCTTCGTTTTTTTACTTCTTTTCCGCCATTCATCCGATTAAAAACTATCTTTCGCCGAGACCTCTTTTTATTGCACGTCTCCTCTCTGTTTCTTTGTCTCTCTCTCTCTCTCTCTCTCACACACACACACACACACACACACACACACACACACACACACACGCACGCACTTTCTACGTATCTATCTTCTTTGTCTGTTCTTCTTTTATATTTGTTCATCATCCTTTTCTTTCTCCAGACCTCAGCGGGTTTTAACGCGTCATTCCATTCTTTCAAATCAAATTCTTCTTCTTCATGTCCTTCTCTTTCTTCTTCTTCTTCTTCCTACTCGGATTTCTTCTCATCTGCCGAGACGCGACGATCTTTACAGCCCACCTGCTTGCCCGAAATGACGCGCTGGGTCGTGTCAAATCTAACTCCACAAAACACTAAACAAAACAGAATAAACTCCCCACCTATCGTTAACCACCCAATAATCTACAATAATTCAAAGCCCCTTTTCATCTTTTTTTTATTATTTCTTCCTCCTCCGCTTTTCTGTCTTCTTCTCGCGTTCTTTCTCGTTTTCTTTTTTCTTTCCTTTTTATTTTGTATTTTTTCTTTCTTTCCCCTTTATTATTCCTTTTCTTTTCTTCGTCATCTTTTTTTACATTTTATTCTTTTCATTTTCTCTTTATTTCCCTTGTTTTTCTTTTCATTTTTTTATTTTGCTTCCTTTTCCGTCTTTTTCTTTATTTTCTCCTTCTCTGTCTTCTTCGTATCCCCCTCTATTTCATTCTTTATCCTCTTCATCATTCTTCTTTTTTTCTTTTTCTTTTTCCCCTTTCCCTTTTTTCTTATTCTTCATCACCTCTTTCTTTTTCTTTTTTTTCTTTTTCTACTTTGCTCTTCTCTCTCCTCTTCCCTAACTTTTATTTCTTTCTCTTTTTCATATTGGTCCGTACACCTCATGTCTTTTCCCGTATATTTTCTTCATTTTATTTCTTTTTATTGTCCCTGTTTTTCGCATACGTTTGTAACTCTAAATTCAACATTATCTCCACCATTTATTTCAGCCTCCCCTATTTCATTTTACACTTCAGACTTTTAATGATGACACGCAGGATTTTGTTAATAATTACCCAATAAACTGAGGTTAGATGGGTACAGTGTTTTCCCGTGAAATCTTAGGACGACCCAGATTTGAAGAACCTTTTAATGTTTCTCCTCAAGTAAAAAATTAATCTTCCCAGACAAGAGATAAAAACGGTGACAATAGTTTCATTAATATCTGCTAGCAGTACAGGGGAAATTCCATGGGTTTTCCTATATGAATTTCTCCATTAATCCTAATTTTTAAGTTAATGATGGTATAATCACCCGGCGACTTCCACGACTATAAAATACGCGTGGAATGTCCGTTCTTTAAATATTTGAGCTTAACAACTTTTACAAAATATTGCAGAATCATCAGAATGAATGCAGGTTGTAATCGAAAAAAGTAAGAGGGTACAAATGAAAAGATTTAAAACTGACAAGTTTCTCCATTTTAGTGCACGGTGGAGTAATGGATAGCGGCTCAAATTGAGAGAGCCGAGTTCGAATTCTAGTCGAATCCATTACATTCACTTAGGTGCTAATACCCTTGGGAAACGTATGAATCGTCGTCTTCTCCTCCTAGCTATGGGTAAATACAGGACAGACCGGGTTTTATAGCCTTGGATGGCAACTGGCCTACCGCAGTAAGAAATGGCAACCTACTGCGGGAAAAATCTGCCTCGTCAGTCATGTATCGAAAGGTACATGATCGCCTAAGCGTATATCACGCATGGCACATAAGTGACTGACTGAATCAGACGTTAAAGACCAGAGCTTTATTACACCTCTCTCTTCTGTCTTCCTTTCTTTTCCAATGAAACTATGGCTTGATGTAAGTTCTATGCTAACATTTTCTATTCGCGCACTTCTCGCATGTGGAACTCTCTTTCAGTTTCATGCTTTCCGGCCAAATTTGATCTTCCGAAATTTAAGTTCAATATCAATCGTTATCTACTCTCTTCAACATCCATCTTCTTCGATTGTTCCTGCTTCTTTAATATCGTTTCGCTTTTTTCTTATTTTTTTCACACTCTGTAACTCCTTGTGTTTTAGTGGCTTTACTGCCTTGCATGGGGTGAAATGATTTAAAAACTATAATTTGTTCCTCACCAGGTGCCCCTCTTTTGTGGCCTTGTACCAAACTAAACTCACCACAGTAAAAACGACTTGTGAAGAATTGATTAGCAATGTTATTCCTGTGTGTGACGATAAACTACATCCGGTAGCAATGACCGTGAGATTGGAAGATTTGAACATTGTGGAACGTTCCAGCTACTTAGTAATGTTCCTGTTTTCTAATTCTTTTACATCTAGTAACGCCTTGTGTCTTAGGGACTTTACTGCCTTACTTGAAGTAAATTCGAAAAAAGCTATCTTGCTCTAGGCACTACCAGTGCTAATACGACTCGTGATTATGAACAATCTTAACAATGGATTCCGTAGATATAAAAATTTAACAAT
The DNA here is from genome assembly GCA_964036315.1 of Acanthosepion esculentum. Classification (NCBI taxonomy): domain Eukaryota; kingdom Metazoa; phylum Mollusca; class Cephalopoda; order Sepiida; family Sepiidae; genus Acanthosepion; species Acanthosepion esculentum. The sequence goes on along the minus strand of OZ038502.1, from coordinate 89,611,544 downwards.
GGCGTCAATAGATATGTAAGAATCTGAATGAGTGTATCAATCGATACGAAGTCCGTTCTAATTTAATTCTGGCTCCTCAAACATCATTTATCAGAGAAGCGTTTTCAAACAAATGAAGCCGTTGCAGCAGAGAAGACATTGTTATAATTCTAAGCCATATTCGAGGGAGAGAGGGCGGCTGAACTCATTCGATTTCTTCTTTTTGTTACTGTCCCAATATTTCAGTACATTCTATAATGGAAATATACTTTATGTAGTTTTGATAAGAGTTGTTATAATTCCAGCAAATGTTCGGATTATTGAATTCATGCATCTTTCTCTTGTCTTCATTGTAGCCACAGAATTTCAGCTAATCGATTCGCTTGGCATCCCGTTCATCAAGGAGGACATTTCTGAGCTTGTGAACTGATTGGAAAAGTGCAGACCATCATAATTATAACAAGAATAGATATGACGCGTAAAGACGAAGCCTGCTAATAAAAATAATATGCACAGCTTTGTTTGGGGGCAGCAGTTCCTCTTTTATTCAAGTTTCATTAAAAACAACAGAAAACATCGAAAATACAGAGAACCAATATTATTTACGAGTTGAAATGTCCTTTAAGGAACTGTGTTCCAGATCAAGCCAAATCCGTAAATAATTATATTAGATATACTACAACATACTTAACAAGAAGACTCGCGTTACATCTCTCTGGCCATAGGTCTCATTTAAATACACATGGAGACCTACCAAACTCTATCTGTAACACACTCGTTGGTAATACAAATATAATAGCTTCATGGACATGTAAAAAAAGACTAAAAATAATGGAAGTATTATTAATAAAAAAGAAACCAACACTCAATAATGTCAACGATGAACACGGCCACAATGTGCTGACCGTGTGTGAAAAATAAAACATCCCTATAACTGTAGATACATACATAAAATAATCGATGCATTCAGTTAAAAGTAAAAGTAAATTTCATCACTGATACTGGCTAAAAGTATAGCCGAAAGCGCTCGGACAAATATTTGAACAATTTCTACATCATTTACGTCCAGAAAAGAAGAAAATTATAACACAAGAAAAATTATTTAAAAAAATTAACCGCAGTACCTTGTCATTCGTCGTTTTGAATGAAACTTGCAGATATATATATATATGTGTGTGTGTGTGTGTGTGTGTGTGTGTGTGTGTGTGTGCGTCGTCGTTGGCGAAAATTGTTGCTGAGTATTGGGGTGCTCATCGACATTTCCTTCTGAGTCCCACGTTGGATCTAAAGAGACGTCCACACCCACCGCATGATAGGGTAGGAAGGTTCAGGGGGCAGAGAGAGCTATGGCTCTTCTTTGCACTCTTTTCGTCTCTTCTATTTGTTTTCTGATGTTTTCGAAGGATGTTGTTTTTCGTGAACTCCTCTTCTCCAATTGGTTCTTTCTGTAGCTTCCGTTTCCCACTTGGCCGGATCGATTTCTGGCCTCAGCAACGTGTTTTCCAGCTGATCCTTGAATCGGCGTCGTACGGCTCCATGTTGTCTCTGTTAACCTACAAATCACACGATGAATGTTATGATCCTGATTTTTAAAAATTATAAACTGTATAAGGTCTTTCGCAAGTACTTTCAACTGTACATTCAGTCATCCTCAGACATGGAAATTATTTTGTTTTTGGTAAAATTCAGCTAGCATCCGAGACGAAAAAATTAAATGCTAATCGAAATATTTTATTTTAAATGTGTTATTGTTAACTGATACAAACCTTTGGAGCATGCAGTCGCAACGCTAAGGTTGAATTGTTTTGAAAATTTAAGAGAGTGCGTTTTTTTACTAATATTGCAATTTGAGAATTTAAAATTTTGTTTGCGAAGGGATTTCGCCATTTTATATAATTAACTTTACAAATCAACTTTTTCGATGAATGATTCATTGTAATATATATATATATATATATATATATATATATATATATATATATATATATATATATATATATATATATATATAGTTGCTGCCCAAATGTTCAGAACGGCATTGTTTTCGTCAGAAAAGTAGGTATAAGTTTTTATCAAAGTTGTTTTATATTCCATAATTTTCACAGACAATAAATACGATATTATTTGTTATATTATTATCTGAGATTTTGGTGTAATTTGAGAGGATAATACAAAAAGTTATGGATGATTTAGTGATTTACTGCAAAACCCATGGCGGCCGAAATGATCAGAACGGTTGCTTTTACTCCGTGTTTTAGTATATTTAACCGGCGAACTCTAATTTTGTTAATTTGTTTCCGTGACGGTTCGTTTACTAAACTGAATATCTGCAGTGTACTTTGTTAATATAATGCCACTTACTCCGTTACCAATTCGTCAGCAGATTATTAAGCTTCGAAAGAAGGATAATTTAAGTATTGTGTCTATTGCAAAGATTGTTAACAAGTCCAAAAGTGTTGTTCACGGTGTTCTTAAGGTCTACGATGATTGTGGTTCGTGTGAAGCATGAAAGTCTACAGGTAGGCCAAGAAAAACGACCAAGAGAGAAGATCGTGCTATGGTAAAGTTGGTTAAAAAGGACAGATTTAAAACTGCTGCTGCTGTTTCTCGGGAAATGAGCATTGTACTGAAGAAAACTTTATCTCGAAAAACTGTCTCTCGTCGTTTAGTTGAATATGACCTACAAGCAAGAGCACCTGCAGTGAAGCCACTGATCAGCTCCAAGAATAAAAAGTGTCGTCTTACCTTTGCAACCGAACATGTGTTGTGGTCTCAAGAAAAATGGCAAACGGTGCATTTCAGTGATGAATCTATGTTATTTGGCTCAGATAGGAAAAGGTACGTTCGTCGAAAAGTAAGTGAAAAATTGTCGCCTAAATGCCTTAAGACTAGTGTTAAATTCGGTGGAGGAAGTGTCATGGTTTGGGGGATGATATCTGGAGATGGTGTGGGCCCTTTGGTGCGATTACATGGAAAGGTAAATGCAGGAGTTTATAAACAACTTGTAAAAGATCATATCTTGCCTGTGCTGAGAAATTCAACTAAGCGACCACCCATATTCATGCAGGACAATGTCCCATGTCACAAGGCTAAGGTGGTCACGAACTTCCTCATGGCTGAAAAGGTTATTGTTATGGATTGGCCTGCTCAAAGCCCAGATCTCAATCCTACTGAAAATGTGTGGAATATTCTAGGAGAAAGTTCGAAAGCCAGAAATCCTAAAACAACCGAGCAATTATGGAATGCCCTTCAGGAAGAATGGAATAAGATCACCCAGCAAGAAATTGAAAATTTAATTTCCTCATGCAGTCGAAGATGTCAAAGTGTGATTGAAGCTAAAGGGCTTCACACTAAATATTAAATAGTTCTAGTATTCTCTGTCATGGTTTTTGCAGTAAATCACTAAATCATCCATAACTTTTGTATTATCCTCTCAAATTACACCAAAATCTCAGACAATAACAATTAATATCGTATTTATTGTCTGCGAAAATTATGGAATATAAAACAACTTTGATAAAAACTTATACCTACTTTTCTGACGAAAACAATGCCGTTCTGAACATTTTGGCCGCAACTGTATACATATATATATATATATATATATATATATATATATATGATGGTAAACAGTAATAATTATAATAATAATAATGATAAAAGCCGATGCTAAGTTTCTTCCGAATTTTTGCATTCCATTCAACTTTGACCTTCAACAATCTTATATCTTCTTATTAATAATGTTGCTTTTTACTCATATTTTCTCACACTCAGTAACCCCTTGAATCTTAGGGACTTTATTGCCTTGCTTTGAAGTGAAATTGATAAAATAAAAATGTTGTCACAACACTATCACCGATAGTATTTTACACTATCCGAGACGCACACAGTAATCCGACCTTCTCCTTTGATTTGTGATAGTTCAAATGTAATATATATACATTTTTTGCAACAAATGCAAAACAGGCAATGATATCGGTGAAACAGGTACAGAATTTCCTTTTCGGTTTGATAACCATAAAAAAAAACTATCAAAAGCAACATCAATTTCACTGTAGCTGCCCATTTCAACCAATTGAACCATAACATTGATAACGTTAAATTCGTCCTCTTCGGGTCTTCATTACAATGCCAACAAGAATGCCGGAAGTTCGAGTTAAAATACATTTTAAAAATAAATTCACGCATTCTAGGTTTAAAAAGCAATTTCGGCAAAATGCTCAATGAATAGAATTTCCACAAAAAGCCCTCTACAAACCCTCATCGTGGCAAACAACCAGTCGAAAACTATTCGATCTCATCATTAATATAACACAGGAGCAAAGAAATCAGCCCTTCAAAAAGTCTAACTTCCTGCTATAAAAAAAAAAATTGGGCGTGTCCGAAAATTCCGATTTTAACATCTTTTCTAATCAAGATTCTATTTGATCTAAAGGCCGACTAATATACAATAAATATTATTAGTTTTGTTATTATTATTATTGCTATTTTCTAACTCACGAAATACTTTCAAAGGGTCTACTATCTCTACATTTATATTGGATTCATTTGTTTTTATCTTGCCAACCTTTTGAAGGTCATTTAAAGGTAGAAAACAGTTTTAGATTCTAAGAAATTTTGGGTTATAATAATGATTTATTGATACCAGTTCTACTAATTAACATATAGCTGGGGGATAAGAGATGGATTCATACCTCTCCCAAGAGTATTTGTGTGTACCGTATATCCTCGCGTGTCATGCGACGTTTGAAGACCCAATTTCGAAGCTAATTTTAAGGGGGTCGCATCATACACGAGATATTAGCGTATGTACTGCTAGCCGTGGCTGCGCCGTTGACCAAACTATATATCCATTTACTGTAGTCAAATTAGCTTCAAAACTAGATATTCAAAGGTCATATGATATATATATATATACATATATATATATATATATATATATATATATATATATATATATATATATATATATATATATATATATGATTTATATACGGCAAATGAATATAACGAACCCGACTGGAATTAGAACTCTCCGATTTCCATTTCAGTAATAGATTCATTTTAATCCGACATTTAAAATGTATTATAGTGTCAGGAACCGAACTAGCGTCCCCCTTTGTAAGAGAAACCACTGTTTGATCCGGGATGCTCTGTTGCGCGGCCCCGAGGATCATCCCAGTAAGCAAAGTTCTGTTTTCCTTTTTTTTAAGGAAAGCACATCTCCTTCACTCATATTATTTATCAAAAACGTAAACAAAGCAATTTCTAAAGAATTAATGGGTTTATTTTAACCATTTTTATTTCGTTATTATCGTTAAAACTTTGTATGTCTTAATTATTAGACTTCGCGCGGGCCGATACACGTAATGCAAACTATTTGATAAATAAAAATAGGCCGTCGTCTGTGTGTCACCAAACAAAAAATAGGCCATCATTTCAAATGTGTATATCTTAGTAATCTCGGGCAAACGAAATTAAATAGGCTTCAGAGCCTAGAAGAATGGGTTGTAGAATGTTACACAAGACATGCTACTACGTGATTAACAGGAGCTGGACGACTGACTTAACGTGTGTCGTGTTACAGGTGTTGAGCATATTTAATATTTTTGAAGCTTTGTTAAATCGGTTATAAAATCTACATTCCTTTTAATATCTTGTTTGAATTTTGATAAACTGTTGTGGTGTCCTCCCTCTAAAGAGTCTATGTTAGACTCTTCCGCCTACTATAAGATTAGTAGGAGAGAAGGCTTCGGGGAACAGTGAATAGATTGAGCACTAGTTCATTCGATACACACTTACTAGTCGTGTAATACTCTTCTGGTGTAGTTACTGTTTAATATACGACATATCTGTAAACCTGGTTTTGTTATTACTTAACCATTTACTTGGACACAACATCTTGGCGACGAAGAAACGGACTTCACGTTAAATCATTTTTTTTTTTGCCAGTGTCTACAACAGTGGTGAAGAAAGGAATTCTAATTCTAATTAAAGATGAACGACCTCCTGAAAAACTTCAAAGTGGTTACGCTGGTGAGGAAATTGTCTTATCTGCTCTGTCGATATAAACAAAGTCACCGTGAATATGAATTTGTGTGAAGGCACCCGGATTTGAAATTCTTCTAGATTTACTTTAATTCTGTATTCTTCATTTGCGATTTGTGACACAATTTAGGAACATAGAGTATAAATAAAACAAATGCAGAAGTTCAACTCTCTGGACTGTTGTGGTGTCCTCCCTCTAAAGAGTCTATGTTAGACTCTTCCGCCTACTATAAGATTAGTAGGAGAGAAGGCTTCGGGGAACAGTGAATAGATTGAGCTCTAGTTCATTCGATACACTCTCACTAGTCGTGTAATACTCTTCTGGTGTATTTACTGTTTAATATACGATATATCTGCAAACCTGGTTTTTCTTATTACTTAACAACTTACTTGGTCAGAACATAAATAAATCATTTATTGTTCAACGTGACGCATAATTAATTTCGTTTGCTTGGAACATGCAGTTACTCAGATATTCACAGTTTAAGTAATGTCAATTTTAGGGGAGGACCTCTGTATTTCAAACACACACACACACACACATATATATATATATATATATATATATATATATATATATATATATATATATATATATATATATTATGCGTGTGTGTATTTAGGCAACAATTCCTCTTTTATACAGGTTTCATCGAAGATTACTTACATGGCACTGCGAGTATTTTTATTATATTTTTGTATGCTTATAAAAGAATTCTTTTTAGGACATAGAGTGTGTAAAAATATCTGTCTATATTTCTGAGATGAGATGTTGTAATTATTTAGATTATTTACATTGTTTTGACTGTTTTCCTCACCTTTATTGTCATATTTACGACGCTTCGGCCATTTTACGCTCTGGTGATTGGAGTTTTGAACTGAACCCTTTATTTCGTTCACAGGGGTAGATTGTTCTAGTTCCACGTGCCATAACTCTTCTGGGTATCTCAGCTATCTCCCTTTAACTCAACTCTCTAAGTTTTTGTTCACCACTGCAGTAGCCAGCTATTGAACTCACAAGTCTTTGGGCCAAGTCACTCGATCCAACCCTGATGACCATGGCTCACTAGATAAAAGCATTGGTTGGATCCAGTGTCTTGTCTCAAAGAGTAGTGAGTTCAATACCTGGTTACTGTAGTAATGAAGAAAAAACTTGGAGAGTTTTAAAGAAAGATCACTGAGGCATCCGGAAGAGTCATGGCACGTGGAACTAAAACAATCTACCGAAATTATGGGTTCAGTTCAAAATTCCAATCACGTGAAGAAAGGGCGGAGCGTCGATCGGCCGAAACGCCGTGAATATAACAACTCTTATTAGCCTATTAAGTGTCTTCCAAATGCACCCTGTCTTATTTTGGTGGGGTATCAGACTCGTCATGTTATCCTCTACGTTTATAAGAATCAGATCAGGCCGAGAATAGACGTAGTGTTGTCATATTTGGGCGGGAGCTGCCGTGTTCTCCGTTTCCAGTTTCGATAGAGTTCAAATGCCTCTCCGAGTCCTTGTGGGTGACAAATTATTTTCCACCTTCCAACATCTCTCTCACAGGTGGGTGTGGTGAGTCTTTCGCCGTTCTATCTCTGCTACCATAGAAAGTGGTCGGATGAACTACATTTCTTGATTCCGCCAGATGTAACCGTCACGGCTAGGCACCGCCATGTCACTTACATTGTAAGAAACCCACATTCTCTCCGTATTCCATCGATGAGAAGTAAGTTCCACCCGAACAGCTTCTTCCGGCGAATTACTGCCCTGTGGAACCGACTCCAAGAGTTTATTTTTGTTTTTTTTTTGTTTTAGCACTACAATTAAACGTGTTCAAGTGTAGGGTTAACCGCTATCTTCTCCTCCTATCCGTATAAACAGCTTCTTAAAGTAACCCTCTACCTCGAGCGGCCCCCGGGCCTTGTACATGACGAACCTCACTGTTCTGAAACTACTGAATCAATAAGATTTATGCTCCCGCTGGAACAGCAAAGATATTATATAAAAAGATATCTCTCATTTATTCTTTGTGTCATCTGTGAGCGAGCGAGCAAACAGAGACAGAGACAGAGAAACTATTTTATATAAAGACGAAATATAAGATACATTACATGTTTAGCCATAGTAGGTTTATCACTGTTCCTCACAATGGGAACTCCGTTATTCTCATTCTTTATTTCTTTCTTTCTTTCTTTCTTTTTTTACCCGGGATGGTCTGCCCAAATAAAAATGGTTTTCTTATCTTTCTCCTGTCAGATTTAATTGGACCACCATTAATCAAGGACAAAAACGAGAAGCATTATCTTTTCACCTAATAATTTATCTTACAGCCTAAGTAGTTTTCTCAAAAGAAAAACAATCGACTGCCTTCTTACTTCAAGGCACCATTTATTATAAGTTATTATTCAACAAATACTTTTAACCTCTTTGAATTAAAAAGGGTAGGAAGATTTGGAGAGCCGTAATCATTATCCTGGAATTATCTGGACAAATATCCTATTTATTCTTCTTTCAACAGCCTCCCGGCTATTTTTTCTTCTCCAGTCTGTTTCATATCTAACAATTCAAAACTATTTTTTATAATTTCTTGTCGATTTTACTCAGCCCGTCAAAAACTGATGGCATATTTAATTAATTCCACATCTACATTTTATACTCACAACATATAAAAAAATATGTTAGTCTGCATGTTTCTATTCAATACTTCCTAAATTATGCGACATCACGTTGAAACACCGCTTCTCCTGCATCATCGAAGTTAAGCAACGTCGAGTCGGCTTATTACCTAGATGGGTAACCGCTTGGGAATACAAGATGCTGTAATCTTGCATGTGCAGGTGGTGTAATGGATAAAAGATCGGAATTTGAAATCGAAGAGACGCGTTCTAATTCTAGTTGCGTTCCTTATGTTCACATACGTGCAGATATCCTTCGGAAAAGGTATGAATCCACCTTCTCTCCCCACTGTTATGGGTTAATTAGTAGGACTTGTATCAGTAAATCCTTATCATTTCAAACAAATTCTTACAATCTAAAAATATTTTCTGGCTTTAAATAACATGCAAAGAGTTGATAGACCTTAAAAAACCAAATCACCCAATCAATCCTTTATGTTAAACTAACCTAAAAGAAAGCAATTGATCATCTGCTTTGACCCTGTGAAGTTTGGCTGTTTCTTGGCGAATCGTTTAGCTTCCCTTGTTTTACAATAAAGACGAAAGTAGTCGGTTCTTACATTTCCGGTTCAAGACGTCATATATTGGATCGGAACAAAATTCGTTTTTCAGTGAATTTCAAGCACAACATTTAGATATTAGTTCCTAGATTGATTCAACCACACATTTGTCATTTTCTTCCATTATATTTTGCTATGTTTGTGGCAAATTCAATGATTCCATCCTCCAAGTATGGTAAGTATTTTTCTGGGTGAACATATTTTTTAGGAATCGAAATTAGTGGTTAATCCGAAAGTGTAAGATCAGGTGTGTACGGCAGGTGTAGTAGGACATTCCAACCGGCCTCTACCAATTTATGCCGTGTCAGCAAAGAGATTTGAGGTTGGGTGTTGTTCTAATGGAAGACAACACCCTTTCGATTAGCCGGTTCCGGACCCTTTTCGTTCGTTGCTGCCTTTATTGGCCCAGTTCTCTGAATCCAACGCCTGATGTTGCAGAAGGTGCTCGTAATATACTATTGCACTTCCAAACCCCACCCGATATGCAGCATGACCTTCTTTGAATATTGACCGGCTTTTGGAATGGTTAACGGCGGCTCATTTCATCTGTATTTTATGAAACTTTTCTCTTCGCATTGTTGTAAACAATCTACTTTTCATCTCTTGTTTTAAAATGAGTCGTTTTGTTGTGTTTGAGCAGTGAATCGCAGGATGGAAATGCGATTCATTAATTATTTTCCTGTTAAATAGTAGGGCAGTGAAACTTCTTAGCAATTCCTATATCGAAGTCTTTTCAAATGCCTTAAGATACTCATTGATATATGTGGAATATTTCTGCGATGTCCGGTGTCGTGTGACCTAGGTGGTATTTAATGTGCGATTCAACTAAATATATGCCATTTTGTTCGACTACCTTTGGGAATCTTTGAGTCAATTTCATGATTCTATGTGGGTTTTTTACAATCTTCCAGAGAATTGAAATTCTTCCGATTAAGATATTTTTTAGGATTGGAAATCAGTGGTAATATGAATATGCACGGTCAGGTTAGTACGTCGTGTGTAGTAGGGTATCCCAGCCAGCCTCTACCAGTTTCTGCCTAGGCTACAAAGGGGACGCGAGTTTTGGCGTTGTCCTGATGGAAGACCCATTTCATTAGTCAATTCCCGACGCTTTTCATCGTTAAGACGCTACTGGGAGTGAAAGAGAATGAAAAGATTTTAGAAGGACTGGAGACCCAAACCTAAATAGGAAACAAGGTAAAAACCTCTATTCCTGTTCAAAAGACCAGAGAGAAGTATGAACAAAGAGATGCGCGTGTGTGTGTAACTAGAATTATGACACACAAGTATACAAGAATTATACACATGAACGTCGCTTGAAAGGATAAAGACTCATGACAGGATGAAGACACGTGAGAGGATGAAGACACGTGAGAGGATGAAGACACGTGAAACGATGTCGACACGTGACAGGATAAAGACACGTGACAGAATGAAGACACGTGAGAGGATAAAGAGACGTGAGAAGATAAAGATACGTGAGAGGATAAAGACACGTGACAGGATAAAGACACATGACAGGATGAAGACACGTGAGTGGATAAAGACACGTGACAGGATAAAGACACGTTTTTAACCCTTGAAAAAGAAGATAAAAAATACGTAAATTTGATTTTCTGATGAAACTTAAATAAAAGTGAAACATGCTAAATGTATAAAAGTTATCCTAATTTTTCTTTATCCTAATATATATATATATATATATATATATATATATATATATATATATATATATATATATATATATATATATATATATATATATATAAAATCGATCCAAATAACTGATTAGTGTTATCTTCAGCATCGCGACTCCAGAGTTTCTTAGACAGATCACGCTGCAAACACTCCGTCCACTCCTCAGAGTGTATCAGCAATTGACTGTTTATATTTCTCGTTTTTTTTTCTTTTCTGAGTATATGCATATATATATATGTGTGTGGGGAGGTGTAAAATATACATATATAATACTGACACTTCACAAAACCATTTTTATAATATGGAATTTTTTTCGGAATGAAACGCGTCGCTTAGCAAATTTTCCAGTTTGTCACTAGTTTACCCACCATTAGTCTTCCGTATCCGCTTGGAAATGTCAGGTGCTCTAAGTTTGGATGTGCGGCTGGTGTTATGAATAACGGCTGGGAAATGGAAATTGTAGAGCCGAGTTCCAATTACATTACGTAATTCGCTATATTCACTTACGCGCAAATACCATTGAGAAAGGTATGAAGCCAGATATGGGTTAATTACTATAACTATTATCAATAAAAAATAATTATTATCTCAAAAATCTTCAATTTAAAAAACATTTCTGGCTTTAAATAACCTGAAAACGTTAATAAGTTGCAAAATATCAAATCAGTCAATTCACATATATATACAGAGATAGATATGAAGAGACTGATAGATAGATAGATAGATAGATAGATAGATAGATAGATAGATAGATAGATAGATAGATAGATAGATAGATAGACAGATAGATAGATAAAAACAGACAATAGATAGATAGATAAAAACAGACAATAGATAGATAGATAGATAGATAGATAGATAGATAAAATCAGACGATAGATAGATAGATAGATAGATAGATAGATAGATAGATAGATAAAATCAGACGATAGATAGATAAAATCAGCCGATAGATAGATAGATAGATAGATAGATAGATAGATAGATAGATAGATAGATAGATAGATAGATAAAATCAGACGATAGATAGATAGATAAAATCAGACGATAGATAGATAGATAGATAGATAGATAGATAGATAGATAGATAGATAGATAGATATGAATAGGTACAGGTAGATAAATAATTAAATAATAATTGGAAACCAAGTAAATTCTAGTGATATTGACGATGATATTAAAATTAGCAAAAGAATAAAAGGTCCCATTTACGGATGGCAAATCCTATTTGATAAATTGTTTCGCGCTTGGGTTACGAAATACAGATCCTGATAGATAAATGGCAGAATGGTTTATGTATTTGGGACAGTGTTTTTAGGTAGGGGCATGTATCCTAACAATTAAAGCCTGCACGTGTGCCCATTCGGCTTTGTGGGGTGGATGCATCAGTTACATGTAAACATCTGACGCTTCTTGAAGACTGATGCTTTGGAAGCCCGTGTCGCTGAACGATTCGCTCAGGTATTGACTATGTATCTTGTTCTCATCTCAACTAAATTTCTCCCAGACATTTTTAATAATTATTTTTATATATATATATTATGAAATGGACAAAGTCCGACAATTATTTTAAGACATTTTTATGTTTAACATTCTTTTTATAGAGGCTATATGACGGTTCCGTATAGGATACAGGCTCGAATCCTATCGGAGGACGAATATTTTCTATGAAAATTTCTCGGACATTCAGGCCGGTAAATATTGTTTAATACTGTTTATTATAAACAGAGCATTTACTTAAATGTTTCTATCTATAAAAAGAATCTATAAACATAAATTGTCTTAAAATATATATATATATAAAGAAAGAACTGTCAGATTTATAATCCACAGTTCTTTAGTATTTATTTTTAAAACCAGTGCTCGATACACAGTAGAGCATAATATATATATATGGGGGGGGGGTTGCTTTGATTTGTTTTCTTTTATGGCATACCGCCCTCAATGGGTTTTTTAATGCCGAAAAGACTTTCATTGTTGGTAATATTTTTTTTCAAAAATCTATTTCTGCTAATTTTTTTTCCTTCAAAAATCTATTTCTGGCAAGAATTTTCGTTCGCTGGTCATAATGTTTTTTAAAAAAATGTATTGCTATTAATATTTGTTTTTTAAAAATGTATTTCTGGTAAAAAAAGTTTTTTTTACAAAGAATTTCTGGTATTAAAACCTATTTTTACACTTTCATAGTGTTTTGAGTTTGGGGGCTAACTATTTGCAGGTGCTACCACCCCGGGTCAGGGTGGACCTGGGAACACCAGCAATTAATAGGTGGTTCCACGCTCCTCAAAACCTTGCTGTTGGATGTAGTTTATGGTCTACCCAGGACGCGGATGTAGTTTATATATATATATATATATATATATATATATATATATATATATATATATATATATAATATGTAGAAAACAACTGAAAAGCTGCAAATTAAAAAAAATTGAATGTTTTTTTGTGAAAGTATTTATTTATATTTATATATATATATATATATATATATATATATATATATATATATATATATATATATTTGATATAAATATAAATAAATACTTTCACAAAAAAAACATTCAATTTTTTTTAATTTGCAACTTTTCAGTTGTTTTCTCCATATTATATAGATGTCAAGAAAGTATACGTGGCTTCTCATTATGCTCTCTCTCTCTCTCTCTCTCTCTCTCTATATATATATATATATATATATATATATATATATATATATAAAATGGATTAAATCCGACATATTTTTTATTTATTTGTTTAAACGTTATTTTCAAATGAATACTCATATTTTTATTTTTTTGTAAACAGTATATTTATTTATTTATGTATACCGGCCTGAATATTCGAGAAACCTTGTTAACGTTTAATAAATTTAAAAAAATGAGTTTATACGCAATCGCCAGGCTATATGTGTTGGCAGTTGCACGACTACTTATATGTACAGGTCATTGATCTGGGTAATCTATTGTATTGTTCGAACGGTTGTTACAGGAGCGGTAACGGGTCTGTTTCAAATTATTCTAGGAACTATCAAGTGGAAACAGTTGTGGATCCGGATGCAGTTTTTTGCCTATTTACTGTTTTTAACTTTTTTTATTTATTTATTATCAATTATTTTATGGTTGTTTGTTTTATATATATATATATATATATATATATATATATATATATATATATATATATATATAAATTCCCATGAGGATAGAATCCATGTAGAACTCAATGTCCAGGACAGAGTAAGAATATCATATAAAAGGCTCAAACACTAATATTCCATGGTTATAATTTATTACATTGGAATCGTAATCACGATCCAATTCACCAAACCTATAAATTCAAGTAAGTCTGATGAATTGGATCGTGATTACGATTCCAATGTAATAAATTATAACAATGGAATATTAGTGTTTGAGCCTTTTATATGATATATATATATATATATATATATATATATATATATATATATATATATATATATATGTATAGACTCTTCGGTAAAGCGAATTGAGTCCTGTCGGTCACTGTGTGTTTATCTAAAAATAAATACGCTAAAATTCACCTTCATCCCTGTCGTGCGCTGATGGCTTAGTGGTAGAATTTCTGACGTCAATTCAGTCGGGTTTCGATCCTAGCTAGAGGCAACCGGACGTCTAGCCACACTGAAGAGCTGTTATACAGCGAAACAGTCTGTCTGTGGATGACAAAATACATATATATATATATATATATATATATATATATATATATATATATATATATATATATATACGATGCCACAGTTTATGTGTGTATCTCCACAAATCTAGATTAACAGAGCCTGGTAGTTGGGCTTATGCTCATATCACGTTGAAACACAGGTTCCCGTACGATCGACAAAATTAAGCAACGTCGAAACTGGTCTGTACCTAGATGGGTGATGGTTTTGGCATGCTACGTTGGGTGTGCCGTCTTTGTAATGGAAAGTGCCTCGGAACTGATAATCTCAGAGACGAGTTCCAATTCTCGATGGGTTCGTTATATTCACTTACGTGTAAATGCCCTTGGGGAACATTTGAAGCTACCTCTTCTGCACCCATTTAGTCTTACTAATTAACCATTTGTAAGATTTCTATAACTAAAATCGGTATTATCTCAAAATAAATAAAATTGCATACAAATTAATTAAGTTCTCGCGATTGAATAACCCATAGAGGTGTTGATATGCCTCTAAATATGGCAGCTGATCACTCGTAATCCTGGTGGCTTAATGGCGGAAGGACTTGCTTGTAACATTCAATACCTCCAGAACCAAGCTTGTAAAGTTTCAGGATCAGCGAGCAGAACCTAATTTGTCTCTACTCCTGACGACTGTTACTCCTTATTCTAAATTTCCATTCCGACCCAGATTTTCATACGCTCTATCACTTAAGAGGAAGGGACGGTAGATTACGTCTCGGATTGAGGAATCAGAGAGCCGAGTTCGAATTCCTGTCGAGTTCATTACATCCACTTACGTAATAATACCCTTGTGGGGTTTTTGGGTAAACAGCAGAACCGACTGGGTTCTAGAGCCTTTGGGTGGCATCCGGTCTATGAGAAAGAAAACTCAAATTCAAACTAGCCTATCAAGCTGTCTTGCGCAGTAAGTGCCACTTCTACAGCTACAGCTGTACATGTGAATGCCTCGACGACTCGAAACAGTTACGGGACTCGTAATCGTGATTTTTACAAGATCCAGAACACACCAATAATTTAGTATTGCTGTTATATCTGAGATGGAACTGCCCTTTGCAGCTTCGACCAATTTCAAAGACGTTTCCACCGTAGAACATCTTTCCTACATACGAATCTTTGTTAGCCTCTCGCTACTCTATCGCTCTTTTTATCGCAAACATTCAGACGAGCTACATTCCTTAGTCCACTACTTCAGAGTTTCACAGCTAGGGTCCGCTCTACCTTGCACATGGGCTCGACTCATCCTTACTCCCTGCGTCTTCCATTGATAAGGAAGATGTTCTACTCAGACAGCTTCTTCTCCAGAACAGTTACTTTATGGAACAGACTCTCCAGGGGCCGTTTTCCCGATTATTAAAATCTGAATTCTTTCAAGTCAAACGTCATTCTACATATTCTCATAATATGAAATTCTTACTTTATCTCTTTACGCCATGACAATAATTTCATTCAGTAGCCTTCTACCTTGAGTGGCACTTTGGCCTTGTATTGGACGAAGTATAGTATAAAATTAAATAAATATAAGACAACTCTGTGTAGTCACCTGGTCTAGTTTAGACATTTCCGATTAGAAATGTTCTTTGAGAGCATCTTGAGAAAAACTTGTACGCATTCTGTTTTTTTTTTGTTTTGTTTTTTCACCTGTTCTCCAGATAAATGTTTCTGATCTTTTAGTTACGAGGATAATAACGTCTAAACAGCAAACGCTATATTGCCAAATAGTGATATTATTTATAAATTATGAAACAAACGGATGTTTGAAAGCGCTAGTATTCAAATATTTTGAAAATAATGACATTTCGACCAGTAGATCTCAACTTCTTGTTAACTATGGACCACATTTACTCTTAATTTTTTTGGTGGGCCTCCATAACCATTCGATAAAAAAGCTAAAAGATAAGTTAAGGAATTGTATTATATAAATGTATATGCTTTATTTTGATCTAAAACTGATTTAATGAAAATAAACTTGTATTTAACAATTAAATTCCACGGAATATTTAAGTACACTCGTAAAATAACTCATAATAACCCATAATTTTTTAAAAAATGCAGATCCCTGTGGCTGAATCTACTTTGCGAGTTTTTTTATATATATATATATTCGGCTACATCGATGCCAATTATGGTCGAAGATCAGCCCCCTTTTCACAATGTCGAGTCTATTAATAATATATTAAACTAATTTATATAATAAATTGTAATCTTTATATAATTTTCCTTTCTATATATAATCCTTCCTTTATATATCCTTCTCAGTTTTTATTCTTTTTCTTTTTATGTAAAAACGAAATTAAATGAAATAGATTACATTATATATAAAAAAAAATATAAAATTCCCAGCATCCCTCGTTCGTGCACATATGTAGTTGCACCAAAATAACAAATTTAGTCTGATGAAGTCCTAAAGGACGAGATGCGTCACACGAAAACTTTTTTCCATTTTGTCATACATTTTCCCTAATATTGTTCTTGATATATAAAAATTTATGTATCTTTATATATATATATATATATATGTATATATATATATATATATATATATATATATATATATATATATATATATATATATATATATATAAGAGAGAGAGAGTGGTTTACAAAGTCGAAATACATAGAAATAAACCGAATAATACGGATAAGAACCCCAAATTTAACATAGGATCCACCCAGGATAGCTTCAAAAAACGTTACTACAACCACCTAAGTAGCTTTAATCACGAAACCTATAAACATAGTACCAGCCTGTCCACATATGGAAGATAAAACAAGAAGATAACAGTGATCGCTTTTTGAAATGGGAAATGTTAAAAAGAATGCCCTGAATATAAGGCAGCTGATAGGTTTTGTTCGTTATGTATGGAGGAAAAATTAGCAATCTCTACCGATAAGGAACCGAAAAATGTATTAAATCAAAGATCGGAGATTCTAAAGAAGTGTAGGTATAGAAAAGCCTGGTTATTAGAATAGAGGCTTTGGGTGTTGTTTTTTCTTCTGTCACGTGGTTTTATGCTTATTAGTTTTTAATGGTTTTTAATGGTTTTTAATGGTTTTATCAATAAATACTCTTCCGTCATTTCTTTTTTTAGCCAGTTTAACCTGAAGATCCGTTTAGGTGAAACTTAGGTAGCTTTGCCTGGCTCCTTAGGATTTATTCTAGTTTATCGCTCTACTTAGTGTATTGAGCACTCTACGTTTTAGTCTTTCTACTCGTTTGATTTTTTTTCTTTGAACTAAGGACTTAAAGCACTTGGCGATTTGTTTCGTCTTGTTCTGATGTTTTAGTTTTTTCATTTTTTATTTCCATTTTTTTCCTCGGGTACCGATTTATCCTGACATATCTGCAAGTTAAGTTATCCAAGGTTTTCCAAACGAGTACTACTATTAATATATATATATATATATATATATATATATATATATATATATATATATATATATATATATATATATATATATATATAAATTCGCTTGAGGATGAAATGGAACTAATGTTTTTAATTTAATTACAAAATTAAATTTGAAGTTTTTAGCTTCCATTTTTGAAACATGGTTATTACTGTGTAGCGAAAAAAAAGATAATCAGTTAATGTATATATATATATATATATATATAGGTACATGTCTTAGATAAATTGGGAAGCCGAATTCAAAGTCCAAACGTTCACTTTCGCGCAAATACTCTTGGGAAAATTATGAATCAGTCCCTAACCCTTCCCCCAGCTATGGGTTAAATTGTAGGGCAGACTTTGGACTTCAACATTGGTGACTAACCGGTCTATGAAAAGGAAAAACTTTGAATTCACAAACCTAGTCAAATGGAAAATTCATTAACGATTGTAACGAGTCTACATCTATTATGGATCGGAAGGGTTGCTAAAAACGTATCGGAACGATCCAATGTACCTGACTGAATAGCTTAATATCAGAAAACATTTTTTTTTAGTAAAGCTTCTTAGTAGGGCCGAGAACTTTTCTTGTATATATGTACGCACGTATGCATGCCTATGCGTGTGTGTATGTGCGTGTGTAACTAACTGACATATGGTATTCGCAGCTCAAATTGAAAATTAGAACCGTATTGTTTGTCATTCAATTATATGTTGATCGGAATTGTCAACACCTAGCATTCCATGCGACCTCTTAATGTGAGGGCTGCCGTTTCACAGCCATCCAAAAAGAAACGAAGAAAACCCAGGAGAAAATTAAGTCCGCAAAGTGTTTTCTAATCCCATTAAATATGAAAAGAAGTCCGGCTTTCACGTGACAAGACTCCAGTCGTGGTTGACATTTAGTTGATTGTGTTTGCATCTTAGTGGAGTAAGTCTAAGTAGAAATGAATTAGCTGTCTTCCCTGCCAACCAACGACAGCTTGAAGAAAAGAATCAATTAGTGTCTGTTGGTTGCTAATGCAACCGATTGTATCAGTCTTAATTGTTATTATTCAACAGACACAAATGTTTCATTCATTTGTGTTAACCAAATGAATATTAATCTAATATAGAAATAGTATATTTTGTGTGAAGAGGTTGTGTGTATCTGTATAAAGATGCGTCTGAGGCGGTGAGAGAGAAAAAACATGTCCCTGAAGTACTTGCGATGTCGAAAACCATGAAGTCAGTTTCTGTTTTTTTTTTTATATTCTTCATTATAAACTTGAAACGGAGTTGCCAGATCTGCTTACTGTTGAAATCCCAAATCTACTGGGAATATACAACTGCGAGCCTCGGTTCGTCTTTCGGAGATCAGGATGCTTTTCCCCACAATGTTTTAAATATAAGATACATCGCTAAAGATGCAGATAAAATGATCGGCTCCCTGTACCACTCCAGTAAGTAGCTGACTCTTCGTGCTCTCCTTATAAGATCCAAAACAGTCCGAAAATTGCGTACTGCCGCTATATTTGGGAGGGAGCTGCCCAGTCGTCACTTTCCGGTTTTGATAGAGTTCAAAAGCGTCTCCGAGTCCTAATGAAGAATAATTCTTTTCCACCCTCCAACCTCTCTCTCTCTCTCTCTCTCTCTCTCTTTCTCTCTCTCTCTCTCTCTCTCTCTCTCTCTCTGACAAGTGGGATGTGGCGAGTCTCTCAAAGGCTCTATCGCTAGTACCATGTAAAGTGCTCGGACGAACTATATTCGTTGGTTCCGCCACATCCAACATTCACGGCTAGGACCCTCCATGACACATTGTAGCAAATAACGCATTTCCTCCGTATTCCATCGGTGAGAAATTCTACTCGAACAAAGAACTATTTCTGTGGAACCGACTCTCAAGGGATGTTTCCCCGATCACTACAATCAAGCCTAGAGTTAACCGTTATCTTCACCTCCTATCCATATAACCTACCCCTTAACGAGTGGCCACTGGACTTTCTACAGAGCGAAGCTTACTGTAAAAAAAAAAACAACATTTATGCCGGCGAGAACAAAAACAGAGTTTTCTGCTGGGGGGGGATGAATATGCAATGACGTGAAAAAGGTTGGCACCAACTACACCTTTATTCTATTAAGAAGTGAAGATTCTTTAGCTGTATGCTCTTTTATCTGTCGTCTCTGTGGACCTAGAGGATTAGAAAATAAGTTTTCGTAGGAGCCGCGTAACAGAAGAAGTATGAAGAGGAAAAAAGGCCGCGCAAAACTATTGGGCCAATAAATGATCTGAAATGTTAAAGTCATAATACACAAATTTGTAAGTAGTTCCATCTTATTAGCACGAGTGCAGGGTGTCATGGCAAGTCATTGTACTTAAACATTAGCTTGCGTTTTTACACTAAAATTGTGACTTTCTGCTGAACATTTTCTAGAAACAGAGTTCAAACCTCTCAAAAGACGTTGGCTCCGACTGCAAGTGTTTTAAGTGCAATGAAAACCGGAATAGCACAAAATTTAGACAAGAGAGAGGAAAGAAAGATTGTAAGAGTCTCGGTAGACAATCCAAAATTAACAGCCAGACAATTGAGAAATGCCGTCATAACAATGAGATTTTACTTGATACAGTACGCTGAGTGTAACGAATAAACAACTTGGAAGAGCATATAGCGGTAAAATTATCCTTATGTAAATTATATTGCCAGACATCGTGTGCAACAAAAAGGTTTCTTGTTGATGAAGGTGTTAAACATTTTGAAGAGCGGCTTTGAACAAAAAACTAAGATCTCAATATAAGGGAAACGTTTTGGTGGGAACTGAAGAAACGAGTACTGCACACAATCTCCAAGAGTTTTGGGATTACTGCCAAGAAGAATGAGCCAAAGTTCTCATTGAGACAATCTGGATCTTCTTTCATTTAATGCCACATTGAATTAAGGCAGTTATTCTAGCCGAAGGCAGCAACACTAATTATTAAATCTAAACTTTGACGTTTTGTACCTTCTCTAATAATAAAGATCACTTCCTGCAAAAGAAAGTCACTTTTATCTTAAGACAACGGCTGAAAGATGAAATTTTCGATGATCGTCCAATATTTTTGCATGGCCTATTTACAATATCCCTATACTTAAGACACTGTATCATCCACCATTCAGCTTTAATGAAAATGCAGGAACTTTTTTTCTGGCCCTGAAAGATCAGGAAATGTTCCGAGAAAAACATGCAACTAACTCGATTTTAGGATAACTAAAGCAATTACTTTACTATGGTGACACAAATGTTTTCCACACAAGTGTATACTCAACAGAATTAAAAATAAAAAAATACTCTGTTAAACGGTGGATTGATCTTCTTGTAGAGTCAGTGATCTAGCAACAATGGGTTAGGCTGGACTCCATAGATATGTAACAGGTCCGATAATGATGATGACCACACTTATCCAAATAACTGCAAACGACTGCACAGGTGCATTTGTTTTTCGTTACCACCCAGAGAGAGAGCACATCATCTGGCATATGATCATTTAAATTTGGGTCAACTCGTGGTACGGCTTCTGCGCATTCCCAGCGGGGACGCAGGCTGGGATCGTCTCCGCAAGTCAAAAATATCAAGACGTTCCCACTCTGCCAAATCGAATATGGTGAGATTCGAACCCAGGGTCAGAATCCTAACGATCTAGCCACTCGACCATGCGCCAACATATTGAAATATAGTTAAAAGGTAAACTTTAGTCATCATCTACTTGATCCAGGTTCGAATTTTAGCTGAGATCACTTTGGCGCAAATTTTCACGGGAAATTTGAAACAAGGTTTTCGGTTAGGATATTCGCTGTCTCCATATTTCCATCAATCCTTCAATTATCCCCTGTGAGCGTTACATTTTACAAGTATTATTTGCTCATGATTTCAACTGACATGTTCTGAGTTTGAGTAAAAATGTCTTTCTACTTCTCACTTTCTTTAAAACTTCCTATTTCTTCACATGTTCCGTCCATGACATTCTCAGTATACTTCTGTCGAACCACATTCCTGTTTCCTCAATTCCCATCTTCATCCAAAACGATGTCCAGCATTTCACTGCCAGAATGGTGGATTGATATTACGCATGAAATGAACAAACGTTTAGGTCATACTTATAGCAATGAGGAGCAGGGGAAGGCATTGAGTCAACTACCTGATGATCTTGTGTAAATGAACGACAGAATAGGGCCTGTGAAACTGGAAGCGGATTAAACATTGGTTAGAGCTACAAAGGATGGAAGGGTGTAGAAAGACATGGTCACCCACAACCTCAGGCGATTCGGCACATAAAAAAAGAAAAGTCAAAAGTAAACATGGGAGACGCCAACTCGCTGAGAATGTCTTTAGAGCGAGATGCCCTTCCGGTTTGAAATAGACTTACCATGTGTCGGGAAATGTACAGCCATAGACTAAAGGGACAAAGATTATAGAATAACAGTATGCAAGGGTCAACGAAATGTCGAGTATTATATCTTTTGTGCTCGGACATCTGGTGGCTTAACAGGAACACCGGCGAGGATTCTCATGAAAAATGCCCTGAAATAATATAGAACCTGAAGGGATATGAATGACAGTACTTACTTCAACGAAGTCTATTTTTAGATTTCCTGCTTAGGGTCAGTTGCGTTTTGGCAGTTATTTGTGAGAGGGTCAGTTACCTTTTTACAGATACTTGTGCAAGGGTCAGTTGCCTTTTAACAGATACGTGTGCAAGGGTCAGTTGCCATTTGACAGTTACTTGTGCAAGGTTCAGTTACATTTTGGCAGTTATTTGTCCAAGGGTTAGTTGCCTTTTGACAATTACTTATGTAAGAGCCATTTGTATTTTGGCAGTTATTTTTGTGATGGTCAGTTGCATTTTCACAATTGCTTATGTGAGGTTCAGTTGCATTTTGACACATACTTGTGTAAGAGTGAGTTGTATTTGGGTTGTTATTTGTGTGAGGGTCAGTTTTATTTTGGCAGTTCTTTATGTGAGGGTCAGATGTATTTTGGCAGTTCTTTATGTGAGGGTCAGTCGAAAATTGACTGTTCTTTGTGTGAAGGTCAGATGGATTTTTGCAGTTCTTTGTTACAGGTCTTGTATTAAAACTGACTCAGTCGTCGTTTCTCTCAGTCAAGTGACGTGAATTCTAATTTTATGCCGGATTAACACTGTTTAAAAACGTTCTTGTAATTGTGGAGATTTTTTTTTGTTTGTTACCAATGGAAATAGGATGGAAGCGTTTAAATCGGTGCAGAATAAAGATTCATTTCTGTTTTCGGTTGAGAGAAACGATTCCAATCTGAAACTAAAATTAATCTTGCTGCTCTGATTAGCTCGTTAAGAAGTTGCGAAACTAAAACATTTAAAAACCAAAAGACGATCTTATGGAAACACGCGCTTCAATGTAATATTCAGACCATGACTTCTTCTCAATGTCTCTATATAAAAGCTCTATTTCTGATATTAAGCATTTTTCATAAATAAATATAGCATATTTTAAGAACGTGTATATATATATGTGTGTGTGTGTGTGTGTGTGTGTGTGTGTGTGTGTGTGTGTAAATCTATTTTATTGTTACACGTTATTTATATACACACAAATATTTACGTAAATGCTGTGTTTATAATAAACATTATTAACAGTATTTACCGGCCTGAACGTCTGAGAAATCTCATAGAAAATATACGTCTTCCGACATGAATCGGACCTGTTATCCTACACGGAACCGTCATATCTGCCTGATTTGCTATACAAGTTTATCTACAGAGGTCCGTTTTTGGTTAGCAAGGTCGATTTCGCTGCTTTTAAACTACAAATTTCACATGATTTCTCTCGAACGTCCATATCTGCTCGAAGCGTATCTTAACGTAAACAAATGACGCACTACGAAATGGAATAAGTTAGACAATTATTTTAATATATTTTATTGTTATACGTTATACACAAATATATATTATGAAATGGACAAAGTCCGACAATTATTTTAAGACATTTTTTATGTTTATACATTCTTTTTATAGATACAAATATTTAAGTAAATACTCTGTTTTATAATAAACAGTATTAATAACATTTAGCATATAGCAGTAAAATCGACCCTGCTAATCAAATGATCCTCCGTGGCTCGATCGGTTAAGGCTCGTCAGGCTATATGACGGTTCCGTAAAGGATACAGGTTCGATTCCTGTCGGAGGACGAGTATTTTCTATGAAAATTTCTCGGGCATTCAGGCCGGTAAATGTTGTTTAATACTGCTTATTATAAACAGAGCATTTACTTAAATATTTGTATCTATAAAAAGAATGTATAAACATAACAATGTCTTAATATATATATATATATATATATATATATGTGTGTGTGTGTGTGTGTGTGTGTGTGTGTGTGTGTGTGTACCAATTGTGAATTAAGTAGCAGGAGAAACTGACAACTGGTCGAGGTAAAGGAAAAATCTGAATTCAAAGATAAGTTCCTTTAGGAAACTTAATGAAATATTGAGCAGCATTTCTCTGTTATCAGTTCATCTGAAAATCGTGGCTGTTTCTACGAATGCCTTCACCACTGTTATCAAATCATATGCGTGTGAAGAATGGCTTTTCATTTCCAAAACTGAATTGTTAAACCGGACAGTCTACCAATATAAATGGCGACTCTTTCCGATCATGAAGTATGCGTTCAAATCGATTTTTTCTTGATGTTAATCTTTCTTGAGTGACGATTGATGGTTCACTATTTGCCCATAACCAAGACCCTAAAAGATGGACTAAAACCCCGTGCCTTTAAGTGGAAATATCTCTGATGATGATTAGAGAGTTACAGGTAAATTAACATTTGAGAATTACACATGTGTTTGTTGTCTGCCCGCTTCCAGATGGCGCCATATATACGAAGACCGATGTGAACTCAAATATGTTTTAGAATGGAACCTGAGGTCACCGAAACCTGATATCATAGAAATTCCCAGACCTATATCAGTTGCGATCTGACACCTGGTGAGTCAGTGTGAACACCGGCTAAGAACTGCTCAAGGCAAGGCGACGTTAATTATTGGTATTTTAACAAGGTATGATAGCGGGTTCTGGAACACTTACACGTGGTGTAATGGTTAATAAGCTTGTCTCGCTCGATTAATTACGACTGAGTAGTGAGTACAATCCTCACTAGATGCTCCCTACTTTAGGCCTTGTGCCACCTTTAAACTATGCTTAGTAAATCCCTTTGGACACATTGACATGGTGAAATGGTTAGCAAGCTTGCCTCGATAAATTAATTACGAAGGAATAGTGAAATTGATCCTCACTTGGTGCCTCATACTTTCGGCCTTGTGCCAGATCTAAGCTACGCTTAGAAACTCCCCATGATAGCTGGTTCCCGACAGATAGAATATTCCATTTCTGAAATTAATGGGTACGTTTGACACCTCTAGATCTACGTTTTTACGCGCTCACCGGAAATGCCTGAGGGTAGGCATGCCGTCTCACCAAAGGCGGCGTAATGGCCGACAGCAAATCATTAATAATTGTAACCAATGTGGTCAGGCTAGCAAGAGACGGTGACTAAAAACGCTTCCACTTTTAATGCAAGAGATACGAGATGCATATTCACCAAATCGATTCGTTGCTGATTAATTAATGGAAGAGATATTCTACTTCTGAAATTAAAGCATACATTTGACACCCTTCGATCTACAATATTACGTGTTCTTGAGAGACATGGACAGCAGAGTGCCGGACCTCGGGCCTTATTGAACATGACTAGAACATCTGACTAGAATTGTCTGTGGTAAAAAAAAAACACGCGGTATTAGTTCAAATCACATTCTGTACACTTCTATTTTTTATTATTCAGTCGAGCTATTTGGATATTCATGAGTTTATCACGCCAGTCATCATGGTTCTGCATCAAAGTTGAAAGGTCATTAAGTTGATATTCAGACATTCTTCTTAACGCAAGTGATACGAAATACGTATCCACCGGATTGGTTCGTTGTTCATAAAGTGCTGAAAGCAGAAACCTCCTGATACGACACCAGATACAGCATCTCACCTTGGCTCATGACCTTTGTTAATGGAACTCTGGGATAACAGCAACATTTCCTGATGCCCATTAAGTTATGTTTGTTTTTGCTTTGAGGCCGAAGGAAAGTTCGGGTTTGCACAGATTCTATAAGACCATAAAGCGCCAATTTGAAGAAGACTGCCTGAAAATATCTAACAGTTTTACACGTGACGTTTAGTTTGCAGTTTCGGTGAAGTTCAGTTCAGTTTGCTGTTCTGGTGAACGCTAAGTTACATTAGTTCGTGACCAGTTGTATGGACTCCATATCACCAACAACGATAAGATTAGTCGAGCAGGATAAGACAGCGTGTCATCGGACCCAAGTCAATCTTGAGTCTACCAACAAAAAGTTAGGTCACCACTTTCGCCAGACCTGAAAATTTATGGAATGCGGTGGAGAAATGTATAAATTTACTCGGTATCAATAAATATCAAAGAAATGTAGACAGTTATCGTGGCGGCATGACTCAAAATCTGTCCAGAAATTTACAGACCATTATTGGAATCACTGCTCCGTTAAGTATCCGCACTTCGCCGGTGTACATTGGGTCGTAGACTACAGTAGACAACTAACCTATGACTTTTGGCACGTCAAGATATTTAAGTAATGGCGGTTCGTCTTTTAACAGACGATGCAAAATGCGACAAAGAAATCCGGGTCCTTATTAGAATAGCAAAAGATGCAACAGAGAAATTTCGTCAGAAATTTAGAAAAATGTAATTCGTTATTATGTAATAACAATCCAGTGAATGATGAACAATTTCCCTACAGATGAAGAGGAGACTTGAAGTAACAGAAACGTTGTTCTACAGACGGATGCTGGCAGTAGCATGGATGAAGATGTGAACAACAACGTGTTAAAGAAAATGGAAACAAAACAGACACTGAGAATCAGAAAGAGAAAGCTGAAACTTTTGGGACATATAATGAGGAAGACTGGCTTGGAGAATTTGACAATCACAGGGCATATTAAAAGAAAGAAGGACGGAAAAGTACCTGACGCTCTTATGTGAATCGATGGCTGAACGGCGGGGTGACACCAGGCAACGGCATAAATTTTGCTAAGAGCTAGAAGAGATAGAAGGATGTGGAGGTCCACGTACCGAAGAAAAACAGCATATAAAAGAAAAAGAAGGTTAGTCGGGAACAGAACTAGATGAAGATTTAGATAGACGTCGTTCTGCTGACCAATACCAAGAATCCCTTGGACAGAACATGTGAGTAACAAAGACCTTTTAAGGAAATTAGAAATAAAAATGCCACTTATACTTACAATCATGAAATTTCCTAACAACGCCGGATCATTG
The DNA here is from genome assembly GCA_964036315.1 of Acanthosepion esculentum. Classification (NCBI taxonomy): domain Eukaryota; kingdom Metazoa; phylum Mollusca; class Cephalopoda; order Sepiida; family Sepiidae; genus Acanthosepion; species Acanthosepion esculentum. The sequence goes on along the minus strand of OZ038502.1, from coordinate 89,584,142 downwards.
GCGAAACATGTCCAAATAGAGGTTTTCTAAATTGGATCATATATTGTTGAAAACATAGTTTCGTTTTGAATTTGAATCCAGTTTCACTGTTTGTGCAAAACGTAATTCCTAAAGAGAAATAAAAGACGGAAAGATAAAGAAAAAAAGAAAGAAAAAATGCACTGCGTGTGGCAGCAGCGAAGATCCAAACAGATTTTATTGTTTCTCTAAACGCAATATTTAATCAAAGTGCCTCAAGCTGATGGGTAGTCTAAATAAATATGAAATAAAATGGTCAAATATGTTTTATGACATGTAGTTCCCCCCCAAAAAATTGTTATTGATTATTATTACTTTTCAAATTTTGGTGTCACTATGAGCTATTTGCTTGTGTTTCATAGGGTTTTTTTAAAGCTTGGTTGATTTTAATGCATAAGGGAAATTTGAAAAAACAACGTACAACGCTTTACGAGAAATGTCCGTTAAAATGTTTACAAACTTTACGAGGTATGTCCGGAAAATAAGGTACAAACTTTACGAAGAATGTCCGACAAATAAGATATAAAAATTTTCTGGGGTTATCCATTAAATACAGAATTCACGAGGGATGTCTACAAAAATAAGTAACAGACTTTACAAAGAATACCCATAAATAAGGTACGAAGCTTTACGAAGCTTATACGTAAAATAAGGTACAACTTCTTCCAATTTCGTCTGGGAATTAACGTGCAGACGTTCACGAAAGCTTCCCGAGAAGTAAGGAGCAAATCTTTACGAAGGATTCCTGCCTTTACGGAGGATAACAGTAAAGTAAGGTATAATTCTTTCCGACCGATGCCCGAAAAGTGAGATCCTAACCTTCACGCGACATAACTGTAATATAAGGTTCAAAACCCTTCTACTCAAAATCAAGAAGAGACAGCTGAAATATCTTGGATACATAAGGATGAAGGGGGATTGGAAAATTTAACCCTCACGGGGCATATTGAGGGCAAGAGAGGTAGGGAAAGGCAGTGGGCCACCTATCTGATGAGCTTGTGTAAATCGATGGTGGAGCGGGGGAACGGGGCGTTAGTAAATGCAAAAGACTGACAAGGGAATAGAAAATCTTGTGGAGCTATGATTGCCCTTGTCCTGAAAAAAAAGAAGAATCATCATCATCGTCATCATCATGATCATCGTCATCATCATCGTCATCATCATCATCATCATCATTCATCATCAACATCATCATCATCGTCATCATCGTCGTCATCGTCATCATCATCGTCATCATCATCATCATCATCATCATCGTCGTCATCATCGTCATCATCATCATCATCATCATCGTCATCATCATCGTCATCATCGTCGTCATCATCGTCATCATCATCATCATTTAATTCCAACGTACTGAAACTGCCTTCCGTCTTATTGAGTTTGAAAAATAAAATGAAAATACCAACGTGCTATCGCTTGGGATTGTGTATTAGTTCTCCATAATCAAATGCGCTGGACAGGTCATCTGACACGCATGGAAAATGTAGCAGATTGCGCAAAAGACATTTCTTATGGTGAACTGGTACAAGGTAATCGACCGCTCATAAGCCCCAAAAAACGTTTCAATAATGTTGTTAAATGTAACCTAAAGACTCCTTGGCGTTAATGTTAAAGATTGGGAAACTGATGCTGGAGAGAGATCTGGCTGGAGAATTTCGATTTGGGAACACTGCAACAATTTTGAGCAGAGGAGAATTAAGCATTCCAACAAAAAGCGCGCCATTAAGAAGGGAGAATAGAATTTGTCCCTGAGCTATTAGGACACCAACACACAGTATTTGTGAAAAAGCCACCCTTTCGGCGGCTGGTTTAGTCAGTCATATGAGATCACACCAGAGAGGCCATGTGCAAGCTCCTTTGAATGCAACCCTTGCAAAAAGACCTGCAGGTTACTTGTGCGAGTTTTGTGACAAGGTTTGTGAGTCTGTTGCGGGACATCAAACATCACATGAGTTTATACAGGGACAGTTTCCAACATAGATAAACTTTATGTTTGCCACGTGTGCAAGGGAGATTGTAAAAGTGAAGTTTAACCACTTAAAGGCCAAAAGCAGGTAAAAATAATGAAAATGATAAAATTCTGAATGAAAAACACAACATAGGCTACCAAGTGATGAGATGGTCTTCTACAAAGAAGTGACAATCATATACACAGATTACTGAGAGCATAGTCACATAGTGACAAGGTTCACTTTGCAACCAGGGGACTCGAGTTTCAGTCTTAGCTTGTTGGATTTGTCAAGAAGGTGACTTCTGGATGGAATCGGCCGAAAGTGGCGATCCCAGCGTTCGGTAGCTTTGGGAAATAACTGGAAACCCATACTACATGTTAATCGAAGACTTGTGAGTGAAACTGGCTAGATGGAACTGTTCAAAAGCCGTCGATGCGAGCACAAATTTACAAATCATTCTGACTGAGACTTTGAGCGGACTGGCCTCGTTCAAATATTGATGACGCCAGATGGCGTGCCCTCTGCCTGAAACTGTAACTAAGGGGCGCTCAACATAACTTCAGTATAAACCACGTGTGAGTTCAGATTGTGTTAATCAAGCACAAATATTTCTGGGTAGGCACCTGCAACAAAGATTGGCCATCCGGCTAGAAGACCCATGTGTAGACGGCTGTTATTACTATTATATACATGTATATATGTATGTGTTTATGTGTATGTAGAGAAAGATGCCTTCTAAAAGCTGAGAAACGTATTAAAATAAAGGAATATTCGACTGAACTGTTACGTAACGTCAGTCCACCTATGTTGGACAATGAATGCTGAGAATACCATGGACTGAACATGTGATTAACGACGAAGTTTTAGGGAAAATGAAAACAATAAGGAGAATAAGTTCAATAAGTTGAAATTTCTCGGGTACAAAATGAGGAAAGAGGGCTTGCAAATTTTGACACTCACAGGACACATTGAAAGCAAGACGAAATGGCGAGAACAACGCATAACCTCTGCCTAACGAGCTTGTGCAAGTGGATGAAAGAACAGGATTTAGGAGAAAAGCAGAAAGACAAAATTTACTAGTAATAAAAAATAAAATTATTTTTATTATTTTATTTTTTTAATTATTTTATATATTTTTCTTTCTTTCTTTCTTTCTTTCTTTCTTAAGAGACTCCCTTTCTTTCTTTCTTTCTTTGGACGCTCCATTTCTTTCTTTTTTTCTTTCTTTCTTTCTTTCTGAAGAGACTGTTTCTTTTTCTTTCTTTCTTTGAAAGCTCCATTTCTTTCTTTTTTCTTTCTTTCTTTCTTTCTTTCTTAAGAGACTCCGTTTCTTTCTTTTTTTCTTTCTTTCTTTCTTTGGACGCTCCATTTCTTTCTTTCTTTTCTTTCTTTCTTTCTTTCTGAAGAGACTGTTTCTTTTTCTTTCTTTCTTTGAAAGCTCCATTTCTTTCTTTTTTCTTTCTTTCTTTCTTTCTTTCTTAAGAGACTCCGTTTCTTTCTTTTTTTCTTTCTTTCTTTCTTTGGACGCTCCATTTCTTTCTTTCTTTTCTTTCTTTCTTTCTTTCTTTCTTTCTTAAGAGACTCCGTTTCTTTCTTTCTTTCTTTCTTTCTTTCTTTCGAAGCTCCATTTCTTTCTTTTTTCTTTCTTTCTTTCTTTCTGTCTTTGGAAGCTCAATTTATTTATTTATTTATTTATTTGGAAGCTCCATTTCTTTCTTTTTTCTTTCTTTCTTTCTTTCTTTCTTTCTTTCTTAAGAGACTCCGTTTCTTTCTTTTTTCTTTCTTTCATCCTTTCTTTCTTTTCCATCTTTCTTTCCCTTTTAATCTCCCATTCCTTTCTTTTTTCTTTTAAATTCGATCATTAATGAACTACAAAGGACAGAAAATTGTGAAAGCCATGATCGCCAACGTCCTGATTGGTCATGGTACATAGAAGAAGATATACGTAACTGTATGCATCTGTGTGTGTGTGTGTGTGTGTGTGTGTGTGTGTGTGTGTGTGTGTGTGTGTGTGTGTGTGTGTGTGTGCGTAAGTGTGTGTGCATAACGCTGGGCGTGCGTGCATCTGTGCAAATCTGCGTGGATGTAATTTGATTTTTTCTTTCCTTCCACCGTCTCTTATTTAGTCAACAGCTGTACAAGATCAGAAAATTCTTATCATCTTTAAGGGACTTTAGACTGTCTTATTGCATGGTTAGGTGATTTACGACCCAAACCAATTGATAATGATTTCAAATAAGATTTGAGTGGCGCGGCGAAGGAAACGTCTACAGAAAAATGGCCTGATGCGCAACACGTTAATGGCTGACAATGTCTCGCATGACAGCAAATCAAATTCGACTGTACCTTTCTTATATACTTTCTTTGTATATATTTTCGACTATTTTTTTTGTCAGTGTTTCTGTTCGTCGCTTCAATGAATTTTATTTCTTCCATTCTTTTTTTTCTTCCTTTTTACTATTTCCCTCTTTTATTCGATCATTTTCATTTTGTATCTTACTTCTTCTATCTTTCTTTTTTCTTTCTTTCATTTTTCTTTCTTTCTTTCTTTTTCTTTCATTCCTTTCCTTTTTCTTTTTCCTTCCTTCTTTACTGTTTTCCTCTTTCATTCGATCAATTTTTATCTCATATCTTCTTTCTTTCTTTTTTCTTTCTATTCTTTCTTTCTTTTTCCGTTCTTTTCATTCCTTCTTACTTCCTTTGTTTCTATTTTCCTCTTTCATTCGATCTTTCATTTTTCATTTCTTTCTTCTTTTCATTTTTCTTTCTTTCTTCATTTGTTTTTTCCTTCTTTCCCTTTATTCTTTTCTTTCTTTTTCTTCTCCTTTATCATTTCATTTTCTTTTAGATTTCATTCTTTCTTTCTTTTTTCTTCTTTTATTTTCTTTCTCTTTCTTCCAATTGTTTTCCTTTTTATTTCTTTACTTAATTCTTTGTTTCTTTTTTTTACTTTTTTCTGCTTAAAATGGCTGTTATTTGCGGGGGCGGTTAGCATCTATCGTTTTTATTAATGAAAAAAAAGGAATTTTTATTAGAAAAATGAAAGAATGTTTAACTATTATATATCTGTTCTCTTATATGGCAATGAATGCTGGACAATCTCTTCATAGATGAAGAAGAGATTTGAGATGAGAGAGATGTGGTTCTACAGAAGGATGCTGGGAATACCATGAGAGTAATTACGAAGTTTTAAAGAAAATCTGAACACAAAGTGAATGAAAAGTGAACAAAAACTTAGACGGACAGTTCTCATTTCTAGGGCGCCAAATGAGGAAAGAGAGTGTCGAGAATTTGAAACTCACAAGGCATATTGAAATCAAGATGGATAGAGGAAAGCACCGAGTAACCCATCTAAAGATCTTGTTTAAATAGATGGCAGTACAGAGACTAAAAAGGATGATGTAATGACGCACGTCACAAATAGCTACAAAGGAGAAGAAATCGTCGAGGGCCATTATCGTTTATGGAGGGACATGGCACGTAGAAATGAAACATACTATCTCAATTGATCTTCCGTATTAAAGATGATGTAATGATCAAACTTTAATAACTAAAATATCTAGCGAGTAAATGGATATGGAAAGCTTTGATCGCCAACGTCTTGTAGGGGAAAAGTGCATAAAAGAAAAAAGAAGTTTATGAAGAGTTGTACGTGTAGCCTAAAGATTAATAGAACTGGCTCTAAATTCTGTTTCGAAAGACTTGGGTTAAATAACAGGGTAGTCTGAGTTCCGAAGGCTTGGATGGCAAACACTCTAGGAGAAGGATAACTCCAATATTAAAACCGTGGAGAAAGCAACGAAAACCAACCAACTATCTGTCTCAAGAAATCATTAAATAAATAATTTTTTTTAAATTGTTGAAAGCCACAATCGCCTAAGCGATGGCTTAATTCGTTCCTCTGTTTCAAATGCCGACATAAAAACAAATTCAAATTTCCATAATGAAATTTGGCCTTAATTAGCTACCCAAAATCACTCCCCGACTCCCATCCCCTCTATCTCTGCAAATATCGACATAAAACACCAAAAACTAATTGTAATTCCCATAGTGGAATTTTACCTTATTTAGCTACTCTAAGTCACTCCCATCCCCCTCCAAAACCTTTTCTACTGTATTAATTATAATTTATAAACTTCCTCTACTTAGAATATCTCTCTAAGTCTCCTTCTGTTAATCACTTACGTCTCTTTCTCTATATATTTTTTAATTTATTTTTGGGTTCATTCTTAATTTCTTCTTTAATTAAAATTAAAAATGAACCCAAATGAACTTAAATTAAAAATTTGTGTTTTCTTCTAATGCCTTCAATTTGTTGTCATAAGGTTATTAGGTTAATATTCTGTTGTTTTGTTTAAATAAAACTTCTCTCCTTTAACATAGATACTTACCACCCTCCTTGATTCCTGTCTCAAGCTTATTGTCTGACTGAAACATTGAAAAGTGGAAACTCTGTTGTAGGTGTTTCCGACAAGTTAAACTTTAGGTTAACCCTTTAACTTCCAATATCAATTCCTCACAGTTAACTCATACTGCCTTCCATTTCCTTACAGAACTTCATTCCACACCAAACTTGAAAAGACAGACGACCACTTTCGTCATCTACCGAAATAACCTATTCCCCATATGAGGTAAAAGGATTTCTTTGATTATTAAATATATATGTGTGTGTTTTGGGGGGTTTTTGTTGGGTTTTTTTAAGCATTCAACCCCAAGCAAGGCGAGAAGCCACTAGCACGCAAGGTGTTACAGAGTTGGAGCGAGAGCAAATAAGAGTGATAGATGAAAGGATGAAGAGAAGGAGAGGGGATAGATCAGGGCATCTGGAGACGTCGATTGACATTACATTTGAATAGTTGGAGATTATAGCTACCAGGAAAACAAGAAATGGGGAGCGAGTTCCACAGGCGAGAAGTGCGAGACATGAATCTATTGGAGTAAAAGAGACGGCTACATTTAACAGTTTCGACAGTGAAAGGGTGAAAGCGAGATACCAGCCTAGTTGAGCGCTTAAATTCATGAAGTCTGGAAACCAGCGAAAGCAGCTCATAGGAGCAGTTACCGTGAAAGTATTTGTAAAAAAGACAGAGAGAGGCAACGGCACGTCTGTAAGAGAGCGACTGCAGACGAGATGCCAGATCAGAGCCAGTTACACTGCATATCCGTCTTTGGATTTTATCAAGGACCTTGAGACAATTAGAAGGGGCTCCAGACCATATATGGCAGCAATACTCCATGCATGGGCGAATGGTTGATTTGTAGATTTGAAGCACCGACTCCGGCGAGAAAAATTTCCTGGCGCGGTATAGGGAGCCAACTTTCCTAGCGGTGGACGAAGCTATTGACTCAATGTATTTGTTCCATCTCAGGTCAGCGGACAATGTGAGACCGAGCAGTTGCAAAGAGGTACTCTCGTGGAGTTGAGCACAGACATTCTAGGGGGGGGGCATGGATTGTTCTCTCTGGTGAATAATAGAGAGAAGTTTGGTTTTTGAAGCATTAAAGTTAACCAGCCAATACCTACCCCAGTCCACAACCGATTGGAGGTCCTTTTCAAGACAAACGGCCAAGTTAGTTTTGTAGGCGACACTAGATTTGTTTTTGAGGCAAGAGTAAATAGTAGTGTCGATCGCATAGATGCCTACTTGGGAACCTATGACATGAGGAAGATTGTTAATAAGGAACAGAGTAGGGCCTGGGATAGAGCCTTGGGCAATACCTGAGTTCGTGGGATAGGAGCTGGAGGAGAATCCGTTGAGAACAACCTTCAATGTACGGTTCGACTTGCATTAAGTCGAACAATCGACCTGTACTTCCATAACCCTGAAGCTTGCGAAGAAGGCCGGCATGCCAAACCCGATCAAACGCTTTGGAGCTACCAAGAGCCACGGCACAATATTCTCCGTTATTATGAAGTGCTTGGTAAACAATTTCAGTTATGGCCGTAAGCACATCAACTGTAGAACGGGCAAATCGGAAACCATATTGCTTGTCGGAGAGCAGATCATGGGATGTAAGGTGCTTAACCACTTTAGCGTTGATTAAAGTTTTAAAGACTTTACCGAGGAGTGGTAGGAGACTGATAGGACGGTAATTAAAAGGGTCTCCAGAGTTCTTAAAGACAGGAAAAACGGATGAGGACTTCCAACAGGCTGGAAAACAAGATTCATTGAGACAGCAGTTATATAATTTGGAGAGGGCAGGGGTCAGTTCAGGCGCACATTTCTTCAGGACAATGGCTGGTATCCCATCTCCACCACTAGCATTGTTTGGGTCTAATTTAGAGATGATGCCCAGAACCGATGACGGAGTTATTTTGCAAGTCGCTTAAGTGAGCCTCGGTTCTAAGGGGGAAATCGATGTGGGTACACCGGAAGAGTCGAGCGTTGAATTGAATGAGAATTTCCGAGCAAAGTATTCAACCTTGTCGGCAAAAGAGGTCAGAACCTCAAACTGGTTGAACAAAGAAGGTATAGATGGTTTGCTCTTGTTAAGCACGCTCTTGCTGAGACGCCAATAATCGTTGGAGCCGAATTTGCGAAAAGCAATACGTTCTTTCATTCGAGCAGCATATACAGACTTTGCTTCATTGAGGACACGCTTACACTTATTACGGGTAGAGACAAAGAGACGTCTATTGCAATCAGACATGTCACGAAGATGAAGGTGGGAAAAGTGATTCCTATGGGCAATGGCAGCTGAGCAAGCAGCGGAGAACCAGAGGGAGGAGCGCGATTTGACCTTATATTTCCTTGCTGGGATAAAAGCTTCGATTCCAGCTTTAACGCAGGAGGAGACCTCGGAAGCGCATTCATGAACAGGGAGAAAGAAGACAACGTCCCAGGGCACATCGCGAATGAAATCCCGGAACGAGCCCCAGTCTGCTCGTTGATAGGAGAACGATGTTCTAGTGGTAGGAGGTTCTTTGCAGGGGGCGGAGTTGAAGGAGATGATGACAGACACTACAGCGTGATCGGAGTTGCCACGAGGGCAGAGCTGTGTGTATGTATGTTTGTGTGTGTGTGTGTTTGTCTGTGTGAGCGTATATTTAGATGGATAGATAGATAGATAGATAGATAGAAGCAGAAAGAGATAGATAGATAGATAGATAGATAGATAGATAGAAAGAAAGAAGCAGAAAGAGACAGATAGATAGATAGATAGATAGATAGATAGATAGATAGATAGATAGATAGATAAAAAGAAACAAATAAATAGATAGATAGATAGATAGATAGATAGATAATTTACCCACCACAGAGAACCCTCTATGTCTCCCATCAGAATGACTCATTCCCAACTCCTTGAGAGCGCCTCGTAACGCCTGCTTGGTCTCACACTGTCCTCTGACATGAGGTGTAACAAATACATTGATTCAGTAGCTTCATCTAACCCAAGGAAAGTTGGTTCTCTGTGTTATGCCAGAAAGTTTTTCTTTTCTAAGTCCATCCTTCACATTTATAAATCAACAATCCATCCTTACATGGAATATTGCTGGCATATACGGTCTGGTGTCCTCGACAAAATCCAGAAACGAATATGCAATGCGATAGGTCCTGATCTGGCATCTAGTCTACAGTCGCGTTCGCACAGACGTGCCGTCGGTTCCCTCTGTCTCTTCTATAAGTATTTTCACGGCAACTGTTTCGACAAGTTGCTTTCTCTGGTTCCTAGACTGCATGAATTTAACCGAGTTACTAGGTTGGCATTTCGGTCCCACCCATTCACTGTCGAAACAGTTAAACGTCTCCTCTACTCCAACAGCTTCTTCTCTCGCACTTCCCCACAGTGGAACACCCTTCCTCTTGCTTGCTTCCCTGATAACTATAATCTTCAAATGTTCAAGTGTAATGTCAATCGACATCTGATAACTTCATCTTGTTCCTCTCCTTCTCTTTATCCTCTCCCCAAACACGCCTCTTTACACTCGTTCTCTGCCCTCTGTAACCCTTTGCATGCTAGTGACACTCCTGCCTTGCTTGGGGCGAATTGCTTGTTGAAAAATACATCCCTACCCATCCCTAAACATAACCCCGCTTTCGAATGTAACTATTAACTGATACAACGAAAATTAAAAAATTGAACATCCTACCACCCCTTGTCTAGATGAATGGATTTCTCGGTATCCTTGGAAACACTCAATTATGAATCTTTGCCATGCCTTTAAAACTGTAAATTTTAAAAAATAAGTTACTCCAAAATTCGCTTGACGAGGAAATGGAACTAATTTAATAACAAAATTAAATACGAAGGCTTTAGCTTCCATTTTTGAAACATGGTTATCACTGTGTAGCGAAAAAAACATATTTTAAATCAATTAATTAATAATATATATATAAGTATATATATATATATAGAGAGAGAGAGAGAGGGAGAGAGAGAGAGAGAGATTGTCATCCACTGTTTCGGTGTATCACAGCCCATCAGTGTGACTAGACGTCTGGTTGCCAATTGAATTGGCGTCAGTAGGGGATTCTATCACTAAGCAGCTGGCGCACGGCGGGTATGAAGGGTGAATTTAAGCGTGACTGAGAGAACTCGATTGAATTTACCGAAGAGTCTTGCATTATTAGCCGTAATAGCCACTGTATACAAACCCACACTTCCTCCCCAGAGAGCTCAACCGAAATAAATTTATCCGGAGTATATATATTGTCATCCACAGACAGACTGTTTCGCTGTATCGCAGCTCATCAGTATGGCTAGACGTCTTGTTGCTTCTAGCTAGGATCGAAACCCAACTGAATTGCCGTCAGTAAGGGATTCTACCACTAAGCCGTTGGCGCACGATATATATATATATATATATATATATATATATATATATATATATATATATATATATATATATATATATATATATATATATATATATATATATATATATATATTGGCTCCTGAAAAATTAATTTCGGTTGAGCTCTCTGGTTTGAGGTGTGAGTTTGTAAAACAGTGACTATTTAAGCTAATATTGCACAACTCTTCGGCAGAATTGAGTCACTGTCAGTCACTGTGTGTTTATATAAATCTAAAAATAAACACGCTAAAATTCACCTTCATCACTGCCGTGCGCCGACGGCTTAATGGGAGAAGTTCCGACTGTCGCAAATTCAGTCGGGTTTCGATCCTAGCTAGAGGCAACCGGACGTCTAACCACACTGATGAGCTGTGAAACAGCGAAACAGTCTGTCTGTGGATGACAAAAGTATATATATATATGTATATATCATATATAACGAATACCTTATTGTAATATATATATATATATATATATATAACGAATACCTTATTGTAATATATATATAACAAATACCTTATTGTAATATATATATATATATATATATATATATATATATATATATATATATATATATATATATATACCGAATATCTTCTTTTAAAATATCTTTTATTCGTAATACACCATTCGTTATATATACATATATACACACACATATATATATATATATATATATATATATATATAACGAATACCTTATTGTAAAATACATTTTATTCGTGATACACCATTCATTATATATATATATATATATATATATATATATATATATATATATATATATATATATATATATATATATATATCACTTTAAAGTAAAAAATAACGTTTAAAATGATAAAATTCCATCGGATTAATAGATAAAAAATCCATTGTTTTTTTAGAACAAAAATTCGGAACTGTTGGCTCCAAGAAGAAATCTTCAAGAATAAAATGTAATATAAGATTTCAATTATGCGAGATGTGAAAAGAATTCGCAACTAATCGCTATCGGTTCTTTCTTTTTTTTAAAACTTGTGTGTCACTTGCAAAGAGATGAATAGGCGATATCAATTACAATATCGCGCATTTATCTATTCCGAATCAAATCAAAAATGCCAATCTACGCCAACCGGCTCCTTGTATGTTAATCTGATGGATGAAACGAACCAGTTAGAGCTAAGCTGAAACTACACGACTGTTTTTCTGAGTCAATACACTTCTACTTGCTTTTCAAGTGGAAACTATGATTAATGACATTTTTGCCACACATATCCCCCGCTTCGACGAATGTTTCAATTAGATTGTTCAGTATGAAAAGATACAGCCACAAAATGTCAACTTATACACAAAGCTTTATCTAAAAATAAAGAAAAACGACTGTAAATTGCAGTTTCAAATTTTACCCCATCTGTTACGAGTTTATTTACCATAATAATTGTGACTATAAATAACTCTTAACGTCGCTATTAATCTTTCATCTTGCTCTATTTCTTCTGTGAAATACTGTAAATAATGAATCTGTTTCTGACAATACTTGGACTTGATCATTTCCCACAAATTATCGCTAGGATTTAGGTTTTAGTGATTGTTCAGGCGAAAGCAATGTCGGGATTTCATAACCTTGAAAAACATTCATTAATTGATTAAGCAAAATGAGCAGGAACATCACCCTTTTGGCATTTTACCAAATCAGAATGAAGACATTTTTAGATGAACGGAATGAGATGCTTCATTAGAATTTTTTCTTGTACTGGAAAAGACTTTTCCATTTTGCAATCAGCGGTCCAAAAAGTTTGAGTGATTGAACAGCGACCAACGCCAAATGTTCTTCAGTAATATTTTCAATTTATCTTTTAAGACAACTTTCATGGCCAGCGAAACTCCTGACTGATCAGAGAAAATAGAATTCTCTAAGTGTCCTTATTCATATCATCATCAGCATCATCAGCATCAGCGGCAGATTGATCTTCGATCCCAGGGTCCGAAGAGGTTGTAGGGTCGCTGCGCAGATACGTATTCATATTTTCGTAGTCAACCAATTTTCTACCCACTTTTTCAACATGTAGCAAAAAGGCGCCCCCACCCCATCCTGCTCTGGAACGTTCGTTTACCCAGTAGAATGACGGATCAACTCCCACACTCACGCGCATAAACACACGCTTGTATTACACACACAAACAAGCACATACGTAATTGCTAGATTTGTAATATCTGTTTTCCTTTACTTTCAACTGTGTGCTCATATATTGTGTGTATTTGGGCAGCAGTCCATATTTTATTCAGGTTTCATTAAATACGACTGACAAGGTACCACGGTTAAGTTTTTTTTTGTTTCATTTTTCTTCAGTTCTTTTAATTTCCTGAACATAAATTAAGTAAAAATTGTCCAGTTGTTTTCTATGTCCAAGGACTTTCGGCCATACTTTTACCCATCATCAAGGATGTTTTTATCTTTACTTTCAATTTGAATGCATGAATTATTGTATCTGTGTATCTAGAATTATAGGAATGTTTTATTTTCAAATCACGGTCAGCATATTGTGGCCGTGTTCATAGTTGATATTACTGAGTGTTGGATTTTCTTTTTTTATTAATAATGCTTCCATTATTTTTAGCGTTTTTTTTTTTTGTACATATGAATGATGCTATTATATTTGTATTATTAACGAGTATGTTACGAATAGATTTTGGTAAGTCTCCATGTCTATTTAAATGAGACTCAATGGTCAGAGAAATATAACCTGAAAATTATGTATAGCTAGCCGCTCGTATTCGAGGATACCTGAATACTAGGGCGGCTAAACAATCCCTATTGCAGACGCTTGCTCAAGCGCATTTGTGTTTATTCAAAACCCACAGAGCCCGTCTGTGGTTTATGCTGCAACTATACTGAGCAGACCTTAGTTACAGTTTCTAGCGTGTTATCTAGCGTGATCAACAATTTGAACAAGGCCAACACGCTCAAGACCTCGGCCACGATGACTTGTGACTTCGTGCTAGCACAGCTATCGACGCCCCCAAAGGATTCCGTCTACCCAATTTCACTCACAAGGCTTGGGTCAACCCTGGCCTCGACCCCCTCCAGTACGATAATATCAGGAAGTTTCCTTCCTGAAAAATTGACCATGGTGAGATTCGAAACCGGGTCTTATTGGGAACGTTCGAACCACTTCACCCATACGTGAAAATTATAAGAGAAGAAAAAACTTAACCGCAGTACTTAATGTCAGTCGTATTTAATGAAACTTGTATAAAAGAAGTTTTGCTGTCCAAATACACAATTATATAGATATCTAAATGAGAGAGAGAAAAAAATCTGAAAATTTTAAAAAAGAAATTTCTGTTGAAAAATTAACTTCACATCTGATTACCTAACTTCCCCCCTCCCGTCAGCGTCCATTGAAAAATTGAACAGGTCATATTTGTTGTTGACATGTTTTCCATAAGTGTCAATGATGACCTGTCTAAGTTTCGCTTTATCATGTCATGAAAAAAATAACCTCCCCACCTCTTCTATTTAGCGTAGATCTGACATTTAATTGGTTGATCGAGGCAAACCCACAAGTCTATTTTTAATTCTGACCATTTGTTTTCTTACCCCCCCCCACCCCACAACCTTTATCTTTGGGGAAAGTGGTAACATTTTGCTTTTGAAATTTAAAAAAAAAATTATTTAATCACCAGTCACTTACCATACGCCTGAAGAGGTACACGGAAACAGGAAAGCAGTTGTGTAGCAATTTCAACGTGTTTATGTTTTAATATCTAAAATAAATAATAACAATTATATATATATATATATATATATATATATATATATATATATATATATATATATATATATATATATGTAAAGGTAACCAAAAAAGTTATGTCCGTTTTTAAAGGAAAAAAAGAAAACGCTTCTCAGTATGTGTAACTTATATTTAGTCTTCGAAGTAATCGCCATCGGCATCCAGCACCTTCTGCTGTTCAATGCCCTTGCGGTAGAACTCGGGGGTTTTGACGCAAAGAAGTCCGTGAGGGCTTTGCGCAAGTCTGCTTCATTGGTGAAGGATTTCCCACGAAGATGGTTATCCAGGGAGTGGAAGAGGTGGTAATCGGATGGCGCAAGGTCAGGTGAATAAGGTGGATGGCACAAAGTCTCCCACCCAAGTTGCTGTATGGTATCCCTGACCACTCGCGCGACATGCGGCCTGGCGTTGTCATGGAGGAAAAGCACACCTTTGCGATTCACCAGTGCTGGCTCCTTCTGGCGCAATGCCTGTTGCACACATTTCAATTGCTGCGAGTATAGGTCTCCAGTCAATGTTTGGCCCGTTGATAGCAGTTCATAATGAACCACTTGACGATCGGTCCACCAGACACAAAGCATAATCTTGCGTGGGTGCATAGGCGGTCTTGCGGTGTGAGGGACAGCATCCTGAGGAGACAACCAATGTCTGTAACGCTTGGGAGTTTCGTACAGAACCCATTTTCATCACTGGTAAGCACTTGATTGAATAAGGATGCGGTACGGTGGCGAGAAATAAGCGATACGCAGGCTGCCACTCGTTGTCCCATGTGGACCTCCAACAGCGTTTGCGGAACCCACTTGCTCAGTTTGTACATCTTACCTAGGCGGTGCAGATGAAGTCTAACTGTTTCATCGGAAACGTTGAACTGTCTTGCAAGTTCACCACACGTTAGACTACTGTCCTCTTCAATGGCCGCCTTCATGACTCCGTCATTCAAGACCTGTGGTCGTCCACTGCGAGGCTCATCATAGAGAGACAAATCTCCCGACTTGAATTTTCGAAACCAACACCTTGCAGTACGTTCATCCACATCACTATCCCCAAACGCTTGACATATGCGGCGACTTGATGCAGCTGCTGATAAGCCCACTTTGAAGTCGTAAAGCAAACAGCCACGAACGAGATCTCTAGACACTTCCATCCTTCTCACAGCTTTCCGGCTTATAACTGATGGCCGGGCACGGTGCGCGTGTTTTTTATAACGTCTGATGTTCCTACTTCCGGCTGTCCGAATTTGAAAACAATTGCTACACGCATTTCGTATATATTTCAACTTCATTCAATGACTAATCAAAAACGGACAGAACTTTTTTGGTTACCTTGTATATATATATAAAGAGAGAGAGAATGAGTGAGTGAGTGAGTGAGTGAGTGAGTGAGTGAGTGAGTGAGTGAGTGAGATAGATAGAGAAAGAGAGAGAGAGATATCTCCTCTGATTTAGCTCTAACATCATAAAAGAAACTGGCTGGTTAGACACCCAAACTGGTTAGATTCCACTATCGCCTAAACTAACAGCAGTAACGATAAATGGCTGTTTTCTCAGGGAGGCCCCGAGCCTTGAGCGATTATTGGTCTTTAAATACAACCCAGACCTAAAGTGGAAATTGTACATGCGATCCATCGCTAAAGATGCAGGAAAAGTAGTCGGTTCCCTGTACCGCTCCGCTAAGTACCTCACTCCTCACACTAACCTCTAGCTTTAGGAGATCCAGACCACGACTAAAATGGAGTACTGCTGCCATTTATGGGCAGGAGCTTCCCATTCTTCACTTTCCAGTCCCAACAGAGTTCAAAAGCGTCTTCGCGTCATTGGGGGTGACGAATTATTTCCCACCCTGCAATCTTTCTCTCTTACAGGCGAGATGTATCAAGCCTCTCACTGCCCTATCTCTATTTCCATGGAAGACGAACAATATTCCTTAGTTCCACCTGTTCGAACCTTTACGACTCGGACCCGTCCTGCAACGCCCATTGTAACGAACCACCCCCATTCCCACCGTATTCCACTGGCGAGATGTAAGTACCCCTCGAACACCTTATCTTCCTCAACTATCCACATAAACTGTACTTCTTATACCGTAACACTCTACCTCGAGTGGCTCCTTGGCATTGTAACGAGTGAAAATTACTGTAATATATATATATATATATATATATATATATATATATATATATATGTAATATATCATAATATTTTTTGTTTTAAAAATATGATTCCTTCGCTACATAAGAGTTCTCATGTTTCAAAAGCGAGAGCTCTCGCTTTTGAAACATGAGAACTCTTATGTAGCGAAGGAATCATATTTTTAAAACAAAAAATATTATAACATAAGCTCTACTTCTGTATGGAGCACTGTCTTTTTGAAAATAAAAGCAAAAATACTAAAGAACACCGGATTATTTACCTAACGTGTTCTTTCCTATTTTTCTGCATACATGCATATATATATATATATATATATACTTATATACATATATGTGTGTGTGTGTGTGTGTGTGTGTGTGTGTGTGTGTGTGTGTGTGTGTGTGTGTGTGTGTGTGTGTGTCTCAAATGTATCCATTAATCTCAGAAGTAGAATATCCCTTCCATTAATTAACGAATCGATCTGGTGGATATGCATCCCGTATCTCTCGCGTTTATAATGTGTTTTGAGTCTCTGTCACTTGCTATTCAGACCGCATTGGTCATAATGATTGAAGATTTGCTATCGGCCACTACGCCGTCCTCAGTGGACGGTCATGCCTTCCTTCAGGCATTTCCTGTGTTCAAGTAAAAACGTAGCTCGAGGGGTGTCAAATGTACCCATTAATTTCAGAACCCGCTATCATGGCGATTTTCTAAGCATAGCTTAGATCTGGCACAAGGCCGTAGGTATGAGGCACCAAGTGAGGATCAATCTCACTATTCCGTCGTAATTAAACTAGTGAGACAAGCTTGCTAACCATTACACCATGTCGAAGTGCCCAAAGGGATTTACTAAGCATAGTTTAAAGGTGGCACAAGGCCTAAAGTAGGGAGCATCCAGTGACGATTGTACTCACTACTCAGTCGTAATTAATCGAGCGAGAGCTTATTAACCATTACACCACGTGTAAGTGTTCCGGAACCCGCTATCATACCTTGTTAAAATACCAATAATTAACGTCGCTTTGCCTTGAGCAGTTCTTAGCCGGTGTTCACACTGACTCACCAGGTGTCAGACCACAACTGATATAGGTCTGGGAATTTCTATGACCTCAGGTTACGGTGGGGCAGTGTCATTCTGAAACGTATGTGAGTTCATAACGTGCTTCGTATATATGGCGCCATCTGTAAATGGACAAACAATGAATACAATTTCATCTACCCGATAGGAAACCACACCAAAATTTTGTCTACCTGGGGAGGGGTATCATTCTGCTGAGAAGGATTCGAGCCAGAAAGAGAAATTAAAATCGGTTTACAATATACAATTTGCAAAGTGGTTTGCGCGCGCGTGTGTGTGTGTGTGTGTGTGTGTGTGTGTGTGTGTGTGTGTGTGTGTGTGTGTGTGTGCAAATATATAGAAAAATAGTAAAAACCGTTAGGTTAATAATCCAAAGGTCTTTAGTATTTTTGTTTTTATTTTTAAAAAACAGTGATCGAAACATAAGTAGAGCCTAAATTATATATATATATATGTGTATGTGTGTGTATAAATATAAAAGTGAACATTGGAGTCAACACTTAGAGGCGACAGGCTGTTTCATGCTAGACGCAATCGTCAGGCCTGACGACAGCCTGTCGCCGCTAAGTGTTGACTTCAATGTTCACTTTTATATTTACACACGCTCTATCTCTGATATTGAGTACTTTATCCCATAAATATAGCACACCTTAAGAGTATATTTCTATATATATGTATGTATGTATGTATACACACACACGTTAGTTTGGGTATATTTTAACACCAGTTGTTGAAAATAATTTTTCTTTTAAACCACTTAGTTTTATTTGCCGACGATATTATTTTTCCTGAAGATGTGTCGGCCGAAACGTGCCTAAAATTTTAATCGTTGTAATACTTTCGTATCCTTTATTTATGTGAATAAAATATGATCTCTTTTCTAAAGATTAATATACATATATATATATATATATATATATATATATATATATATGTATATATAGTGTTACCCGGATATAAGAGACCCGGATATAAGAGAAATCCGGATATAAGATTTTCTCTGGTCCCAAATTAGAGCCTGTGTTAATAAAACAAAATAGGCCAAACCCGGATATAAGATAAACCCGGATATAAGATACCTTTTCTCCGGTCCCGACAACTCTCTTATATCTGGGTTACACTATATAGTCATATACATATATATATAGATATATAGATATGTAGCATAATGAGAAGCCACGTATACTTTCTTAATAAGTATATAATATAGAAAAAACAACTGAAAAGTTGGAAATTAAAAAAATTGAATATTTTTGGTGAAAGTATTTATTACTTGGGTATTTTAAATCTTTATAAATATTTCAATAGTTAAACAAAAAATTTTTGTTAGATATAGTTAAAAAAAATTTTACGTTAGAAATATTCAAACACAGTTGCATTCGATGGACGCTACTTAATGTAAACAAACTTCTGAAAACAGCCATTTCTGATGAAAGATCGGTGCCGATCTGAAATATCAAATATATATATATAAAAAAACAATATATAAATAAATACTTTCACAAAAAAATATACATTTTTTTTTTAATTTGCAACTTTTCAGTTGTTTTTCTATATTTAATAGATATATAGATATAGATCGCCATATTAGACTTTTTCTAAGGTAACCAATAGCAACACTGAACATGCAGAAAGAAACAATAACATTAATATTTTCAATCAAATGCATCGTAATTCTGATCAAGATGAACCTTACTAAGAAACATTATAAAAAAATCTACAATTACAGTTGAGAAAAGCAAGAAAATTAAATTATGTATTATAAAAAATATCAAACTGCTAACCACATTGTCAAAAATAAAAATTCACTTGTAAGATCCAAATTACAGAGAACCAATATTATTTACAAAATCACATGTCCATTAAGGAAGTATGTTCTTGATCAATCCAAATTTATAAATAATTACACTGGATATACTACAACATGCCTAACAAGAAGACTCACATTACATCTTTCTCTGACGATAGCTCAATCAAGCTTCATTTAAATGCACACGGAGACTTACCACCAAGATTAAAAATAATGAAAGCATTATTAATAATTAAAAAAAAAAAAGCTAACACTTAATGATATCAACTATGAAGACGTGTTTAGAAAATAAAACATTCCTTTAGATACATACATAAAACAATCCAAAAATTCAGCTAAAAGTAAAAATAAAATCATCCTTGATAATGGCTAAGAGTTTAGCTGAGAGCGCTCGGGCATACAAACATTTGGACAATTTCTACATAATTTACGCCCAGAAAAAAAATTATCAGAAAACAAGAAAAATTAAGTAAAATCTTAACCGCAGTACCTTGTCAGTCGTTTTAAAGGAAGCACACACACACACGCGCGCGCACACACACACACACACACACACACACACAAATACACACACACACACACAACGTTCATTGTTTATCTAACAGAGTCACAATTTAATAAAAGAAATTTAGACCATGTGTAAACTACGTACCAAAAAGCCTCCTAAAACTTTCAGGTGCTTTCTTTATGATTTTAAATACTTTTTTATTCTATCAATCTTGCTAGCAAGATATTTATCGCTCTACCGATCTCGTTAGTAAATAAAGAAAAGTTCCAAAGACTTATCTTCCTGGCTTCAAGTTTCGCAGATGCACCGATAAATCTGATTAGATTTATTTGATCCTGACGGGAAGAATATCTGCAATAATTGACGGCGTAAGATTCTAAACTCTTTTGTAATCTATTGACTATATAGATAGATAGATAGATAAATAGATATGACCGGATTGAGATAAATAGATAGATAAAATATTTTCCGATACTCTTTATCTATTGTTTGTCGATTTTTTATATTGAGCAATTTGTTTACAAACATCTGCTCGCCCTTAAATATATCAATCACCAGTCATTTACTGGCCAACGTGTTTTGTCAGGCATCTGTATTATTATTATTATCATTATTATTATTATTCATTATTATTATTATTCATTATTATTATTATTATTATTATTATTATTATTTTCTCCTCTTCAATACGATTTTTTGTTTTCAGCCGGGGATCTTGCATTATGGGAGTTTTCCATCAATTCTCTATCAGCCAATAGGACATTATTATTATTGTTGTTGTTATTATTATTATTATTATTATTATTATCATCATCATCATCATCTATGTATGTGTATATGTACGTGTGCGTGTGTGTGTGACTCATGTGTATCAGTAATATCGTAATTTTTTTTTATTCGTAATTCCCTCAATGATTTGAGAAACTAGAGCTTCAAGATTAATTTTAGTTTCAGATTGGAATCGTTTCTCTCAACCGAAAACAGAAATGAATCTTTATTCTGCACCGATTTAAACGCTTCCATCCTATTTCCATTGGTAACAAACAAACAAAAATCTCCACAATCACAAGAACGTTTTTAAACAGCGTTAATCCGGCATAAAATTAGAATTCACGTCACTTGACTGAGAGAAGCGACGACTGAGTCAGTTTTAATACAAGACCTGTAACAAAGAACTGCAAAAATCCATCTGACCCCCAGCAGATGCCTGCGACGAAATAGGGAAATACACCTTGCTGAATTAATGTGGCCTCAGAAAATGCTACACTTAATAAAAAAAAGAAAAGCTGTTGGAAATAATGTAATCAATACTGGAATTTAATTTTTGATAAGATTAAAAATGATTTCTATGACGATTCCTTTAAAAATTCTGTGCATACGAGAGTGGGCTTAAAAGTTTATAGGCTGACTATGAAGAGCTTTGAAATCTTGCATGCATTCATTTCAACTCTTCCCATTAATTGGATCGTTTATTACCAGGTAAACTGACATCCGCCTGTTCAAAGAAAACTTCAAAAATAACGAGTGACGACTTCTTTTGAAAATGGACACAATTCGACATCGTGGTGTTCTTAAGTACCTACAGAAAAAGGGTTTCAGCTCCCAAGGACATTCATCCTGAAATTGTTGCTACATAAGGGGCTGACGTTCCAGCTTTGGCAACAGTGCAAAAATTGGCAGCTTAATTTAGGAAGGGAAGGAAGATTTTTGAATATGACTTAAGGGTTGGGCGTTCTGCAACTGTCACCACCAAGGAAAACATTGATCGCTTGGTGGTGGATGACAGGCTACTGGCTATAAATAAAATAAAATAACCAGGTGCATTAGCATATCTTGTGATAGAGTTAAGAATATTCTTCACAGTGAAGTTGGCATGAGGAAGGGTTCTGCTCAGTGGGCGCCTGTCTTCTGAAACTTGATCAAAAGCGCAACAGATTGATTACATCACGGGAAAATCTGACATTGTTTGAGGCAAATCCATCTGGTTTCCTAGAACATTTCCTGACCCAGGATTAGTGTTAGATTCATCATTGAGACAGAGATAAAGAGACTGTCCATGCAGTGGAAACACCCATCCTCAACTGCTCTAAAGAAGGCCAAGGTCTTTTCAGCTGCAGGTAGGGAGATGATCTCAATTTGGGGAAGGCAAAAGGCATTGTGTTTACTGATTATCTTCAAAAGAGACACACCATCAATGGAGAGTGACATGCCAACTTGCTGAGGCATTTAGGAAAGGCTATCAAAATTAAACGCGCCAAAAGGATTTTATTTCATCAGGACAATGCTCGAGCTTTCAACTCCTTGATTTCAATGGCTGCTGTGCGCCACTGTGGTTTTCACCTGGTTGATCAACTTCTCTATTCTCCGGATTTGGTAGCATCTGTCTATCGCCCTTTCCCAACACTTGACTGGCATTTACGCTTAAATCCCGATTTATATTTTCATTTCTTCATTCTCCCATCTTTCTTTCAAAATTAATAATCTTTTCTATATCTGTGTTAATTCATTTATGAACGACTATTTCGTAATTTGTCTTGCTTTCTAATGATTTTGTTTACCTAACGTTTTATATAT
The DNA here is from genome assembly GCA_964036315.1 of Acanthosepion esculentum. Taxonomy (NCBI): domain Eukaryota; kingdom Metazoa; phylum Mollusca; class Cephalopoda; order Sepiida; family Sepiidae; genus Acanthosepion; species Acanthosepion esculentum. The sequence goes on along the minus strand of OZ038502.1, from coordinate 89,561,491 downwards.
TAATAAATACTAAATTTTTTGGTAAGTCCTGATCTGGTATACGATCTACAGTCTCTTTTTCACAGACGTGTTGTGGCTTCCTTCTGTCTTTTCTACAAATATTTTCATGGCAACTGCTCTGACGAGGTACTTTCTCTGGCACCCTAACTGCACGGATTTAAGCGTGCTACTAGGTTGGCATCTCGGTCCCACCTTTTCACTGTCGAAACAGTTAAATGTAACCGCCTCTTCTACTCCAACAGCTCCTCCCGCACTTCCCGACAGTGTAACTCTCTTCCTCTTACTTGCTTCCCTGATAGCTATAATCTTCAAATGTTCAAATGTAATGTCAATCGACATCTGATGCCTTGATCCTGATCCCCGTCCTTCTCTATATCCTTTCTTCAACCACCCCTCTATACTCTTATTTTCACTCTCTGTAACCCCTTGCGTGCTAGTGGCACTCTCGCCTTGGTTGGGGTAAAATGCTTAAAAAAACATGTAATGAAAATTATGTTTATATACTTACATCCCATATGTAATAGTGAGGAGAATTTCCCTCTGCCTATAACATTCCTCCGTGACACGCGTCTCAAATAGCCCGACAACTAAGTCCGGCTTCAAGCCAGAGAACTGCGGACAACTGGCGCTTCATAACCAGCAGCTAGGGGTAGATGGAGCTCGACAGCCCAAGAACGTAGACTATCGAAGGGAAGGAAAATGCTGATTTTAAACCGCCACCGGCTTGAGATCATATCCAAACCCGGAAAAGGCTATGGAAGTAAATCCAGACAGAACATCCGGAGGGGAACACAGAAAGGCATTTAGCTGTCAACACTGACAACTTTCCGGCAGCTATACCGATCCCAAATATAATGTCCTGTATTCTTTGATTCTTGACGGTACGGCAGAGAGCAGGGCCATGTAGTCTAGGCATAGCACAGCTCTATATAACATCGCCCAGGCCCAGCGCCCTAGAGAGGTCATGCATCACCCAAGGACTGAATTTTGATTAAAAAAAAGGGGGGCGCTACTTTTACTTTGCGAGATAAACGGATGCATATATATATTTCTCCATTTCATAATATATATATATATGTGTGTGTGTGTGTGTGTGTGTGTATATATATATATATATAGCATAATGAGAAGCTATATATATATATATATATATATATATATATATATATATATTGTCATCCACAGACAGACTGTTTCGCTGTATCACAGCTCATCAGTGTGGCTAGACGTCCGGTTGCCTCTGGCTAGAATCGAAAACCGGCTGAATTCGCGTCAGTCGGAAATTTTACCCTGAAGCTGTTGGCGCACGGCAGAGAAGAAGGTGAATTTAAGCGTATTTATATTTAGATAAACACACAGTGACTGAGAGAACTCGATTCGATTTACCGAAGAGGTATGTTTATACATTCTTTTTATAGATACAAGTATTTAAGTAAATGCTCTGTTTATAATAAACAGTTTTAACAACATAAAAAATGTCTTAAAATAATTGTCGTGCTTTGTCCATTTCATAATGTGTGACGTCATTTGTTTACATTTGGATACGCTTTCAGCAGATATGAATGTACGTGTGAGAATCATGGAAGATTGTAGTTTAAAAACAGTAAAATTGACCTTGCTAACCGAACGATCCTCTGTGACACAATCGGTAAAAACACGTCAGGCTATATGACGGTTCCGTATAGGATACAGGTTCGATTCCTGACGGAGGACGAATGTTTTCTATGACAATTTCTCGGACATTCAGGCCGGTAAATGTTTGTTAATACTGTTTATTATATTATATAACAGGTGGTCTGACGATTGCATCTAGCATGAAACAGACTGTCGCCTCTAAGTGTTGACTTCTAGGTTCACATTTATATTTACACACGCTCTATCTCTGATATTGTTGAAACTTGACTAATGCATGGAATAATAATGCAACACAAAATGTACTTAGAACAAAATGTATTGAAACAAGAAAGTGTACACAATATTTACATATAGTCTTTTGTATATTCCTGGGAAGACCGTTCCTGAAGAATGTGTTGACTGAGTCGCAGTCGGGCAGAGTCTCTGGTTGAATCTCTTGATTCGTTCCCCTCTCTTCCCGGTACCAACCATATTTATATGGTCGGTACTCCACTATGCAAATTAGGTGGATCCTACCACAACAGATATTGAGCACTTTATCCCATAAATATAGCACATCTTAAGACTATATATATATATATATATATATATATATATATATATATATATATATATATATATATATATATATATACACGACTTAGATATATTTATAGAGTAAGTTGAGTAAATGAATAAATACAAAATATATAATGTCCAAAGAATTTGTCATTACCTCAGAGTTTTAGTTAGTTTTTTGGTGATTGAGCTTGAATTCTGAAGCGCATGCACACCAAGTCATAACTTTCTCGCTCACTTCTTTTGTTTATAGTGCTTGGAAGGAAGGTGTGTAGAGTGTGATTGTCATACCACACCACAAAGGTTCCATCAGTGATTATGGCTTTTGCAACAGGTTTGAGCCAAGCACAATATTCCCAGATCTAACAACCACCATATTCATCAAATCTCGACCCTTGCGAGGTTTTTCATCTTCAAAATTCAATTCCTACTTAAAAGAATGCGGCAATGCAGCTCCTCGTTATCCCCTAAAAGGAATGGTTCTTTCAAAGGAAATGGCGCTGGATAAAGAGTGTGGCTTCAGAAGAGGACTACTTCGAAGGAGATTAATTGGCGAATTAATATGCGTTGTAGTTTACTTGTATAGCAACAGCCACAATACTTTTTGATTAGAACTCATATATATATATATATATATATATATATATATATATATATATATATATATATATATATATATATGATATTACACCGGAAACATATAAAGAGATTTTGTCATGTTTTTGTAATATCCTAAAATAAATAATATTGCTCTTGTCACTATTGAACCATCTTTTAAATTAAATATTACGAACGTTAAAATTGTACTGTATTCGTTCTCATCGTACCTGTATATATATATATATATATATATATATATATATATATATATATATATATATATACACACACAATATATATATATATATATATATGAATAGAGACAAAAGAAAATCTGATCTTAGCCGACGCGTTTCGTACACTGACGGACTTCATCAAGAAAAATGTAAGGATTTTATTTTGCAACAAGTATTTATAGACAAAAATAAAAATGTTAGTTTTTCAAAATGTTTAATTTTAAGAGACGCTCGTAAATATGCTTCAGGTTGACTGAAACGTCTCAATAAATTATGGTAGATGCTAAATGACATAATTTAATGTCTAATATACAATAGTGAATCAATGATGTTGAGTTTATTGTAGTTATATCTGAAATTCTTTATACATACACGCACACACACACACATATATATATATATTGAATAATATAGGTATATTGTGTCTACTTATTTTTATACAGATCCTTTCCAGTTGTCTGATCAGTTTCTCGATGTTAAGATGAAATTCATCAAGGAAGGCGACGTAGTTTTTCTGTTTTGTTTAGTTTTTGTTTTTTTACCCCACGTACTTTCGATCTCTTCCAAGATCATCTTCAGGGGTAAATTACAAAATCAAACTTATTGTAACTGTGATAAAATCTGCATTCAGTAAGCTTATCATGGCAAAGATCGAAAGTACTTGGGCTAAAACAAAATCACGTGACTTCCATGATGAATTTCATCTTATCATCAAGAAACTGATTAGACAACTGGAAAGGACCAGTATAAAATAAATAGACACAATATGTCTATATTATTCAGTGAAACATGTTTGAATAAAGATATACATTGTAACCCGGATATAAGAGAGTTGTCGGGACCGGATACGAAGTCTCTTATATCCGGATTTCTCTTATATCCGGGTTTGGTCTATTTTATATACATTAACACAGGCTCTAATTTGGGACCAGAGAAAATCTATCTTATATCCGGGTTTCTCTTATATCCGGGTCTCTTATATCCGGGTTACACTGTATTGCCTAAATATATATATGTGTGTGTGTGTGTGTCTGTGTGTGTGTTGATTTTGTTGTATACATGTCTGTACATATTCTACGAACCTTCTATGACAATATGAGTATCTCTACATCACATCTGTGTGTCTGTGCATGTGCGTGTGTGTGCGTGTGCGTGTGCGTGCGTGTGTGTGCGTGTGCGTGTGTGTGTGTGTGTGTGTGTGAACTCGTTTATGTGGTCCAGCTTAACATGACGCATTCTTCATCAGAACCCCTCGCAGCAAATTAATTACTCATATCCTTCTTACTCAGACCCGTGTCCGGCTTCGGCCACTGGCCACTAAACAGTGAAGGAGTGATGAAGCCAACGACACGAAGGCGCCATGACATCAAATGACTCTTTCCAACCATGACTAATTCGTCTCATCTTTCCAATTAATCGAATTATTAACAGAATAAGTCATAAGCATTTCTTTATAGGGAAGGCTATCTTTAAACGCTAGAAAGTATTTATTGTGTCTGATATAAGGCCACATTAATGGAGCACCCTGTAAGGAACAAATCGTTCAGCGAGATTATCCGACTAAAAACCTCTCCTTATTATCGAATTCACCAGATGTTGACAATTTTGACAGGAATCGTAAGGTCAGAATTTTAGAGAATTGAACAATATTTTTAAATGTCCCTGTCAATGTTCAATATTGTCTCCGCAAAACTTCAAAAACGAGAGAATGTTGTCACTTGTGTCATAGCATATCAGGAGACAAGGGTTATGCGTCAATAAATTATAAACGATTACATTCTGGAGGGTGTCGTTTTCAGGTCTATTAGGTTCAATCTTTGAAAAATTAGGGCTTTTTTTCTATATGGTACTGAAATACATACTGGATTTTTATTCAATGTAAGGGAAATAAAAATGTATTGTTTATTCTCATGTCTTCTTTTTCTATAAAATGGCCAGATTTAAGGTTTAGATCCGAAAATAATGAAAATACATTTTTGAAACCATTTCTAATATAATCATGTAATTTGAACAGAATTCAATAAAAATTACAAAAAATATTCAATTTTGTCGGTGGAGGCCTATGATTCCTTCCTTTATGAACATGTCCGGAGATATTTTGATAAAATGGATGTCCGGGGATATTTTGATAAAATTGATTTCCAGAGATATTTTGATAAAATGGATGTCCGGAGATATTTTGATAAAATTGATTTCCAGAGATATTTTGATAAAATGGATGTCAGGAGATATTTTGATTGAATTGATATCCGGAGATATTTTGATAAAATGGATGTCCGGAGATATTTTGATAAAATTGATTTCCAGAGATATTTTGACAAAATGGATGTCTGGGGATATTTTGATAAAATTGATTTCCAGAGATATTTTGATAAAATGGATGTCCGGAGATATTTTGATAAAATTGATTTCCAGAGATATTTTGATAAAATGGATGTCAGGAGATATTTTGATTGAATTGATGTCCGGAGATATTTTGATAAAATGGATGTCCGGAGATATTTTGATAAAATTGATTTCCAGAGATATTTTGACAAAATGGATGTCTGGGGATATTTTGATAAAATTGATTTCCAGAGATATTTTGATAAAATGGATATCCGGAGATATTTTGATAAAATTGATTTCCAGAGATATTTTGACAAAATGGATGTCTGGGGATATTTTGATAAAATTGATTTCCAGAGATATTTTGATAAAATGGATGTCCGGAGATATTTTGATAAAATGGATGTCCGGAGATATTTTGATAAAATGGATGTCAGGAGATATTTTGATTGAATTGATGTCCGGGGATATTTTAATAAAATGGACGTCCGAAGATATTTTGATAAAATTTTCAAACCCTTCAGACATCTTGTGATGAAGCAAAACTCATACATCGTTGCTAACTCATATTACCCAAGTCTATGTCACACACGAAAATAATGCTGCTTAATATCCACCGCTTAGGCTTTTGCCAAACTAGTCTCAGCTTGGCAAAATAAAAACCTAAATAAACTTAAATAAATCATACCAATTGTAATTGTTTGGTATAAACCGGTATCGCCCAGCGTTGGTCCACACCTGAATGTGCTGCAGTTATGGCTCATCGTAAAAACTACTACCGTCTTTCAGAAGGAAAGGTGTAGCAGAACTCATTCAAAATTCAAAATAACCTGTAATCACTGCAAGAGAGTCTTCGAAATACACAGAGCAGAGGCAGTCCAAAGCAAAGTAGAAAACAAAAATAAACTTTGATCTCGCGACTTTTAGAAAATCGCAAACAAAATTCTCACTATAAACAAACTGCCAGTGCCTTCTATTATAAATGACCCTGGGGTTATTTCATCCTAGTCAGATAAGGTTTAGCTCTTTGCAATGAATTTTTCCTCTAGCCCCATGTTAGACGACAGGGGTCATTCCTTCCACGGCTTCTCCTACGTTACGGAGCTCAAGCTTTGCGATATCTCTATCTCAACTCGGAAAGTTTCCTGGCTTATTGTGGCGACGCACAACTGTGATGACTTCCAAGGTCGGTTGTATACGTATATAATTATGTCCTCAGGTTTGTCTCGTTGGCCGTGATCGAATTCAACAAAGAATAACGATAAATGTTTTCAGTACACTGGATGGGAAATAACAATACGAATTCTCACTAAATCGCCAATGTTTTCCTTCGGCTTCGGCGAGCTGAACTGCTATCTTACTAACTTCCGGCCACGGGAAGAGGACAACTGCATTCACTGACCATTTAGACAACTGCTGACCTCTCACTGCTTTCTGGTCCCTTCCTCACTCTCTCTTACCTCCTGATTGACTTTTCCTCTGCCTACTGATTACTAATTCACCACCGCCCGCTTGTTTTCCGGAAAAGGAGACCACCCAAAAGCTGGATGAGTGATCAGTTTTTCAAAGGACTCTACTTTTATGATTATCTAACAAAATTTTATGTTTGCCAATTCAAAGGCGGACTGGAGACAGGAATCCTGAAAACTCTTGTAATTCAATTGACTTAAAGGGAAAAATAATCTATTTACCTCATAAGGATGTGTGAGAAATCGTATTGTTACATTATCAAAATCTTTGACTCTACTAAGGCTACTGGTCCAAGTAAAACCCTTGTAGTTGTTTGGACCTGAGCAATTACCAATCTTAGTAAAGCTTCTTTTTCTTTTGCTGTCTGAAGAAACGTTTCCCAAACCTATGGAAGGCGTTTAGTGTATATCCTGTTTACAAGAATTTGGGTGACAATATCGGCCATATCAGCCACCTTTGTATCATCAGCAAACTTTTTGAGGCTATCACCTCAACAGAACCAACTCCAGGGCAGCAAGCAGTATGATTTTAGTTCCTCTATGTCCACTGCTGATGTGTTAACTATCATCAGTGAAGTGCTTAATAATGAACACATCTCTAGAGCGATCACCTTAAATATCACGCGGGCTTTGTATAGGGTGAACATTTAGTAAAACAAAAATTTGAGTAAATGCCAATTTCTTATTGAACACACAGGAAAACAGCGGTGTAACAATTAACAGTGTACGCTTTAATAATATGGATATTTTATTCTCCGGGGTTATTGGATATTTTATAACAAGGCAAATGTACTGTGTGGTCCGAAAATCTTGTCACCTCCTACCAAAAAAAATCATGAGAGCAATAGAACAAGTAACATAGTAATACAAAGCACATGCCCTGGATTCAGTTTATTCGCTTCCATTGATGCTGTCACACATCGAGAAGGTCTGTAGGAGCTCGTGTCAGCCATCTGAAATCGAAAATTATCTTATGTAGTGGGTGACAAGACTTTCGGACCACCTGTTGCTGTTTCATTGTTTAGATCTTCGTTCTTCTTATCAGTCTACTTCATATATCAGCATCAGGTTACCACGCGCCGACTATGAATGAGTCAATTTGACTCTTGCTCCTGATCAAAGAGGATAGCAAAGGTCTCCTCATAAGAAAGAGAGGTCAGTGGGTAAGTGAGTCACATGAACTTTGAGACTGAATGAAGATCATCATCATCATCATCATCATCATCATCTTCATCATCATCCGCGTAGACGATAGAAAGCAAAATATTTCAGAAGAAGCCCACTTGTAAACGTGAGAACCTTAAAGTCTATTATTCAAAATCTAGACAGTTGCCATATTTTAGGTTCGAATCTGAGTTTTTTCATTTTTTTTTTTCAGCCGGTTTTAATCGGATGTTCGTTGTGGTGTAATGGATATCGACTTGGAATGAAAAATTAGAAAACAAGGGTTCGAATTCTAATCGGCTTCGGTACAGTCAATGATTATTTAGGTGAACAAGTTGTATTTTCTTTATACACACTCTTGCTCGGCCTTCCTTTTTAATATATATTTTTTTTTTTTAAGCGTATCACCCCAAGCAAGGCTGAAAGCCACTATCACGCAAGGGGTTAAAGAAGGGTTGGAGGAAGAGCAGATAGGAGTGGTAAAGGAGAGGATGTGGAGAAAGAGAAAGACAGTGGGTCGATCAAGGCAAGGGGGTTACAGAAGATTTGGAGCGTGAGCAGATAGGAATGAAAGATGAAAGGATGTGGAGAAGGGAAGTGGATAGATCAAGGCAACTGGAGATGTCGATTGATGCTACACTTAAACCGTTGGAGATTGTATTTGTCAGGGAAACAGGAATAGGCAAGGGAGTTCCATAGGCGAGATGTGCGAGACATGAAGCTATTGGAGTAGAAGAGACGTCTGCATCTAACAGTTTCCACGGTGTAGGGGTGGGAGCGGGATGCCAGCCTCGTGGGGACTTTTAAAAATGTCCGTTTTCATCTAAATAAATAAACGTCAAATTCTGTTTGTCCGTCCGTGTGTCTGACCACCCCACCCCGACCTCTAACTCGGCCCACACTTGCTCTACATAGGCATATTATACCTTTTTGGATTCAGGATGATTCCGAGATTAAAAATCTGACCTTCATTTGGTACTCGAACCTCCAGCATTGAAATTTGTGTCTATATGAGGAATGGACAGCTAAAAATTCAGTTTTTAAAATAACCGAAATAATTAGAGATTATAAAAGTTTTTAATTTATATTGAGTTTAAAGTATCACAAAAACTTTGTGAATTAATTCTTTTAAATTCAGTTTAAAATATCTCTAAAATTTTGTGAATTGAGAAAATCAATTTTATTTCTTCAAAATGCCAAGGAATCAGATTTAAATGAGACGTTTCGTGAAGTGAGATTTTGATGTTCCATGAAGTGAATTGAGGAAATTAAAATTAATTCTTCAAAATTATCATTGCTGTTTTCTAAGCTGGATTTTTACTTTTGGGCCTACCCAGCTTAAAAGCCCCCGCCCCCCCCCCCCACGGAGTGCGGCTTTTAAGCTAGTGCCCTAATAAAACATTTATAACTGTTTTAAACTGTTGTTGAATGTAATCAAACAAATTATCGCCCATGGGTTTTTTGCACAAGAAAATTCTGACTGAAGGCGGAACAAACGGATCATTCAACAACTTGTTGATCATTGTCAACTCCCGCATGTACTGGACTCTTCCAGAGATAGCAAAATAGGCTTGGAACTCTGAAAGGTGCCCTCATAGCCACTAGATGCACATCCGCAGCTCACAAGATAGCAGTGACCGCCCTCGACATATAAACCAGTAGTCGACCATAGCTGTAATTAAGACGTGTAGACGCGGGATCTCAGGAAAGTAGATACGCACAAATCACCCCCTCAAGATGGAAAGGACAGAGTATCTCTCCTATCTCCGCGAGAAGATATACGTTCTGTAAAATCTCACAAAGCCACACACTCTTATGCCTGCCGATCTTGATTTACGAAGTCCGGGGGTGAATAAATAATAGCTATAAAGCATGAGATATGTAGTATGGTTTTCTTATGTCTTTACATCGATAACATTACACACACACACGCACACACACACAATATATATATATATATATATATATATATATATATATATATATATATATACATATATATATATATATATATATATATATATATATATATTAGGACTCATAATCCTTTAATTTCCCCCCTTTTATTACATCTTGGTAATTTATTGTTTTTAACATCGGTCGGTGATAATAATTTTTCATATCAACTTCTTTGTTTTATTCAGCCGACGATTACTTTTCTGAAGAAGTGTCGGCCGAAGAACGCCTTAAATCCCCACCTTTTTTCTTAAACAAGATACCTTTGTATCTATTTTAACAATAAAATGGAAATATGATCCTCATATTTAAATCAATATATATATATATATATATATATATATATATATATATATATATATATATATATATATATATATGTATTTATATATGAAGAAATATAGTCTTAAGATGTGCTATATTTATGGAATAAAGTGCTCAATATCAGAGATAGAGCGTGTGTAAATATAAAAGTGAGCATAGAAGCCAACACTTAGAAGCGACAGTCTGTTTCATGTTAGATGCAATCGTCAGGACACGAGTGCTGTTATTTTTCTCAGTTATTTATATATACGGGTCAGTGGTGCATTGTGGGTAGTTTATTTTGGCGATATATATATATATATATATATATATATATATATATATATATATATATATATATACTATAAAAAGATGAAAATATTTTACCTTCTCTACTACCAGGGTTTCAACTGTGAGGTCTCGTCAGGTAGTAAACCAAATTATATTCTTCATCACACCCCGATTTTCTTTTAACCAAATTAGATTGCCGGAAGTCATGAAAAGGAATAGTTGTGTAAAAAAATTCTTTATTCCCATTCAACGGGACTCGTAGAGACCGAAGATGTAGTTGTTAATATGTTGGCATTTCGACATTAACTCCGATCGTTCATTTAACAACTTTGCACGATCTGGATGCGTTACAATCGTCAATTTCTCCTCCTGGTATAATTTATATCTACTGCTGCTAGTCATACCAAATTTGACCTTTCTCAATATACGCCACTGTTATTCTTGTTTTTTTTTTTTTTTCTTTTAACTTCCAAACATAGGCCGCCATCTTTGTTTTTGTTTGAGGATCATTGCTTTTTATTAAAAATGAACAATGTTTAGTTTATCCTCGCCTGATCGAAGGCTACAACGGTGAGGCATCCATGACGATCGAACTCACAACCCGATGCGAGATTTTCATGTTAACCATTACGCTAAATTCGCCTTTATCGTCTTTATCGTTTATTTTCAATCTCATCTGTTTCTATTTTTGACGGTTGCCCCAAGATACAAGTTTCATTCCTTATGTTACGACCATTTCATAGTGCTAAACCAGACACCCTATCCTATGTAAATGCCACACCTGTCACTTGAGCCACTGGCTTGAAACTGGTTTATTTGCGTGTTTAGTAACGGCACACGCACTTAAGATGCCAATAGAGAAATCACACTAGCGCGAATGATCCAGCGTCCATTACTGAGAAAGAGATTGGGTTTATGGTAATATTAGCCGTTTTCTTATATGGGAGCATTCGACATTCATTGACCGAGCAGCTACTGTTAGTCGAGTGACACTTTTGTTCACTCCTTCGGATCAAAGTGTAGTATCTGTTTTCCTCGTCTCTAATGGTAATGTTCCTTATATGTAATTGGTGCTGATCTGGCTTCTCGTCTGCAGTCGCCCCTCTCTCTCTCACTCTGTCTCTTTTATAAATACTTCCATGGTAATTGCTCCGATGAGCTGCTATAGCTGGTTCCAAGGCTCCATGAATTCACCTGAAGAAGGCCGGAGCGTACAACGGTCAAAACGTTGTAATAAATATGGCGACAAAGATGAGGACAATAGTCCGAATAATGTAAATTGTGTACATAATAGCTCATCTCAGAAATATAGACAGTTTATTTTCTTTTCTGCATATAAAAGAGCGTGAAATAACAAAAATGTGTTTAATTTCCTCCATTTTTGCTTTTAACGTAAAAACATTCAGAAATTCGCATACGATTTGTAGATCACTTTTTAATGATTTTATGTTTTGAAAAGTGAAAAGGTAATGAAAAACGCGTTGAAATGTCACCTTTCAGAATGTGTGTATATTGCATATATTTCAGTCACGTGTTAAAAGAAATAATTTATCCAAACGTGACCTATAAAAAATACTACGAACCTCCGGTACAAACCAATAGTATGATATAAGGAAAAAATCATTAGAAACAAAGAAGATAGTATTGAACTGCTTTGTCATATCTAATTTCCTATATGGCTATGAATAATGATCAATCTTCTCGCATATGAAGACGAGACATGAAGTGACAGAGATGTGATGCTGCCGTCGGATGCTGAGAATATCGAGGACTGAATACGTGAGCAGCAAAGAAGCTTTAAACCAAATAAGAACGAAGCTGATGAAATTTCTGATACAGTGAGAAAGAGCTCCAGGAGAATTTAACACTGACCGGATATACTGAAGGCAAGAGAAGCAGGGAGAGACAGCGATGAATGTTTTTAAAGAATAATCAAAAAGGCAGGTCAAAGAGGTGAGGTAAATAATCACAAATTAGTTAAAACAAAACAAATGATATGAACTTGTGAATAGTCATGAATAAACTGATTTTGAAAAAAAATTCTTACTTTATACTTAAAATATAACGAATAATTCAGTGTTTGAGACGCAATTTTTAATAAAAATCTGATGACAAAATTAGCCTGCGTGCTATACACCGAATAAAAGGGAGAATAGTAAATTCTGTTGGGTGGAGAGAAGCAAAACAACAGCAAGATGGCGAAAATGAAATCCATGAATTGGCTGTGGACCGGAGAAGGCAAGGAATGGATCAGAAAATG
>OZ038502.1:89533691-89543691 GCA_964036315.1 Acanthosepion esculentum | reverse complement strand
ATATTTTTCTCCTCCCTCTTCTATTCAATTTTTCCGCTCTTGCCTTACCCCTCCCTTTTGTTGCCTTTCCGGTTCTGTGTGCATAAACAAACAAATAATGCGTTTGGAAATCAGTTGGCCTCTACCATCTGAAGAACGTGATTGAAACCATGGTATCATATCATGGTATATGATATATATATAAGTTTTGTTAAAGACAACCAACAAGGGACCGCGATTAAGCTTTTTATTTATTTTTCTTGTGTTTGTACAAGTGTTTTCTTTTCTCGACACAGTGTGTAAAAATTGTCGAAAGGTTCTGCATATCAGAGTGCTTTCGGCTATTCTTTTAGCCAGTATCAAGGACGATTTTTATTATTTATTTTTAACTCACTGTGTGTAGTTCTTTTTATGTATGTGTCTAAAGTTAGGAATGTTTTATTTTTCAAACACGGTCAGCACATTGTAGCCGTATTCATAGTTAATGTTATTGAGTGTTGGCTTTTCCTTTTTATTATTAGTGCTTCCATTATTTTTAATATTTTTTACATGCGGATGAGGATATTATACTTGTATTTTCTGTTAGTAGGTTGCTATTGGAGTTTGGTAGGTTACCGTGTGTTTTTAAATGAGTCCTAATTGTGTTATGGTCAGATAGGTGTAACATGAGTCGTCTAGATAGGCATGTAGTGGTATTACCAATATAATTATTTATGGTTATGGTTTGATCTGGAACCTAGTCCCTTAAGACGCATTTGAAGTTGCAAATAATATTGGTTCTCTGCTATTTACATTTGGATTTCTGTTGTTATTGTTGATGATAAGGTTAGCTGTTTTATAATTTTGTAGTAAAGAGTTCATTAAATTTTCTTGTTCTGGGAAGCTGGTGTTGTGTATTTTTTTATGATATTTCAAAGACAAAATTCGTCTTGATTAAAGTTAACATGTATTTGGATTTTATAGATGTCAATATTATTGTTTTTATCTATATGTTCAGTATTGCTATTAGTTACTTTAGAAATAAATATTCTAATCTGGTGGTAAATGAGGTAGTTAGGAAAATCATATATATATATATATGTGTGTGTGAGTCTGTTGATGTAGGTGTTTAGGTATGCAACAGTTGTGTATGTTCTTGTACACTTTACAGCCATTTTCTTCAAGTGTATACGCATCTGTGCCACTTTGAATCCGTTCTGCCGTCGCCGCTGGGTCAAATGATAAAAAGTCTATTGTCTTCAGCCATGTATTGCACTTAAGAAACCTTCCACGTCCGGCAATTAGAGGTCCGCTGCAAAACATGTTAAGATGGAGGGGGGCATAAGTGTCAAGAAGGAGAAAGAATAGGCTAACGACGAGATCTTGTTTCAACCGTCAAGTTAATTTCCTTACGGTTCGCTGTCCTTAAGCTAAATATCAGCTAAATATCATTATAAAAGAACGATTCTTTTTATACTATTCGGTGGTTCTGAAAGCAATGCCCGATTTTAGAATCATCTTTTATTCGTCCAATTAATGTATTTAAACAGAGTTTAAATCAGTCAAAATAAGAACACAGGATATTGATACATTTTCTACCACCGAGTTGAGCTTTTTTTACGCCTTTACGATAAAATTCTAAAGGTTTGGACGCCAAGAAATCTTTGAATGCCGTTTCTTCATCTTCTTTGCAACGAAATGTGCTTGACTTAAAAATTGTCAAGATGTTTGAAACAAAAAAATGATAATTAGTGGGCTGGAGATCAGGGGAATATGTTGGCTGTTGCAAAATCTAGTATCCTACGGCGGTGAAATTCTGCAATGTCATCCTGACTACGCATAACCGAGTATTGTCAGGAAGCAGAATTAAACCTGGTCAATTAACCAGTGCTTAACTAAATGTGCATTTCATCCGGTTTCTGACATCAAACATCGGTAGTGATGCTTTGGTTAGATTCCAGAAATCTGTAATGAAGAACGCCAATGGCGTAACACCAGACAGTCACAGTTGGGTGCAATTTCGCTTTTCGAAACTGTCTGAGTCTTTCTTTACAATTCTCATAAAATATCCATTTCCAATCATCTCGCAGATGAAAAATATTTCAAAACGTCGAACTCTTCAAGTTTCTTCCGCTTGCCGGTCCGATATCGTTGAAATGCTGAAATCCATCATATGAGATAATTCTCCGACACTATCTGTCTATATTTCTGAGATGAGGTATTATGTACACTATTTACATTGTTCGGACTATCATCCTCATCTTTGTTGCCATATTTATCACAACGTTTCAGTCGTGGTACGCTCCGGCCTTCTTCAGGTGGTTGGAATCTCGAACTGAACCATTTATTTCGCTCGCTGGGGTAGACTGTTCTAGTTCCACGTGCCATGTCTAATGGATGTCAGTTATCAGTTATCTCCTGTTAATTCAGCAAGTTCTCCACTCACACTCTTTGGGACATGTCACTGGATCTAACTAACGCCTTTATCCTCTGTGCCATGTGTCCTTGAGCATATCTGTGTATGAATTTCTGGGTATTATAAACCTAATGTCTTCAGCATTAATTTTTTTTACCAGTGCTCATATTGCAAGGTTTGCTGTTATCATCGGATTTTTTTTTACCAGAACTCACGTTGCAATTTTCGTTGTTATTATTGCTTTTCTCTGGCACTCTTTATTACTGGTTCCCATATTGTGTTCATTTCTATGCTTGGTCGGCTCAGGAGATTTAGGCCACAAAAATTTGTTGTTTTTTTTTCCGACTAGTTTTTTCAGATCTTGATCAGCAATTGCAAATAGATGTCGTCTACCACCATGATGTTCAAGACTCTTATGCTCACTGTAGAAAGTCAAAAACTCGCGTCGTGCTGTCTAATCACAAATGGACCCTTCACTCTATGCATTGTTAATGTTGGCAGTCGTTTGAGAAGCATTAAGACCAAGGATTCATGTAAAAAAAATAAACGCATTTCTCGCTCAAGATGAAGAGAAAATAATATTTTAAATTAAATTCTAAAAGAGATTGATATAACATTAACAAAGAGGATACGTTAATCATTAATTAGGAATGAGTAATATACAGATTGTCCCCAAAATATTGACATCATTTAAAATGTGAATATCTGAACAAATACAGGCAAATGAAATTAAATGGGCTTCACGTTGAATAATGAAAGATCTGAATTCTAATAAGATATTCAAAGGGAGGTAGATTTTATAATCAATTTCACAAAGCTTCACAAATGTTCAATATGCGCACCACATTTGACACGACACACGTTAAGTCAGTAGTCCAGCTCGTGCCAAACACGTTGTAGCATGTCTTGCATAACATTCTCCAGCACGTCAATGGTTCTCCGCTTAAGTTCCTCTGAGCTTGTAGGAAGAGAGGGGGATTTAGGACTTTTACATAAGCCCTATATAAAAATATCACAAGGTGAATATGTTGGCCATTTCAACAACACATTGTCATTATCACTGGTACGCCTTATTCATCCTGCTGACTGTCCTCGTTGAGATAATTCCCCACTGAGTAAGTCAAGAGTCATTGTGACCGAGGTTTCGAAAAATTCTGTTTTGCAAAAATATATGATTTTTCCATTAACACTCTACGTATTTATTCATGCATCTATGTATGTTAATTTGTATTTCATTGTCTGTTTTGTTATGGGCCTAGCCGGAATCGAAGTTCGATTATCGATGTGTCTCTTGCTCTTCTTATAGTTAACTCTTCTGTTGTATGGCCATCGATTTTATAATTCATAAGATTTTCTCAACGCTTCCAGGAAAGTCGCATCTTGAATTTCTATAACATGAGATATGTGTGAATGATGTTCAGCTCTTGATCACGGTTAATTTTATGCCTGAGTATCCGTCTGCAACAAGAAATTGTTAGCTACTCTCGCAGACAAGCATACATGGATACCAGTGACCAGTATTACATACACACACTCTCACACACACACACACACACACACACACACACACATATATATATATATATATATATATATATATATACATATATATATATATATATATATATATATATATATATATATATATATGTACGAGGGTCATTCAATAAATAAGTTGAATTTTTCGGTATAAGGACTTCTAATACAGATAGAAGCTAACTCTTTTTTATTTATTTTTATTTTACTTCTTTTTCACATGGATTTAATTTCTTTTGCAGATTAAAAAAAACTTTGAGTGTTTTGGCGATTAACAAAGATGGCCGACCAAGAAGCATGCTCCAGGATTGAACAGCGGTCAGTTATCAAGTTTTTGGTTGCTGAATGGTGCAAACCAGTTGAAATTCATAGGAGAATGTCAACTGTGTCACACGTTTCAGCCAAAAAAATGTCTACAAGTGGGCTAAATTGTTTAAAGAAGGACGGAGCAGTGTTGAGGATGAAGACAGGCCTGGGAGGCCTACAGAAGTGAGGTCTCCTGAGGTGATCGAATCAGTCAATGACCTCATTCAGTCTGACAGAAGGGTGACAGTGGATGACATTGCATGGACTTTGAGCTTATCTGTTGGGACAAACGCAGAGGCCATCAGTCAGAAGGAGTCATCTTGCATCATGACAACGCAAGGCCTCACACAGCAGCCCAAACGGTGCAGACCATCAACGAGCTGGGCTGGGAACTGCTCCCTCATCCCCCTTACAGCCCAGACCTTGCCCCTTCAGACTTTCACCTGTTTGGTCCCTTGAAAGCGTTCACGAGAGGCACGAAGTTTAAAAGTGACGATGAAGTCAAAAGTGTTGTGAGCGACTGGCTGAGACATCAGTCCAAAGATTTTTACGCTGAGGGAATATGGAAGCTTGTGCACAGATGGGAAAAGTGTGTGACAGTGCTGGGAGACTACGTTGAAAAATTAAGAAAACAGTCAGCTTCTATCTGTATTAGAAATCCTTATACCGAAAAATTCACCTTATTTATTGAATGACCCTCGTATATATATTGTTACATCCTTACGCAGCCAAAACCCCTAACCACAAACACGAACGTTTGCTAGAGCGGCTAGTTAATTCCTGTTGCCGGCACCAGCTCAGGGACATTTGCGTTTATTCCCCACCCACAGAGCACACCCATAGTTTACACTGCATCACTGCTGAGAGGACCTTAGTTACAGTAACTATGTGGGCGTATAAACTGGCGGCATTAAACGCTTGAACAAGACCGGCTCGCTCAAACCATTGTTCACTATAAATTGTGATTAGCGCAACCATCGACTAAATACTTCCAACTGCCCAAAGTCTAGGATCAACTCCCTTGTATGATGATATTTTTCTCATCAGAATCCATCTTGCACATTTCTAAATCTACCATTCGTCTATGCATTAAATATTGCAGACATATCTTATCTGGTACACTGCTGTATAGCTCGAAATCATTGTCAAAATTTAAAAGTGTCTGTAATGTAATCGACCCTAACCTCACATCTCGACTTCATTCACTTTCGCACCGACGTGACGTGGTTTCCCTCTGTCTTTTCTACAAATATTTTTGTGGCTTCTGTTCTCATGATCTTTTTCCCCCTCGTGCCCTGACTTCATGAATTTGAACGTGCTACTAGATTGGCAACTAGGTCTCACTGTTTTACAATTGAAGTAGCGAGATGCAACCTCCACTTCGATTCTTATAGATTCTTTTCTCAAACTTCTCACCTGATGAACTCCCTTCCGATTTCTTGTTTCCTTGCCACTTACAATCCCCAAAAATTTAAATGTGTCATATAGGAAGAAAAAGAGTAATTACCGACACCGAGGTTCGAGCGTGACACTCTGGATTTATAAATATATGTTTTCCTCCAGGTGTATAAATAGCGGTGTCAGGCTACTGACTGGACTGATTATTGAGTGGAACTATCCAGTCGAATTAGTGTGAATTATTGTGCGTCAATGATTTGAGCTTTGATTTAGGATTTACCGGACGTTAAGCCGAACCGCGCTACTAACAAGATATTCACTGAAGTGGTTAATTATCTTTGGTTGACTTTTACTTCTTTGTTCTTGTTAAGTATTTATTTGCCGGTGTAATTAAATACTGTTTTATTTTAACATTGAAATCTTGAGTTATACTTAATTATGAACGGCCACCGTACGTCACAAAAAA
Source organism: Acanthosepion esculentum (assembly GCA_964036315.1). Classification (NCBI taxonomy): domain Eukaryota; kingdom Metazoa; phylum Mollusca; class Cephalopoda; order Sepiida; family Sepiidae; genus Acanthosepion; species Acanthosepion esculentum. The sequence goes on along the minus strand of OZ038502.1, from coordinate 89,537,611 downwards.
TATGCAACGTTAATTAGTCTTCCTGAAACCTGTTCTTTTATTGTCCTTTTCTCACTTTTCATCACTAAAGTCGACTCATTCTTTTTCACTCCCTGGAACACCCTGGCGACCGAATGGCTTAGTCGCCTTTCTTGGGGTGAAACGATTAAATAATTATGATGGTCGCCTCCCTGATGAATCGACAATGATGAGATTCGAACTAAGGTCGGAAAATAAAAGTTATAACCGCTCGATCAAACTTAATGATCATAAACAAACGGCCCGATTAAATGGGTAAATTTAAAGATTTCCCTAACATTATAAACATATAACCGTGGAAAACTTTTACATCAGCCTAATATTTTAATTAAAATTTCGAAGAGCTTAATGACTTTCTTCGTTCGTAAGTATTTATCAGCAGCATTGCATTCCTGCTTTACACATTAGAGAACCACACTGGTTGAAATACAATGTTTTTGTATTGTTCTTTATTGCCTGAGCGACAAAGGCTAAAACACCTGTGCTAAGGATAAGTTGGCACGGTAGGCCCCCTTTTTAGAGCGTCTTCCGAGGCGTAAAATACAAGGTGACAGATAAAGGAGCTTCGTTGCAGGCATCACCTGCAGGAATAGGATTAAAGAGATAGGGAAAAGGTGGGGAAAGAAATATAAGAAACGAAGAAAAACAAAAGAAAGAAAGAAAGAAAGAAAGAAATAGAAATTTGAGGAAGAAAAAATTATAAAAAAAAATTGCCGAAAGTAAATGTAAGAAAGAAAGAAAGAAACAAAAAACACAAACAAATTTGACGAAGAAGAAATTGGGAAAAAAGAATACAAAGAGTAATGTAAAAGAAAGAACTTACGAAAGAAAGTAATCTGAGGAAAGAAAGATTGAAAAGAAATGGTCAAAAGAAAAAAAAGAAAACTGAAGAAGGAAAATAAAGAAAGAAAGAAGAAAGAATTCGAGAGAAAGAAATTTAAAGGAGGGAAATTTGGAAAAAGAGAGAGAAAGGAAGACAGAAAGGAAGTTTTTTTTTTTTTTTTTTTTTTTTTTTTTTGAAGAAGAAGAAGAAGAAGAAGAAGAAGAAGAAGGAGGAGGAATAGAGAAAGAGAACCTTAAAAACGTAAAGAAGAGAGTGAAGGAAAGAAAAAAACAGAAAGTGCTTAAAATAGAGAAAAAATCAGAAATTTGGAATGGAAAATAAAAGAAAGAAAGAAAGAAAGAAAGAAAGAAAGAAATAGAAATTTGAAGGAGAAAAAATTGGGGAAAAAAGAATGCCGAAAGTAATGTAAGAAAGAAACAAACAAACAAACATAAACAAAGGAGAAGAAATTAGGGGGAAAAAAAGAATTCAAAAATGGATGTAAAAGAAAGAAAGAAAGAAAGAAATTTAAATGTGAATGTGGACTGCATCCATTGTACGACAACACGCCACATACGATAACTGAGACATCATTCTTGTGCATGGAGGCTTCTTGAAATCTTGGTAACTTATCTAAAGTATGTAAGCGCATAGAAATCCCCCACCCACCCACACACACACTTTTATTTATGTCCCCCTCTCTGTTTAGTCTAATTCTCCATCCCCCCCCTATTAGGTGACAGGGTTTTCAGTTCACTGGTGGGTGTGAGACGAATTCCGTCTTATTTTGTTTCGAGTTTTGCATTCCCCCACCCACCAATTTTTTTGAATTTTCTACCACGATTATTTTTTTGTTTTTTTTTTGGTGGTGGTGTCTAATCATATACTAACACAATTTTAATTTGTTTTCTTTTATTTTCATACCATTGTAAAAACAAAATCATTGCGATTAATATTTTTTAACCCTACCCCCAAAATTGTACAGGTCATTTTTAATTAAGAAATTCATACAGAAGGATCCGGAAACATAATCATTAACGGGAAAACAAGAGATCACCCTCTACTCCTGTTCAAAACACCGGGGAGGAGTATAAACCGGGTGATACGCAAACCTACCAACTTCCAGTGAGAAAAAAAATAAATGAAAAATAGTAAAAAATTCGGAGTTTAGGCGGAGACGTTAGAAGAATAGAGCTGAAGTAATCTATAAAAAGAAACGGAAAGCCAATCCTAAACAGGAAACAAGGGATAAACTACTATTCTAGTACAAAAGACCAAAGAAGAGTATGAACCGGGCGATAGGTGAACCTATCTACATATATTGAAGAAAAAAAAACATGAAAAAAATAAATAATAAAAATTTTAGATTTTAAGCGGCGGCGTTAGAAGTAGAATTTAGAAGTGGAAATAAATTATATTTTCCTTTCTTTCGGATAAATAAAAAATAATATTTGATTCCTTGTATTAATTAGTTAATCACTGGATATCACGAACAAGTTCCTTGTTAACGAAAAAAACTTTCTCAATATTTGTAGGCTAGCATTAATTAAGGACTGACAGGCTCGCTTTCCAATCAAAGTCACAATCTATGTGCTTTCCTAAGTCTTTCGTTGGGATAACCTTGATTTGATAATTGACCGATGAAGGATGACAAAGAGCGAGAGAGTGAGAGAAAGAATCAGAAAGAGAGAGAAAAGGATCGATATTACGAACTTGACACATTTATTAGCTAAATTTTGATATGATATTTTCACTGTGTCATGCGTAATATGTGTGTACCTTGACGTGCCAAAAGTATTTGGAAAATGTGCCGGTGGTATAAAGAATAACGGTTCAGAAGGAGAAATCCGTGAGCCAAGTTCGAATTCCAGTTGAGTTTGTTAGTTTACTTCAGATCTATACTTTTACTGTCTCCACCTAAACTCTGAATTGTTTACTTTTTATTTATTAATGTTTTATTTTTCCGCAGTAGGTGTAGATAAGACCAACTATCGCCCGGTTCACACTCTTCTCTGGTCTTTTGATCAGGAGGAAATGTTTATCCGTTGTTTCATGTTTAGGATTGAGTTTCCTCTTCCGTCTAAATTCTACTTCAACTCTATCCTTCTAATGTATCCGCCTAAACTCTAAAATGTAAAGTATTAATGCGTTTTCTGTTTCGTCTAAATCCTACTTCAACTCTATGCTTCTAACGTCTCTACGTAAACTCTAAAATGTATATTATTATTGGGTTTTCCGGTCCTGTCTAAATTCTACATCAACTGTAAAATGCATGATATTATTTGGTTTCCGGTACCGTCTAAATTCTCCTTCAACTCTATATTTCTAACGTCTACGCCTAACTTCTAAAGTGTTTACTATTACTGGGTTTCCGGTTCCGGCTAAATTCTCCTTCAACTCTATACTTCTAACGTCTCCACCTAAACTCGGAAAAGTAATATTGTGTTTCCTCTTCCGTATAAATTCTACATCAACTCTATACTTCTAACGTCTCCGCATAAACTCTAAAATGTAGGTACCTCCCATAATTCGTATACCTAAAGCTTAAATGTATTTTTCAAGGAAAATGTTTTGATGCCTTTCCTCAGCTTCAATTGAAATCTATCCGATTAAATTTTCTAATTCCAGAATAAAGAATACTGTGGTAAATTTCAAATATTTTAAAGAAATGTAAACAAAAGTGATTTTTCGGTTTTGGAAATCACGCTAAAATAAAATATACATTTCTGAAACGTTATTTTCGTAAAATTGGCAAATTGAAACTTAATTTAATCTGTTCTGAAATAAATATCACTTACTTATTGCATAAAATTTTCTAGACAAACATTTCTTGACCTCGAGATCTTGTTATTTTCACGTCTGCATCGATAATTTGATGACTGAATGTATTGAGGGGTTTAGTATGGTGCACCAGAACTGACATAAATTTACGAATTCTAAGTAAAAACTTTTTTTTTATTTCTTATAATAATTTAAAATACTATAAAAATTTCTTACATTATTGAGTATAATGGTATCTCATTATTTAATAGTTAAGATAATGATAAATAATTTTATTAATTACCAGTTATTACATTTT
>OZ038502.1:89421191-89528691 GCA_964036315.1 Acanthosepion esculentum | reverse complement strand
CGTTTATTTGGTTCTTGTAAATGTAGCAATACAATTCCGCTGCAAGGCAATTGGCTAAAGTTTTTAAAAATTTGACCCTGATGATGAATGATGACGTTCGAAAGTACTCGGTTGTCTTTTGGAAAATATATATATCAATATAATTTTGAAATAAAAAGTCTCATTCGAAAATATGAGAAAATACAAAAGAAAACCAGCAGGACTAAGTTGTCTTTGGCGTATATATATATATATATATATATATATATATATATATATATATTACGCGAATCATTCATACGAAAAGCAGATAATGAAGTTAATGATAAGGCAAGAATCACTCTCGCAAACAATTTTTAATAATAAAATACACTAACCTCGAATCCGTTAATATTCGCGTAATATAAATTGAATCCGCACCACATAATTTATACATATATATATATATATATATATATATATATATATATATATATATATATATATATATATATATATATATATATATATATATATATGGAAGTTTGTACAAGCATGTGTTTTTGTTTTGATTCTTTTTTTAGACATAGCATTTATCAAAGAAATCTTAAGGGAGAACAAATTTAAATAAATAAGCACGTAGTATTCGATAAGGTTGGTTTATGTCAGTCGGATCGTCTTCAAGACTGGGGTCAATTGGTCAGACACATGACAAAGGTGACAGTGAGCCGCGGGGGTGGGGGGTGGACGAGATATGGCGGACGTTTATGGACTAATCTTAAAGGTAAAGAAAGAGATAAGAAAGGGACAACAAATCGGTTCTGCAAGTTTTCCAAAAAAAAAAGAACAAACTGGGTTTTTTATTTGCCAGCTGATAACGTTTCCGAAATGCCAGAGTAAAAGACACCAAACAAACGCGATAACAAAAACGCATATATATATATATATATATATATATATATATATATATATATATATATATATAAGGAATATATATGTGTATATATATATATATATATATAAGGAATATATATATATATATATATGTATATATATATATATATATATATATATATATATATATATATAAGGCAGGGGCGTATGGTGATTATCTACACATGGAAAGACGATGATTTATCGAATCGTGAGACCTGAAAGGTAAACCTTCATGCCAGATGTAAACAAGCAAAAAGGAAATAAGAAAGAATTAAAGAAAATTATTGCAAGTAAAGAAAGTAAAAAAATGAATTTTGTGAGAAAAGATGGAAAAGAAAAAAGATGAATTGCAAAAATTGTAAAGGAAGAAAGAATGAATGAATGAAATAAGAATGAGAAAAAGAAGTTTGCAAAAAATAGTAAAGAAATAAAATTGTAAAAATATTCCAGAGAAAGAAATGTCAATATTAAAAAAGAAATGAAGAAAAGAATGATTACTGCGAGAAAAAGAAAGAAGACTGGTTCCAAAGAAAGAAAGAAAGAAAGAAAAAAGAAAGAAAAAAAGAAAGAAGAGTGGTTACAAAAAAGAAGGAAGGAAAGACTGTTACAAAGAAAGAAATAAAGAAAGAAAGGAGAGTGGTTACAAAAAAGAAGGAAAGACTGTTGCAAAGAATGAAAGAAAGAAAGAAAGAAAGAAAGAAGAGTGGTTACAAAAAAGAAGGAAGGAAAGACTGTTGCAAAGAATGAAAGAAAGAAAGAAAGAAAGAAAGAAGAGTGGTTACAAAAAAGAAGGAAAGACTGTTGCAAAGCAAGAAAGACAGAAAGAAAGAAAGAAAGAAAGAAAGAAGAGTGGTTACAAAAAAGAAGGAAGGAAAGACTGTTGCAAAGAATGAAAGAAAGAAAGAAAGAAAGAAAGAAAGAAAGAAGAGTGGTTACAAAAAAGAAGGAAAGACTGTTACAAAGAAAGAAAGAAAGAAAGAAAGAAAGAAAGAAAGAAAGAAGAGTGGTTACAAAAAAGAAGGAAAGACTGTTACAAAGAAAGAAAGAAAGAAAGAAAGAAAGAAAGAAAGAAAGAAAGAAAGAAGAGTGGTTACAAAAAAGAAGGAAAGACTGTTACAAAGAAAGAAAGAAAGAAAGAAAGAAAGAAAGAAAGTGGTTGCAAAAAGCAAGAAGGAAGGAAAAATATTGATAAAAAACAGAAAAGAAAGAAGGAAAGAAAAAAGAAAGGAATTAAGGAAGGCAGAAAGAAGAATGGTTGCAAAGAAAAAAGACTATTGCGAGAAAAGAAAGAAAAGAAATGACAAAATCAAAAAAGAAAGATCATCGATTGCAAAGAAAAAAGAAAGAAAGAATATTGCGAAAAAACTCACAAGAAAAAAGAAAGATATTAGAAATGGCAAAAGAAAGAAGTAAAAAAAAGATTGAGATGGAAGAAAAAGGAAAAACATGAAAGAGAAATCTTTAAAATGAAAATAAAATTTATTTAAAAGTCGAGTAAAAAAACAAAATAGCAAATGAAATCAGTCGACAAGATTTTGTGGATATCAAGGAGGAGCCAATGGCCAAATTGAATTCAAAATAATTTCCTCACCAAAATCTTCAACACATCTCCGCTTAACAAGTAATAACGAAATCTCATTATTCATTCTATTATCAAGTTGTCGTGTTTAACCTCGGAACGTAATCAGTCGACATATTCAATTGGTGTAAATCATATCATTTAGGGCGTGGCATAAGAAGCTTTCATTGTTTGGGGTGGACTATATTTTCCTTCTACGTGTGCACGTGTGATGAGTAGACGTAAAACCAGAAAGGTTAAAGGTGAAAAAATCAAATAAATAGAACAGAAGGGAAATTAATATATATTTCTCTAAATAAATAATCTTGCAGATAGATCTTTTTTACTCCTGTGGCAGTGGAGACATCAGGGGTTATTGGCCCTCGTTCGATGGTGTTCCTTCGGAGGATTGGCGCGATTGCGTCTCGATTAAGAAACGAGCCTCTCGAAACGGAGTGGCTCTTGCAGCGTGTCTCACTGGCGACGGTTCGAGGTAATGCTTTCTCCATCATAGCGGCTGGCAGAGGATAGAAAAAAATGTTTATAGTTACGTTGTTCTGGAATTGTCATCATTGGTCTACTGAACTTGCTTTGTTTCAATGACTTTTGTTTTGTTATTATTAGTTACTTTGTTCAATAAATACATTTATTTGTATGAATAAATATACCGTACATAGTCGCGTATCATCCGAATTTGAAGACGAAATTTTGAACCTAGTACTAAGGGGGTCGCATCATCAACGAGATATAAAATTAGCGTATGTACTACTGGCAGTGCCTACTTAACCAAACTATATATCCATTTACTGTAGTCAAAAAGTACAGCTGTATTTAAAATAAGTATGATTTTGATAAAACTGATGTTTTAACTGTAGGTACTTCCACTAATTCACTATACATAAGGTTTAAAATGATTTTTTAAATATGAAAATCTTTCGTGAAGTTTTTATTTTAGCTTTAATCGAAAGCTAAAAGATTAAAAAATTATTATTTTCATGAAGCAAAATGCTCTGTGGCGTATTTCAAATAGAAATTGTATTGATCCTAATCGATGTTTTTTCAGTAAAATCGATGAACGGCCAATTTTTGACAAATTTGTAAACAAAAGTTAATTCTCGGTTTTAAAAATCTTGCAAAAATAAAATATCTATTTCTGAAACGTTATTTGGGTAAAATTAGCAAATTTAATTTTAAATTAATCTGATTTGAAATAAATATTACTTACTTATAGTATAAAATGATGTTTTCAAATATTTCTTAACTATGGGGTCTTGTTTTTCTGACGTTAATCGATTTATTGACAGCCGATTGACAGCCGAACGTGTTCACAGTTAAGTATGATGGAATAGACTACAAAGTTCATATTAGGGGATTTTTCTCGTAAGGGAAGGGGACAACTCTTATCACACATACAAAAACAAATCAATTTTTTTTTTAATTATTCGAGGTCATCAGAATGAAATAAGCTTTACAATATATGATTAGTAAATATAGTTTTACTTAATAACAATATTTTCTAAGAGTTATCTAATTGAAAATGAATTTTTAAAACTTTATAAATTATTTAAAATTGTAAAAATGAAAACAAATCTTGTAAAAATTCACTTTTCATCGAATTTTTTTATCTTCAGACAATATTGTCTTTAATAATTGTTATTCATAAAAGCAATTAAAAGCTTCACTAATTAAATAATGTCTTAGTTTTATTGCGTTTTTTATTTTTCAATTCAGAACAGATTTTCGGTAAGACTGGGTCCGATTTTAAAAAAAACTGTGATTTAAATTTGGCAAAGAATTCTGCTTTTAATCAATATAGTCAATAAAAGTTATCACGTTGAATTTCTCAATATTATATATATATATATATATATATATATATATATATATATATATATATATATATATATATATATATATATATATGTATGTATGTATGTATATATATATATGTATATATATATATATATATATATATATATATATATATATATATATATATATATATATATATATATATATAGTAAGATTTTCTAAAAAAAATCCCAAAATAAGTTCATTCATTGGTGAATAAGTCGTGCACATTTCATTAAAATCCGACAATTGATTTTTGAAAGGGGGCTATAATTTGCTAGACTAAAATATAGTCCATCCGCTGACGCAAGCAAAACAAGATTTTTAATCAAAATTTCGAATGTTTTAAAAAGGAGTAAAAAAAATTTAATTAAATATTCAAAAATTCTTTGATCTTTCCTCTTAATAATAACATAACGATTTTAACGTTAAAACTATATTTTTCATTACGTTTGCAGCATGGTTTCATCATGGTATGCTCATTTTTTAGCGATTTCGTGGAGGTGCCGACTTAACTGTATCCAATAATAATGCATGTAATATTTAGATATTAGTATAGTATTATAAAATACAAACATAACAAATATGCATCTTTTCCATTGTTTACGTTTATAAGATGTTTAGATATTTTTCGTTCTTTTTTTTATGGCTGTGCGCGTTTACGCAGCGAGTATAGCGTTACTAATGATACTTTTATCCTTCTCTTTTACTTTTTGAACTTATTTAACTAGAAGATGGGATAAAAAGATGGAGGAAAAGAGGTTAGTCTATTGTAATTTGGTCTCTCGAAAAAGGAACTCGCATGATATACAAGATACATGATAACATAAGTTTTTATAAGTGAAAATTTGTGCGTCGCGAGATCGCGCCTTACACGAGTATATATTTCATTATTTTATACGGTATATATTTTTTCAAAAGACCCTGTAACCTTTGCCACTATTTATGATAAATATAAAGTAGACTACACGAATTAATATTGACATTATGATAACTGTATCTATGATGAAACAGTTAATAGATCAGAACAAACATATAGTAGGGCTGCTCCGAAAGAATCACCTCCTAAGCGACAACAGATACCAGAAGTATATTATTTTTCTTCATTGACTATTTTCACCAAACAACGAACATCTTGTAAAAACATTCAACAATGTAGGCGGCCCATTTTTTCCACACATCCCTGTCACCATTTCTGAAAATCGTTAACTACCGCCTAACCGCCTAATATCCACCGTTTGGCCTTCATAAACGTTCAGCAAGAGTTGGTAAATATCAATCAGTAAGTGAATTTTTTTCCGCGAACGAATTCAATGACACATATTTGTTTCGCACTTACTTTCATACCAGACACCATTGTGCTAAACTGCCGTTCAAGTTCTATTTATAATATAAGCTAAACTTTATAGGTTGTTTAATTTTTTCATTATTATTTAATTTACTTTTTATTTATTAATTTATTGTCATTCTTCCACATCGCGAAAATTAAGAACTTTTATATTTTATCTATATTTTCTTTAAAAGAAAAAAAACAGCTATTTCATACTATTTACATTATTCGGACTATTGTCCTCGTCTTTGTCGCCATATTTATTAAACGTTTCGGCCTTTCAGTATCTGTCTAGTCCAAATAATGTAAATAGTGTACATAATACCTCATCTCAGAAATATAGACAGATACTGAAAGGCTGAAACGTTGTAATAAATATGGCGACAAAGATGAGGATAATAGTCGAATAATGTAAATAGTGTACATAATACCTCATCTCAGAAATATACAGAGCTACTTTACACTTTGTTCTTTTAAGGGTGCACAGGTAACGTCATAGATATCGGCTCGGAAGAGTAAACTCTGCGAGTCGTGTTCAAATTCCGGTTGGGTGTGTTGCGTTTCCTTTGATACTAGTTTCCATGCGAAATTCACGCATCCATCTCTCCATCTATGACAGGGTAGACCGCTTTCTCTTGCCTTGGGTGGCAAAAATTGACATTTAAAATGCGTTGCTAGCATAATGGTTATCAGCGCTGAAAGATAAATTAGCGAACAACTTCACCATATTCTGTTGCGTCCTCTAATGTCCTTGGGAAAGGCATAAATCTATCTCTACTACCAACTTTAGACTGAGTAGCAAGCCAGGGTGGCAGCCAGTCTAAGACAAGGAATACAATGAATTCAAAACCACGAAGAAGGTAAGAAGAAACCCCTCCTTTATCTTTCACAATTTACAGATAATAAAGGAAAGGAACCCGTGGAGAGCCATAATCACCTAATTCATTAAGTGACATGAAATTTTAAAATGATGGCTAGCCTAGTGGCTATCAACAGTGAAAGATAAATTAGCGCGTAGGATTTAATTTCCTCCAAGTCTGTTGCATTTAATTCATACTAGTGCTAGTATAATTGGCATAGATTACTTTTCTAGAAAATTATGGACGAAACAGCATGGTAGACTGAGCTCTTAAGATTTGAGTGGCAGCCTTTATAGTTGAAGTAAAATTCTGAATTCCAAACAGTGGTGAAGGCAACGGGAAACCATTCACCTATTCTTTCGAAGAATGCCTGGCAATTTGCAGATAATAAATAAAAGGAACCTGTAGAGTCATGATCGTCTTAGTTCTGAAGGTATATGGCATTTTAAAATGTTCAATGCGAACTAATACTCTTTGGAAACGTATGAATACACATTTTCTATCGCCAGTTGACATCGACTGTTTACATTTAATTGATACTGTAACCCATGGAAAACGGGTCAATCCATATTCGTGTATTCTGTCCCATCGCCAGATATCATGACAAAAACATCATTTCTCTTGCATGAAACGAAAGTTACTAGTAAATTATTCCCATGTAAATACTGTATAAACATTAATAATTTTTATAGTTATTAATCCTGACTTGGCAAGCATGCTAAGGAAATGATTTCCACATGAACATTCTTAATGGAAATGTCTTGAATTTCTGAGTTGCCTACTGTTTTCCACCTCTTTAAATGGCATTTTCACCCACAGTGACAATTACTAGCTTCCTTCAATACCATATGAACTAATTAGGGACTCACACTTAACTTAAGCATTACTAACAGAACTAAGTGCAAACGACAGAATATTTAGTCGTCATCTAAAAGAATAGCCAACGAAGTAAAGACATCAGAAGCAGTGTGAACAAGGAATTGGAGAGTTCAGAATCAGTAGTAGCTATGGAATGGAAACATCAGAATCAGCGTGAGCCACCACTAGCAGACATCAGGACCCTTTTGAGCAAGGAATTGGAAACTTCAGAATCTGTGGCAGCTATGAAATGGAGACATCAGAATCAGTGTGTACAACGAATTTGAGACACCAGAATCAGTATGAGAAACGAATTGAAGACAACATAATCAGCTTTAGCAACACATTGGAAGCATCAGAATCAGTGTGAGGTCTGTATTTGAGACATTGGTGCCATTATGAGTTCGGAATTATAGACCTCTGAATCAGTATTAGCACCGAAAGGGAGACAACAGAATCAACTAGTTACATAAGCTTTTCTGGTTAGTTTAACAGACAAGAGAAAATGTGATGCAGAAATCTGAAGATGCAATGGAATACCGAGAGTTGCTTTCCAGAAACTAAGCAAAGTATATAAATAGATAAGAGAATTACGTTAGAGTGATTAAGTTCTATGTAACTTTAATCTTTCTGCATAGCAATGAAACCTGGACAATGAAGAGGAAACCTGAGCCGACAGAGTTGTGCTTCATCATGTTACCCAAAATATTTCCCAATGTGAAGATGGCGTAAGCATTTAGGTTCTCCTTTCTTCTTTTATGCACCGTTTCTCTTTATGATGTAGGCGAGTATGGCCCTCCATATCTTCCTGTCCTTTGAAGGTCTTAATAAGTTTTGTCTTTTTGTTATTTCTCCTAAACTCTGTTCTCCCATACAATTATTCAAGCTCATCAAGTGTGTTTCACACTGCTTTCCTCTTTCCCTCTTTCCCTCACTCTGCCCTGTGAGTATTAGATTTTCCAAGCCTTCCTTCTTCATTTTGTGTTCCAGAAATTTCAGCTACCTCTTCCTAAGCCTAATGTTAAATATAAGTTTCCTTTTTGTTGCTATTTTCTCCAAAAGCACGTTGTTGCCTATGGTATCCTCGGCATCTTTCTACAAAACCTCATTTCTTTTGCTCCACGTCTCTTCTTTCTCTTTAAAGAGATTATCCAGCATTCGCTGCCATACAAGAGGGCAGATATCACGTAACCGTTCAGTAGTATTTTCTTTGTTCCTAACGAAATTTTTCTGTCTCTTAATGCTCTGCTTAGCTTTTGGAATGCATCTTTGCCCATCCCAATACGTCTTCAGATCTCAGTGTCGCACTTTTCTCCCTCTGTCAGAACACTTCCCAGATACTTAAATTTCTGTACTTGTTTGATTTTAGTATCCCTGCTTTGTAATATGCATTTCGGGCTCATCCTTTTGCTGATAACCATGCATTTTGTTTTCTTGTAGTTCATAATTAGTCCTTTCTTCTCGCTTTTCTTCGCTACTTTCTGTAGGAGCTTTTTTAGTTTCATTTCCATGTCTGCTATCAGCACTGTGTCATCTGCATATCTTATATTGTTAAGATTGGGGCCGCCTATGATGAATCCTTATAGGATTTCTAATTCTTTCAAAATTGCCTCACTATATAGGTTGAATAAATCCGGTGAGAAGACACATCCTTGCCTTACCCCCTTTTTTATTTTTGTAGATCTGTTGAACTCATTTTCTGTCCGTATGCGGGCGATTAAATGCCAGTATAGATTCTTAATTATTCTAATGTCTTTCCTAAATATGTCAAGGCAGATGATCAACGCTAACAGATTTTTGTGGCGTACTTTATCGAATGCCTTTGCGTAATCTGTAAAACACAGCTACACGTCCTTCGCCATTTGTATTACTCTTTCTGATAACATTCTGAGCATGCGCACGGAATGACGAGCGCAATTTAGCTTCATTATTTATTGGTTATTTAGCGATTTTTTTCTGAGAAAAAAATTGCGATTATTAATTTAAAATGTAAATGAATCTATAAACTTAAAACATAATATGACGAAAAATTTCGTCATTTTAAAATAATTTCTTATCCATATATATTAGAACTCTTGACCAAAACAAGTTATTATTTTTGCTAAAAGAAAACAAACTACGCATTTATTTTTATTAAATATAAGTAAATAATTTTTATTCCGAGTCGCCCTTTTCGCGAGTAAAAGAAAAATAAAATTTAGTTACCTTGAAAGAGTAAATATATGCATAGTTTCAGATTTTTCTTAAAATAATTTTTTTTCTGAAGTAGTGTTCACCTACCTCTAAAAATAAAATTTAAAAATCTCGTAAAAAAGTTTTTCTAAAGTAAATTTTTACAAGTCTGGACTTCTGCAACGAAAATTACTAATGATTGATTTTACTAGAAATGTGCGTGATCTCCCAGGCAGAGAATTCCCTTCATCAAATCAATTCTCCTATATGTCAGTGAATGGTAGACAATCTCACAGATGAAGAAACTTGAAGCAACAGAAATGTGATTCTACAGAAGGCGCTGGGGACACCATAGACTGAACATGTGAGCAATGACGAAGTTTTAGAGAAAATGTAAACAAAACGGAAACTAATATTTAACATCAGAACGAAACAGTTGACATTTCTAGCAAAGATAATGAGGAAAGAGGGCTTGGAAAATCTGATACTCACAAGACAGATTGAAGGCCTAGAGGAAAACAACGCATAGCATATTAGTGAGCGTGAATAAATGGATGGCGGAACAAGGCTTGGGATAAAAGACAACATTTACTAAGCGCTACAAAGGATAGGAAATGCGATGGACAAATTGTCGTCTAAATTACGCAAAAATGAAAATGCCACGGACATCCCATTTTAACTGATATATTTACCAAAATTACACAAAAATATCTTGAAACCATAAAGAGTAACTTCATTCAATAAAATCGCCATGGGCTTCAATCACGACCTTCAAACGACTTCGGAATCTCCTGCAACTCTTCTGGATGGTCTCCTTGTTTAAGTTGGCGAATGCTGCCATAAGCCTAGCCTTCAATTTATCTTTGGTGTTATAAGGAGTTTTGTTGGCCTCTCGCTTAACTGCGCCCCACACATAATAATCAAGGGGTTTGCACTCTGGGGAGTTATGAGTCCGGATGTAAAGGGTGATGTGCTCGCAGAAATTGCCTGACAGCCATGACTGGGTTCTCCTGCTTGTGTGTGGTATAGTGGAGAGTTATGCTGCCAGACAAAGTGTCTTCCAGCAGCCACCCTCTTTACTCAGAGCAGCACTACCTCTTCGAGGCACTTGATGTGGGCCTCTGTATTGACACTGAGACCCTCTGGGAAGATGAATGGAGGCATAACGTCACCATCACTAGTAATCGCTCCAAACACCTTCGTAATCACCATTAGACTCATCCAATTCTTTTCGAATCCTCTGAACTGTCCTCAGATTGACACCCAAACACTCTGAAATGTTCGTATTGAAGCTTCCGGTGCGAATGCCAAGCAGTACAGCATAGTGTTTCCAAATTTTTGGCGGAGTGAATTACGTCATGGTACTCTTGGCGTATATATATATATATATATATATATATATATATATATATATACGTACACACACACACTCACACGCACACACATATATATATATATATATATATATATATATATATATATATATATGCAAAATGTTAATGCGTTGCTAATGATTCTTACACTATTAAACCATTGCATTTGTAGATTAAAGTTGGCTAGAAAGCATCGAACCGGAAGAGGGTTCCACAAGTAAGAAGTACGAGAAAAGAAACTTATCTAGCCACAATCACTGTGTCTAAATCCAAGTGCTTTCGGCTATTCTCTTATCCATTATTAAGGTTGTTTTTTTTTTAATTTTTAACTGGATGTGTACATTATATATATTTATATATATATATATATATATATGTGTGTGTGTGTGTGTGTGTGTGTGTGTGTGTGTGTGTGTGTGTGTGTGTGTGTGTGTTTTTCTAGATTGGCAGGAATATTTTATTATTTTCCAAACACGGTCAGCACGCTGTGGCCGTGTTCATAGTTGATGTTGTTGAGTGTTGGCTTTTTCTTTTTTTTCTTTTTTTTGTTGTTATTATTGCTTCCACTTATAAGATCACAAGAAAAATTAAATAAAAAGCTTAATCGCATTAACTTGGCAATCGTCTTTAATGAAACTTCTATATATACTTGCATAAGAGTATATATAAACGCTACTACCAAAACTTTCTGGGAATGTTTAAAAAAAGCCCTTACGAATCGAATGTAGTCCTAACTTTAGCCACTAACCTTTGTGGGCAGTACACCTTTCCAGCTGAAGGTACTAATATCTTGTAATATATGCTGATGAAGAGACGTGTTTGTGTTTACAAGCTTCTCGTATAAACAACCAGGACTTGATTGCATTTTAATTGAGTTATCTCGAGCAAGTAGATTTTAAATGAAAGAAACTACAGTCACAATCATCTTGACATAGAGGCCACCGCCAGTTTAGTTTACATCAGCCTTACAATAGAGGGTCTAAGATCATAGTTGACCCGTAGAAATAGCGCTAATACCGCCTGAAATTCCAAATGCTCTTGACACTAAAAAAAACACCCAATGTCAAATATTATAAATATCTACCCTAAATTCTTCACTTCAAAGCGAAATAGTTTCACTCAAATTATCCATGTCACGCAACGTGATACTTAAACACGGTGTGGCTTGGTCGACACTCGAAGTTGGTCACAATTTGATAAGATGCGACGTTAACTTACTAGACCTTCATGATAACAATAGACTTGGACAAGTATCTTTTTTATTGTTATAAGTTATCTTGCAAATTTATTATATTAGAAATCTAACAATGCTTTTTTCTAAAAAAAGAATTACTTTATTGTTTTTTTTTGTATTAGCACGGAAATACAATAATTCTGTAATAATCAATCTTTTTACTAAGTACTTTAAAAGTTAAACTTCAAACAATGCCAATTAAAAGTAGTTATAAATTGGAATAAACAGAAAAAACACTTTTCGAATTAATACTTTCTTTTGAAAAATAAATTGCCAACAATCTCAATAAACTCAGTTATCTATACATACACTGAACTAAGCATTAGTAAAGATTACAATTACACGTTTTAAAAATAAGTGTTGTTAATTAATTGATGTTAAGAGAAACAATATTTGTTTAATATTAGTAAATCCATTTACTAGAGTTATCGTTCTTTGTTGTAGTTGCCTCACTATGGTTTATTGGATAACACTGAAATACATTATAGTATAAAAAAATATCTTAACACAGCGGAAAAATTGTCCGCATCCAACTATGAGTGTCAATTATTTAAAACCCGGTAACTTCTTTAATTATAGTTCCTTCCTTCCTGTGACCCATTATTACGCTCTTCCATAGAAGGAATAAACTTGGATAGAAAGAAAAACGTTCAAGTGATACGTTCGCTTGTTATCTATTGATGTATTGTAAAACATGTTTAGATCGATGAGCCCTTCAAGAACATATCTTTTAAATCATTTCACCCCAAGCAAGGTAATAAAGCCACTAAAACAAAAAGTGTTTACAAATATGAAAGAAACCATTATTAAGGAGGGAGAACAATAAAAGAACAGGAATTAAGTATGGCAGAAAATAGCGATTGACATTGCATTTAAATTTGTGAAGGTCAAAGTTGACTGGGACGCCAGAAGCCGGAAGAGAGTTCTACAAGCGAGAAATGCGATAGAAGAAACGATTAGCATAGCATTTACGGTTATTTCTAGCCATTTCAACTGTAAAATGATGAGACCTAGCCGCCAATCTAGTATTGTGCTTAGATTCATAAAGTCAAGATACTGCAGAGGACATTTCATCAGAACAATTACCATGAAAATATTTATAAAAAAGGCAAAAGGACGCTACATTACGGAGGTAGGGAAGGGACTGAAGACGAGATGCCAGATCAGTACCTATAACATTAAAAATTCTTCAATACATTTTATCAAGATTCTCTAAATATATAAAATGTGTTGTACATAACGCATTTTGAATATGTATAAGCAGAAGAAAAATAAAAATAAGATAGAGTAAGAAGAAGAAGAAGAAGAAGAAGAAGAAGAAGAAGAAGAAGAAGAAGAAGAAGAAGAAGAACTAAATTGAAACTGGCTTGAAACCTCAAATTTTGTTCTTAAATAGCGTCGTCAGATCGAGACTTTCATGTGGATGTCATACATGACATGCAATTTGTTCAGAATTCTCTAAACTACTATCTGTATACGACCGTTTTCTCAGATTAAGGATTAAGAACGTCTCCAAGCGAATAAAACCTTTTGATAAAAAAAAAAGATGGATGCTACGAACTCAGAAAGATCTTTACCAAATAACAAAAACCATATCACTTAAAGATTTCCAACACCATCCGCAACAACAAAAAACATGAGTGTACTAAATCAACTAAATCAACTCTCAATTTGACAAGCTTACAGTAATATCATATTGAAGAATCATCGAAGTTAAGCAACGTCGAGTTTGGTCAATACCTAGATAGATGACCGCTTGGGAATTCCAGTTTTTGTAAGCCTGGATGTACGGGTGGTGTAATGGTTCGATTTAGAAATCGGAGAGCCGAGTTCCGATTCCAGTCGGGTTCGTTATAATCACTTATGTGCAATTGCTTTTGAAACAGGCATGAATCCACCTCTTCTCTAACCAGCTATGGTTAAATTAGGAGGACTTGTAAATTTCTTGTTCGACCAATGAATGTCAAACGTTTCCTGTGAAGAAACGGTTAAGTTCATTATTATCATTACCAATTGACTAAACACTGCAAGAGCGATTTAAATAGGTACCCCTTCTGATTAGCATACTATGATGGGAAAAATTATATAAAAAGGCGCTCACGTTATATTCTTCAAGTAATTTTTACAGATATATTCACCGCATCAGAAATAAACTTCCGTCTGTTAGTCAAGCTCTCAACCTGTCAACCGCTTAAATAAAAAAACTACCGCAGTGATAAAAAAAAAATGAATTCCTGCGATATTTTAAAGTTAAAGTATTTTTTTTTTAATCAGAGAAATTAAACTTCAAATCAGCTAATATTCCCCGAATACAGTTTCAGAAAAGTATATTTTACTTTTGAAAGATTTTTTTAAAGAGAATTACATCGTCATGACGGATGCCTAAAAATGGCGATTTTAAAATGAAAACTTCTTCCGGACTATTTGAATTAGATTTGAAACATAGCAAACTATGTTACTTATTGGAAATATTACATTTGGAGATTATTTTAATTTTTAAAAATTAATTTTAAATCTTGGTTACCTCGTTTTCTTGATTTGGTTTAGCTTGGTTTAGTTTGTTTTACGGCATATCAACATTATGCATCCTTTGTAAGAAATTGGTTTGTAGATCAGATTTCATTGAATTATTTTTTAAATAAGTTTTTTTTTTGTCTAGAGTATGGCTGGTAATATTTTTCCCCCCAAAGTCTACTGCTGGTAATATTTTTTCCAAAAATGTATTGCTAGTAATATTTTTAAAAAAATGGATAGCTGATATTTTTACTACAAAAATCTATTTTTATACTTTCATAGTGTTTCGACCCCAGTTTGGGGGTTAACTATTTGCCCATAGCTAGGACCCTAACAGGTGATACCACACCCTGGTTAGTTTAAGAGGTTTAATTTTCTTGATATATCTTCCAGCAAAGAGAATTCCTCATCAGCGCAATTCTGTGATAAGGGTCAAAGGGCTCAGTGTGTAACATTCACTCAAGTCATCCTTGTGGTCACATATCGTACAGGGACAGCAGGCTTCTGCATAATGTTAACCGTAAAAAGAAGAAATAAAAGTTTAAAATATTCGAAGCCGAAATCATCAAATAAAATGAATAATTTTAAACTAAACAAAAATCACCTTCAAAGTCGGGACTGCGATTTCAATAACTGAGTA
This sequence comes from Acanthosepion esculentum, assembly GCA_964036315.1. NCBI lineage: Eukaryota > Metazoa > Mollusca > Cephalopoda > Sepiida > Sepiidae > Acanthosepion > Acanthosepion esculentum. Next base: position 89,513,407 of record OZ038502.1, on the reverse strand, counting down.
AACATTTATCAGATGAACCGTAAGTGAAATGCTCGAGACATCAGCATAAAGTGAGAACGGCCAACACCGAGTTTTAAAAATACAGAAAAGACGGTATGTCAACACAATCTCGGATTCGGTTGTTATTTCTGAGATGAGGTATTATGTACCTTATTTACATTATTCCTGTTTTCTGAGTGTTGCTCAAAAGCTGGACGCAAAGAAACCGGGTATTGAACTCACACTCTTTGGGTCCTGTCACTGGATCTAACAAACGCCTTTATCCATTGTGCCATGTCTCCTCGAGGAGTTCAATGCCCGGTTAAGGCGGTAGAGAACTTGGAGAGGGGAATTAACAGGAGATAACTGATAACTGACGTCCATTAAACATGGCACGTGGAACTAGAACAGTCTACCCTATTGAGCGAAATAAAGGGTTCAGTTCGACATTCCAACCACCTGAAGAAGGCTGGAGCGTACAACGGCCGAAACGTTGTAATAAATATGGTGAAAAAGATGAGGACAATAGTCCAAATAATGTAAATAGTGTACCAATCTCCGTTTTCTCTCTTCCTGAATCTTGTACCTTTATGGCATTTTCCTGACTTCTCTTCACTAAAGTCTCTTTCCTTCCCTGCACCCCAGCAAGCGTCCTAGTGGCATTATCGTCTTGCTTGGGGTGAAATGATTCAGAAAAAATATCTATAATCATTAGCCCTAAATATACGCTCTATTTTATGTACGTACTGCCCTGACTCTTACGCAAAATATATTATTGCCGAAGCAATGTCTAATGTTTGGTTCCAACTGCACCTCCCCGGGGTCAAGTTCTCCAGTTGAAGGACGGATGCAGGATTTTAATGTCAAGTAGAATATTTATATTTCATAAGATCTCTTTTAATTGTCCTTAGCCATGAAATTTCAGGTTGATACTTCTTTTCTTATTGTATGATCTGAAGCATTGTTCTAAGGCGGTTCGTACTGGTGTTTCTTTAGATAATCTTCAGATAATCTTTAAATAATCTTATTGCATGTCCTAGAAAAGTGAAAAATTTTGAGAATGACTAGAAGTATGGTTGAAAACGTTGAATTATAAATATTCGGACAAAATCTACAATCAATCGACCGAAACAGTCGAGCTTTTGTACGTATTTCAACTACTTTTGTGCTAGAGAGCTTATTGCATGTGCAATCTCTTAAGTCTACACCAACTGCACCTGCCCCAGGCAAAGATATCCAGTTGAAAGAGAAATGCTGAATGTGTAATACTAAGCATATATTTTTGCAAAGTAGGCTTTAATTATACTTAGCCACGAAATGTCTGGACTAAAGTTTTTGTCGCTTTGTTTTTGGAGGATATGAATCATTGTTTTAAGACTTTTCTCATTTTTGTTTCTTTTCATTTTTGTCAATGGTTTATTTTGGTCTGCGGCATATCAACCTCACTGGGTTTTTTAATAACAAGATTTTTAGGTGTTTCTTTAGCGGCATATCAACACTTTATGGGTCATTTAATGCCGAAATTTAATTTTCTTGGGAGCATTAGTAATTTCTTTTACAAAAATCTATTGCTGGTAATGTTTTTATTACCATTTTCTTAAATGTATTACTGATAATTTTTATTTTTAATTTTTACAAAAGTTTATTGCTGGTACTTTTCTACTATCAAAATATATTACTGGTATTTTTGCTATAAAAATGTATTTTTAGACTTTCACAGTGTTTTTTTGGGGGGGTCACTATTTGACCAAAGCTGGGACCCTAACTAGTGCTACCACCCCGGGTTAGGGTGGACCTGGGAACATCAGCAATTAAGAGGTGGTTCCACACTCCTCAAAGCCTCCTGATCAGAGGCCTTGCTGTTGGATGTAGTTTATCGTCTTACCCAGGACGCGGATGTAGTTTATCGTCATACCCAGGACGGGGTTCGCAAGGTGAAGAAACACAATAAATTGTTTCCATATGAAGTCAGTGAAAGTCAAAGAGTTCAACGTTTTGAAAGGCATTCGATGCAGCCTCTACGAAATTCGAATGATCTGTTTCTTGATCGAATATATACTTGTGATGAGAAATGGATCTTTTATGACAATCGAAAACCATTTCTCCAATGGTTTCATCATGATGATGGACCCCAAAACTTTCCAAAATCGAAATTGCACCAACAGAAGATTATGGTAACTGTCTGCTGTTACGCCATTGAAGTTATCCATGACAGCTTTTTGGAATCTAACAATCACTGCCGAATCTTACTGCTAGCAACTTGATGAAATGCAAATTAAATGAAGCGAAATCCGACCGGCGCTGGTTAATCGATGAGATGCAATTCCGCTTCACCGGAAGGCTCAGTAACATTTTGCCAGGATGACACTATGGAGGCTCACCGACTTGGAATACGAGACTTTTCCTCATCTATTGGCCAGTGCCTACCACTTTTTCAGGCATTTTAATTTTTAAACTGAAAGACATTCCGATGCAAAGATGCAGAAACTGCATTCAAAGATTTAGCGTCTTTCAAACCTAACGAGCGATTTCGTAAATACACAAATAAACATTGTTTAAATGCAGTAATGCAGGAATAAAAGTTGTTTATAAAATCGGACATTAATTTCCGGACAACCGAATAGTTCTATTCTTCTTCGACAATTTCTGTTTATCGTTTGCATTCGACTATCCACCTTCCTGCTGACCAGTTCAGTTCAGTGATTCAGCCGATTGAACGAGGTCATCCACGTGGGTCGGCGCCAATTCACTCTGGAATTGGCCCAGTAGATGGGATGCTCTCACGATACCGTCTCCCGTCAACTTCACTCGATGAATAAGTATTAAAAAACTGATGCAAATTGTTAATCAACAACAGGCTTCAAATAAATGAAAGAAAACAAAAACGAATGTATCTTAGAAGCTAATATACTTTACTCATCAGTACCAGTAAGTCCAACAAAGTTCTGAGATGCACAGAAACGCAGTTAATATTTAAGTTTACAATATTCGGATTCTTGCTTGGACGCAGATAACTGATTTGATTTGAAATCAGGCATCATGTATTCAACCTAAACCAGAAAAATTAGCACGAAAAGTAAAATATGAATTCTTGTCAATCATTCTTAATCAGCCCTGGAGGTGGGGTGAAAAACTACAGCCTAAATAGTCACCTACGCATGTTTTCACACATAGATACATATATACATACATACATATATATATATATACTCGTGGCCTGACGATTGCGTCTAGCATGAAACAGCCTGTCGCCTTTAAGTGTTGACTTCAATGTTCACTTTTATATTTACACACGCTCTACCTCTGATATTGAGCACTTTATATTTATCCCATAAATATAGCATACCTTAAGAGTATATTTCTTCATATATATATATGTGTGTATATATATATATATATATATATATATATATATATGAATGTGTGTGTGTGTGTGTGTGTGTGTGTGTGTGTGTGTGTTAAATATGATATAGAATCCCGACAAAGTTTTTTAAAAATTTGTCAAATGGAAAACATTTCACTGAAAATAGTCAACTACGCATGTTTTCACACATATATATATATATATATATATATATATATATATATATATATATATATATATAAGTGTGCGTGTGTGTGTTTGTGTGCGTGCGTGCGTACGTGCGTGCGTGTTTGTGTGTGTGGGTGGGTTGGTTGTTTTTTGTTAAATTATTTAGACGCATTATGTCTATTTATTTTAAATTTAATCCTTTCAACTCCACGAATTAATTTCTTCGTGGTGTCGAAAATTGGTTAAGAAAAATTAAGATCGTCTCAGATGAGATTGAAAGTACTTGGGCAAAATAAATATTATTTGAAAGAAAACATTTTAATTTTTCTTAATCAATTTTCTACAGCCACCAAGAAATTGATTCGTGGACTTACAACGATTAAAACTAAAATAGACATAATACGTCTAAATTATTCAACCAAACATGCTTGAATGAAACTATGCTGCCTATATATATATATATATATATATATATATGAAGAAATATAGTCTTAAGATGTGCTATATTTATGGGATAAAGTGCTCAATATCAGAGATAGAGCGTGTGTAAATATAAAAGTGAACATAGAAGTCAACACTTAAAGGCGACAGTCTGTTTCATGCTAGACGCAATCGTCAGGTCACGAGTCCTGTTATTTTTCTCGGTTGTTTATATATACGGGTCAGTGGTGCATTGAATAAAATTAAAATAAAAAATAATATACTGCGTTACTTAAAAATCGAAAACCAAAAAGAGAAAATATACAGTGTAGCAAATAAATAATAACAATTAAAATAAATTGATCGAAATATATCCAAATATATAAATAAACTAACAACCGATACAGATAAATTAGCAGATTGGAAAGATAATCAATCCAAATAAATACATGAAGTAATAAAGAAATTAAAAACTGTTCCCGCCAAAATAATAGTTAGAACAAACTACAACAATTAGCCCCAAAATTGAACAAATAGCTTTAATTATCTTCCCCAACAAAAACAAAACTATTAAATAACCTATATGAACAAATTTTTACTACGTTGATAAAAACACCGATCAAAATAAAAATAAATAAATATGTAAGATAAGAAATAAAAATAAAAAAATAAAAATAAATAAAAACTAGCCAAATAATTTAACCCAAATAAATAAATAAACAAATAAACGACTTCCGGTAAAATAACCGCCAAAATAGACTACTCACAATGCACAACTGAATAACAGAACACGTGGCCTGACGATTGCATCTAGCATGAAACAGACCGTCGCCTCTAAGTGTTGACTTCTATGTTCACTTTTATATTTTTCTTACACAATTTTCTACAGCCACCAAGAAATTAATTCGTGGACTTAAAACGATTAAAACTAAAATAGACATAATACGTCTAAATTATTCAACCAAACATGCTTGAATGAAACTATGCTGCCTATATACATATATATATATATATATATATATATATATATATATATATATATATATATATATATATATATATATAAAGTTGTGGACAGAATTATTCACCCAACATCCATAATTACAAATAAAGTTATAATACCTAAAATTTTCATTAAAACTTGATGTGCATTTTTCACAAATGATGAAATAATGGATTTGAAAGAATGTACAGTGATGTCCACAAAAGTTTTATTTTAATTTCAAGCAAAAAACACCAAAAACATTTAACATATGACAAAATTATTGTCCTTCTTGCCTCAATAATAAATTGTGTAAACGTTTTTCTTGATTATTGCCTTTAATTGATTTTAATAGTTCCTTACAAGATCGCTAAACACACTGATAGGTACTTTCTTCCATTCTTCCTTGCTTCTAGTTCCTCCAAATTCGAAGGAATTCTTTCTCTTACATTTCCCTTCAAATATGCCAATAAATTTTCAATGGAGTTTAGCTCAGGAATTTGCAACGAATACGCCAATACCTTAATTCTGCTATCATCTAAGTATTTTATAACAATTCGTGCCGTGTGTTTTGGGTCATTGTCATGTTGGAACGTTCAGTAACGTCCCAAAGACAGATTTCGTGGTGCTGAATGCTCCCACCATCGTTCTTAACTGTAGGGAGGGTATTTCTTTGGTTTGTGAGCTCCATTCACTTTCCCTCATAAATGACCAATTAATTGTAGTTTGGTTTCATCTGACCATAAAACATAGTTACAATATTTACTCCCACGTTCTACATGGCTTCTAGCATAAGCTAATCTGCATTTTTAAACAAGGAAGTTTTCCTTGGGCGACAAGATCAAAGTCCTGCTAGATGAAAGCATCTAGTGACTGTTTTCGACCATACATTCAATCTTGATGTTTTTACATCAATGCCAATGTCCTTTGTCATTAAGTGAGGACTTTTCAATATATCCCTAACAATTTTCATTTTCATTTTCTTAGAAATTAACCATTTTCTGCCACCCCTTAATTTAACATAATGTGTCTCGTTGTACTTCTTGATAATGCTACAAATTGTCAATCTAGAAACATTTAAACGCTTGTAAAGTGTTGTATATCTATCACCTTTTTTGTGCGCATCAGCTATCTTCATTCGGAGCTTCTTGTCAAGTTCAGCCGTCTTCGCCATGTTTGGTGAATGATTGAGTTTTAGTGGTACGTGCCACTTACATATGGTATTTTTCATTAACTTTTAAAATGTTATAGAATTAGGTCAAAACTATTTCATTTTCAAAGGATGTTTGTATTAAATGTCGGATTAAGAAAAACAAACATTACAATTGCCATACAGCAACATTATTTCATAATTTCCCTCAGGGGGGTGGCAAATAATTTTGGACTGCACCAATTTTTAGAAAAATCTATAACTATGAAATCGAAACTTCAAAAATTTCACGATTTATTCAAAACTAAATACGGAAGCAACTATTTATGCTAAATTCAGTAAGTACTTGCAAATATTCGCATTTCCTTAGAAAATATGCAAATATTAAAAGGGGGTGAATAATTCTGTCCACAAGTGTATATATATATATATATATATATATATATATATATATATATATATATATATATATATATATATATATATGGTGTATCAAAAATACTTTTACAAACATTGGGAGCGGGTTCTTCACACCGAAACAAAAACAAAAGTCCATCTAAACATATAAACAATTCCAGCCCACACATTAATCGTAAACTGATGCTGGTGTCTAGCCTGTATTGTACCCTGGGGATTCCGATCCGCCCACAAATGTTGGTTGTATAAATTTGTTACACCATCATTTCCAAATATTGCCTGTTCCTCCATAAATAAGACTGAAGAGACAAACAATGGATCGGCAATTTGTGCAATAAACCATCGGTAAAAGTTCTCCCCTTGTGGTGAGTGATCAGAGGGTGAAAGACCCTCTGCACACACGTTGCCGTGTGCTGATACCAGGATTGTCTTCAACATCCTGTAGAATGTCTTCTTCGTGGTCATAGTTTGTGGTGTCATGAACCCTGTCTCAGCAACACGGCGATAAACAGCAGCAAAACTTGGATGAATCATTTGCCTTCGGTCTGTAAATGCAATCTGATACAGACGTGCAGCCTCCCATCCATTATCATTAAGGGCGGAGCGTATGTAAAAATCATATCTGCCTGCTCAGAATATGACTGTCCTGCCATTGTTGAACAGAACACTTGTCAGTTAACTCATTGCTACACACGTTAAATATTGAAGACGGACTAGCCACAAATGTGCACGAATGACAAATGTAATCTACAATTTTTTCTTCATGGCTTTGTACGATGTATATTTATTATTAATAATTCCATTACGATTCCAGTGTAATAAATTATAACCATGGGATATTCGTGTTTGAGCCTCTTATATTATATTATATTATATAATATATATATATATATATATATATATATATATATATATATATATATATATATATATATACATATATATATATATATATATATATACATATATATATATATATATATATATATATATATATATATATATATATATATATATATATATAAAAGTGGACATGGAAGTCAGCACTTAGAGGCGACAGTCTGTTTCATGCTAGTGCAATCGTCAGGCGATTGCACTAGCATGAAACAGACTGTCGCCTCTAAGTGCTGACTTCCATGTCCACTTTTATATTTACACACGCTCTATCTCTGATATTGAGCACTTTACCCCATAAATATAGCACACTTTAAGACTATATTTCTGCATATATATATATATATGAAGATATTTTTATAGGTACAAAATTTTATTATGGCGATAAAGGTATTCAGCTTAATATTACTAGACATATTAAAACGCGCGAAGCAACCGGTTTCGCTCCCGCTCATCAGGCTTGCAACGGGAGATTTTAATTTAAAAAACAGAAAATGTACACTAAAAAGAATTGTGTAGGGGAAAAAAAAAAATTTTTTTTTAAAAATGAGCAAAAGGAGCTAGAGGCAAATGACAGCGAGCCCCAACAAACACTCACGTTGTTTACACAAGGAAGGTTTGCGGGACCCGATGTAAAGTGCCTCCAGCACCTTCAGGTGAAATAACGAGTGTGACCGGGACAATACGGTGAACCGGTCAACACTAAAATTAACTGCACACGATCTGTTATTTAATAAGTGCTCACAAATGGCGGACCCATATATATATATATATATATATATATATATATATATATATATATATATGGAATAAGTACAAAAAACAAATATATTTTAAAAAGTACGATTCTATACATTCACTTACAAACATATAAATAAATATTGCCACACAACAAATATATACATAACAAAGTTCAAAATATTTCACTCACTTTTCGCAACTTCATATATAATTATATATATATATGTGTATGTGTGTGTGTGCTTGTGTGTGTGCGCGCACGTGCGTGCGTAACCAATGATCTAAGTAATACCGAAAAATAATAATGTTTATTTATTTTTTTCTCTTCTTGACTAAAGCAAATATTGTGAGGTTGATATTTGAAATTAATTTCCTTCGCTTCCCTACGGCCTGCAGGAACTGAAACCCAATTTCCTGTTTCGCCACCAACAGTAACAACGCCACCACATACACCGAATTTCCAAACAACAATTTAGTCTCAGCTTTCCACCGATGGAAGCAATTAGTCTAAAGTCTATTCCTGGTTCTAGAAGCACAATGTCTTCTTTCCACCTTCCAAATCCATCCGGATCGGGAGACTCTTACTTCCCTAGATCCACATAAACTGCCGATTTTAATATTTAGCCAACATAATAAATTTCCTTCCGTGAAAAAATATTTTACATTAAAACAAGATTTTTCCTTCTATTTTCTTTTGGTTCATTCACATTTATATTCTTATTTCTATTATAACAATTCTATTCTTCGTCTGTGCAAATGTTCCCTGTGCTTCAGGTTGAATACTCAATAAAATATCCTTTCATTATTATTATTATTATTATTATCATTATTATTATTATTATTATTATTATTATTATTATTAAAAAGATTTCTTCTTGACCTCCATTTGTTTTATAAACACACGTCATAACATTTGACCTCGGGCAAACATTGTTTCCACTTAATTAAGCAAAAAACAGCTATTAATAAAAAATAAAAATAAAAAAATAAATCGACAAAGCTGTATGCGGGACACGGTCAGTGTTAGAAATATTTTGGGGGTTATCTCCTGGGGAGACGGTGGATGTTGTTGATTTGTTCTTGAGTTCTTTTCTATATCATGTCAATAAGAAAGCACATTCTGTTTTTGTAGTCGTTGATCGCGATGTCTGGGCGATTAAGTTTGATTCTTCTGTCTGTGTGCATTGTAAAATTCCATAAAATTGCAGCAGGTTCTATGTCTGTAACCTGATCTGGGTGGTGTTCATACCAGTTTCTTGCAGTTTCCTTTTCGTAAAAGTTGAAAATTTTCCAGTTCAGATATTGGCCCATTCTATCATGGCGTGTTTTATATTCAGTCGATGCTAACACTGTGCAACCTGATACAAGATGGTCAATTGTTTCTGAATATTTATCACAGAATCTGCATTTTAGGCTAACACAGTTTTATATTATGTGTAATTGGTAATTTCTAGTTAGCAATCATTAGTCCTGTACAGCAAAAGTTAAACTTATATTTAATTGAATTTAACATTGCACTACATAACCACTGATGTGTATGTGGTTTGCTTGTCGTCTACGAACAGAAGATTATTGACCGTGAAAAAGCTTATCTTGCCATCGTTTCTGCATTTGGTTTGTTGCATCTTCCTTTTATTTCTTTTTAGGTTCTTTCCTGCAGTAGTAGGTGTATTATGGTTTATTTGAACTTCTTCACCCACTCGAAAGCCCTTTTTGAATTTGTTGGCTTCTTTTATTACTAAATAAAGTTTCTTATTTCTTTCATGTTCTTTGACAACAAATCATCATCCAGTCTTCTGTAGTTTGCACGTATCTTTGAAAACCGAGCATAAAATAGTTCTAGTTGAACTAATCCTCTGCCTCCTTTGGATCTGGGCACATACAGACGATCAACATCAGCCCTAGGATGATGCATGTGGTGGCAAGTGAGAAGCTTTTGACACCCATTTGCTTAATGTCATTTTTGGTTCAATTAAGGATGATGCAACTGTATTGCACCACAGGGTCAGCCAAAGTGTTTATGGGTGATATTTTGTTTTTTTGAATTCGACTCAATATTTAACACCTGATGAACACGTCTTTAGTATTTTTTTTACTTTCTCCTTCATTTGGGTATTATTATTATTATTATTGTTATTATTATTATTATTATAAAATGCTGGAGATTTTTGTCGACACCTAAATATCTAAATATATAATAGAAATGATATTATATTGTACGAGATAATGCTGAAAAGTTCCTGGAGCGAACCATTTACCAAATTCAGTATTTCAATAACCAATTAACAGAACCTTTGGGGGGAGGGCTAAATAAACTGAAATGATATGGCAAGTGCGTGGTGACTATGTCTAATAGAACGTACCATTCATGATTCAAGTTCATTTCTCTTGGTTGGACTGAGAACTTTTCAGTAGCAGTAATAGCTATAAGTTGTGTGAATTTTTTAGATGAATAATTACCATTATTTATTAAATTTTGGCAATTTTTCTTCTAACTTTATTTCTCTTGCTTCGTTACACCTTCTCGTACTAATAGTAATATTCGTCCAATTAGTATTAGTCATAGTGTTAATTTTTCTGAATTTCTTAGATGCCGTATCTCGTAAATAACTATTGGAAATTCTTTCTTTCGTCCCTTTTGCTTCTAACAGTAGTCGTAATCTTAAGCTGTCGGAATTTCTTCAGTGAGAAATTGCCATTATTAATTTTTACTAATATTTTTCTTATTATTTATTTGGCTTCTTTACATCTAGTCGTCGTAATCTTAAGTTGTCGGAATTTCTAAGATGAAACATTGTCATGATTATTCCTTTTTGGCTAGTTTTTCTTTCATGTAATCCTGGTGCTTTTTATCGAAAGAATCAGATCGTTTTAGATTCTACGATTATTAGTTGCATAAACCTAACATATAAAAACATACCTTATTCTGTCAATAAAGCTTAACTTAATGCCAGTCAACAATCTTTTTCTCCTTGGTTTTCAATACATTTTCTCTAGTCAAATCATTTACAATTTATTTCTATAGCAAATTTATTTGCAATTTTTCTCTATAATAAAACTAATTAGCACTGCATATTACACGGAATATCTAAATTCTGTGATGAATGGTTTCATTATTTCCTGATCTGATAATTTATACCTTTTATTTTAAAAAAAATCTCTTAATACCGTGAAAAAGTAGAAAGTGTTTTGTGCGGAAGCAGAGATGAAACTTACAGTCATAGTGTAAATGAATAAACTGACTTGGAAAGGATACAGAAGTATACATGCCCGGGTAGGAATGGCGAACCACTGGGAATTGTATAAATGATTCAAATTTGACCACTCTGAGAAATCGTATAAATTGCTGTTGTAAAGAATATAAAATCATTAGAACTTTATCATTCAAGCGGATTACCGTAGATAAGCTAAACAACTTAATCCGGTCATCGTGATGTCAATGAACACTCTTTGTCACTTTTGTAATTCTCGTTGTAGTAGAGACTTTGTAATGGCAGATACAACTACAGTAGCGCTGTCGAACAACACTGGTGTCAGGCGCCTTCGAATAAAACTCGCAGTAATAGTACTTGCTCGATAATGCCCACTCGAAAGTAACCATTGTATAGTAATCAGAATAAAGAAATAGTATAGTGAATGGAGTAGAGAATAGCGGTCCGTATAGTATAGAGGATAGATTAAGAATAGCGATCGTTAGTAGTCAGCGTCTTCCTACATACATGCGTTTCCTCTATGGTCACGGGGTTTACTTAATTTAATAATGGGATCGCCAGTATTTGCTCATTGGCGATCTAGGTTCAAACTCGAGTGTCGGCAGCGACACTTTATTCCTATATATAGAAAACAAACGGGTAGCAAATGGTTATGAAGTCGGGTGCCACTCGTGTGTTGTCTCGTTGTTTCTTCCTGTTTTTCCCTTCATGCAGTCGATTTTTCGTCACGTCACTTTATCCATCTTTGGTCTTTAATGGCAACAAATGTGTGCATCTACAGTTGGCGGGGATCAGTTTTTCTCTCCAGTCAGTTGCCGGCTTCGTTTTGTCAGTGCTACCTGCGCGTTGTGTAGAAGGATGCGCGGAAAGGTATGTCGACTAAGTTAAACTAACGCAAATCTGATGGAGTCAGACGAAGTGACTTCGAGCTCTTCGTCGGTCCGGCATATGCAATCATCGCCTATGGTACTGTCAGCTTCTGAAATACAGAAACCGAATAGACTCATCCCAACAAGTGAAAGGATTTTTTCTTGCTGTATGATTCCTAATCATCTACACAATATTTAAGCAGACAAAAATGTATAAATTATTCGAATTTCACCGATCAGATAAATGGGATAAATACACACAATTTGCTGTCTAACAAAATGGAAAATATCCTCCTACTTATATGCCATGTTCCTACAAAGCGTGACCGGTCATGGATCTCCGTGGTATTCTAAGCAACTTGTAATGAAAGTGGATTATCTTACGTGCACTGAACAACTTTATCCAGTCATCGGATGCCAAATAGTGGTTGTCAACATTAACCTTACCAAGAAAACTAAAAGAAAGCAAAAGCACGCTTGCAACTCCATGACCATTACGGTAAGTATAATGGTGATACTTGGCGTTTCCTTACAAGGAAACAGCTGGCATTTCTTGATTGAACATTAAGTGTTACTGTCGGCTGAAATTTATAAAATCTTTCTCTTAAAAACGTTTTTCAAAAAGTGGATTTTTATAGTTCCCTACTTTCATTCTTTCTAGAATTAATAGGGGTTTTGCTTTCTGAAGTTTTTGTTTGAGGTAAAATATGGAAAGTCAACATCTTAATTAGCCTAACCATATTTTCTTCGAACGTATTTTTCTTGGTTGAACAGAGAACTTTTCAATAGCAATGATAAATTGTTTGAATTTCTTAAATGAAGCATCGACATTATTTTTGATTTAGGCAAATCATTTATATTGCTATCCATTTTAGTTGTCGCTGCTGTTGGAAGTCTTCAAATGATGTGGATTTTGTTATTTGATAAAGCTCGAATATTTGTGATTCTGTAGCGCCAGTGAAATCCGATGAAGGATATTTTTAGACCTACAGTGTTCATGCTCTTGAAGCCATTGTTAATCAATTATCTGAGGAAACGGTCGAATATTACTGATTGTTTTGACATTCCTGAACGAGTCGGTCGCTGTGTATGACATCTATATAAGGGCCTAAGTTTGACGAGGTTATTATAAAGCAATCGTTTGCCAGTAAAATGTATTTATAATATATTATCTGTAATTAGGGACAAGAACTTTAAAAAATTACTTTTTCAGAAAACGCTAAAACAAATCTTTGATTTATGTCCCAACTGGAATCGTCTGACTCCTGCTTTTGTTGAATTTGCTGAAGAAATGAATCAGATAGCTGGTTATTGACCCTGACAAATATATGGAGAGACGGTTTCAGTTGCTGACAGTTTTAGAAAGGTTTATATTTCGCTGACGTCACAAACAAAAAAAAAGTAAACGATTCCTGTCTTCTCAGAGAGAGATGTCAGAAGAATAGTTGAGAACAATCGCTTTGTTGAATCAAATCCGTCCATATTGTGCTCGTCTCATATATAACCTTAAATTCTAAGATGGAATCTTTCACAATTATTTATAGTTTGTAATGAACACCGGCGTCTCTTTACTCTTCGTGATTTATACAAATGGCGAAGTTGTACATCGGAGGCGGCTCGACATAAACTATCATGAAACGAGTTCGTGATCTACAGCCAGAAATTTAACGTTTGTTTTTGCACAAGAGTCAGAGATTTCAGGGACCTTATTGATCGAAAAATAAAATGTATGTGAATAAAAAAAAAAGATTAATTCCGAAACTATTTTATAAATGGAGTGTAAAGCAGATAGATACATAGATACATACACAAAAATAGGTATATATATTGATGTGAATACATATATATATATATATATATATATATATGTATATATATATATATATATTTGAATTGGACAGAGTCCGACAATTTATTTAAAGACATTTTTGATATGTTTAACGTTCTTTTTATAGACACAAGTATTTAAGTAAATGCTCTGTTTTTATAATAAACAGTATTAAATAACATTTACCGGTCTGAATGTCCGAGAAATTTTCATAGAGAACGAAAATTTTCTATGAAAATGTCTCGGACATTCAGACCGGTAAATGTTATTTAATACTGTTTATTATAAAAACAAAGCATTTACTTAAATACTTGTATCTATAAAAAGAACGTTAAACATATCAAAAAGGTCTTTATATATATATATATATATATATATATATATATATATATATATATATATATATAATCTGGACATATTATGTCCATTTATTTATATTTTAACCCTCACGAATTTTCTGATCGACTTCTTATTCTTTATATTAAATTCATTAAGGAAGGTGCCGTAGTTGTCCTCATTTCTTTTATTTTCCCCAAATACTTTCAAGCTCATCCGACATCATCTTCATAAGTATTTAAAATAATTATAACAGAGCCCGTTTCATATGTATTTACAAAAAAACATCGCAAGTATCAATTACATTAAATTTTGTCTTAGCAATTCACAGCTGAAGATGATCTCGGATGAGGTTGAAAGTACTTCTGAAAATAAAAGAAATAAAAAATCTACGACGCCTTCCTTAATGAATTTAATATGAACACTTCATTTCATCAGAAGAACTGGTACCTAGATTTTATTACTTTAAGGGCAGTATTAGATTGACGGAAAGGTCTCATCATTTTACAGTTGAATTGGATAAATGTAACCGTAAGTTCTATGTTAATAGTTTCTTCTATCACACTTCTCGCTTGTGGAACTCACTTCCGACTACTTGCTCCCCAGTTAACTTTGATCTTTAAAATTTTAAATGCAATATCAATTATCATTTTCTGTCTTCTTAATTCTTGTTCTTTTATTGTTCTCTCACCTTAATAGTATTTTTCTCATATTCTTTAACACTTAGTAACACCTTGCGTCTTAGTGGCTTTATTGCCTTGCATGGGGTGAAATAATTTAAAAAATTACAGACACTCTCAAAAATGAATGGGTGGGTATTAATGAGTTAAAAAGTGCTCAATACAAAAGTAGAGCAGACCTAGTCAAACCTAGAGAGACAGGCAAACCTACCAAGGTTTCACCTAAGCGGTGACGATCCGCTTAGGTGAAACCTAGGTAGGTTTGTCTGGCTCTCTAGGTTTGACTATATATATATATATATATGGGAAAAAATGTATAACAAATTGGAAAAAGTTTGTTGATATCGAGGTTGGGCATTGGTTGAAGAAGAAACGAACTTGGACGCTTGTTTATATAAATGACCAAAGATTTATTTTTATATACAGGTTATAAAAATGTCTCTGGTAACTGGTATGCTGTAGCGGGTTGAAGGTGTGCTGTACTAGGTGTTAAGTGATAGCGTAAAAAAGGCATATGCTTAATCCCGGCTGGCTGTTTCGTAGTCACCGCTTTATGTTTGTCGCATTGATAGGGTCCGTTCCTTTATTCTGTTTACAGGAGACCGTTTACAAAGAATAATGGTTGGACGGGCGGTCAGCCGTGCGTGCTTATGTGCAGTCGCTCTCTACTTTCTGTTGGTGGGCTACTATCCGGCTTCTTATAGCCTATATAAGGGAAATGAGCAGATGTAGTTGAAAGCATCTGCGGCTAATGAGATTCGCCTTAATAATGACAAACAGTCTGATATATTTGTCTTTCTTTTAAAATTTGTTTTCTCTAGATTGCTGCGTGTACGTAACTTTGCTAGATGAAAACTGGTGTGTAGTTAGAGATATATGTTTTCTAGTAATTATGTAAATTTTGGTTTTAATTTCTTATCTCTATGTATAATTTGTGTTTTTCGGCTACAAGATTTTTTAGTGACGCGTTTCGTCATTTAGGACTTCGTCGGACTAAATTTGTTATGTTCGTGCAACTACACATGCGCACGAGCAAGGGATGCTGGGAATAATTCAAAAAAATAATTTAAAAATTCGTTCGTGCGCATGTGTATTTGTACCAACATAATATATTTAGTCCAATGAATCCGAAAGGACGAAACGCATCACAAGAAAACTTTTACCAATTTTTCATACATTTTTTCCCTAATAGTGTTCCTAATATTTTTTCCCTAATATATATATATATATATATATATATATATATATATATATATATATATATATATATATATATATATATATATATATATATACACACACACAAATTGATAACGACATGTGTCGGCTACAGGAATTGTTTCCCTGATGGAAAAAGAGATACATGTTCGATTCCAGTCAGTAGGCAATTCTTTTTAGTAGGACATATCGAACTCTGCCGGTTGTTATTTAATTTCACTGTTTAAAAAAATTAAAAAAAGTAGGGTGAGCAACCCCAGAAAATGAAAACTGGGATACCGACTTAAACACATGTATCTAACAAAAGTAACCTTTATTGTAATAATAAATATATATATATATATATATATATATATATATATATATATATATATATATATATATAAAGAGGACATTGAGGTGAACACCGAGCAGCAAAAATCTTTTTCGTGTTTGAACGCAATCTTCAGGCCATGTTTGTCCTATTTTGACACGATTATTTATATATGCTGGTCAATACTTCATTATAAGTAGTAAAGTCTATTGTAACGATTATTAGATAGGCGATAGATGTTATGTTTCAAATTATTCTAGAAGCTATTGTGTAAGAATAATTGTACGACTGAATATGCTTATCTCTATTAATGCTAGAGTGTTGTTTATCAACTTTTATGCTCGTTATTCATTAATTTATTATTTGTTGTCGATTATTATTATTATATTATTTATTTGTGTTTCTGTCTTCTTTCGTACTTTTGTTTATTATTTACTTAATTTTTTTTGTTTAACTTTTTTCTTTATTTTTTGTATTCGCTTTCAGTTTTCGATTTTTAAAGAACCTTGTATAAATTTGTTTTCGTGTCTGAATAAGTTCTGATCGTTTATTTAGTAGTTTGCGTTGGGAAGGTAATTATAGCTAGTTTCTCCTCCAGAAAAAGTGTTCAGTTTTTGCATTTATTGTTATAGTTTAATGCTGTTTTTCATGATATTTTTGGTGTGATTTGGTTTTGTTTTTTTAATTTCCCGTAGATGTTTAGAATTCATTATACTATTCGCATATTTACTTTCTGTAAAGGATTTTTGTGTGCGGAGTTTCTCTGTTTCCACAGTCTGTTACTTCAGTTACTCCCAGTGGTGTAGCTGGAGGGGGCGGGCTTCCGGGTGGCACTTTTGGTCTGTGGCGTGTTTTCAGAAGAAAAAAAAACAGTAGCATAATTTCAATAATTTAAAAAAAAAAGCAGCGATAAGGAAGAAGATAGGCTTCAAAGGAAGCCAATTTGTCTTTGATATCCGGCCAACAATAAATAAAAAATTGTCTACAAAACTTGCTGTCAACTGGGTGGGTATAAACCCCATTTACAAGACGTGAGCAAAAGGTGTGAAAAAAATTTGAACATTTTTAAAGGGCATGATGTGGGGTTGTATTAAGTGAATTTAGTGAATCCACAGTTTTTTCACACCTATGTGAGAAGTCCAGACTTTGGCATCAGTTCTTTGATTTTGATTTTTCATGTCTGTGAACTGTTAGTGAAACAATTATATAAGTTAATCAATTGTTTTGTTTTTTTATGTTATCATAAGGCTAGTTTTAATATGAATATAAAATCGTTACTTTTCATAAAGTATGAAATAGATAGATAAATAAATTGAAATAATTCCAATTCTTTAAGGATATCACATGCATTTCAATTTTTTCTGGAAATATCAAATGGAAATTTAAAATCAAATTGAAAATATATTTTTTAAGCGCAGAAACTTTATTTAAATCAAAAAATGGGCATTTTTTTCAATTTACAAATTTTCATGGTAGTAAAACAATGCAATGATTTATTTTTTTGTTGACATAATCTATTTTGCTTAATAAAACTTCGATTAAGACTTAAAAGTTAAAAAACGTATAACATTTATTTCATTTTTTAAAAGTGAAATTAATTTTATCGGACTTTTAATTCTTAGTCTACTACTTTACTAATAATAACTACGTAAAACAAAATAATTTAAAAGGACATTGCATTTTTTCACATCGTTAAAACTTAAAAGAAAACCAAATCGTGTTTCTGCTAATGTGGCATTTAATTTATGGCTCCTCACTTGTTAGAATTGAAATAAATATTTAAAAAAAACTGATAAATTATGAATTAAAAGTACAATGTGTTTTTTGTTTTTCTTTTTAAATAAAACAGAGAGTATATATATATATATATATATATAAACAGGTTACCTTTCTTTTAATATCGACGTTAACAGAAACACGGGAAAATTATTTGTTCTTAAGCGAAGAAGAAGATCTTATCTCGACTGAGAAGAAACGAAAAGAAACCTAAACGAATAATAAAAATTGAAAACTGTCTCAGTTTGAAGCTTGGAAATAGGGTAAGACTTAATCCTCTGGAAATAATCTGTTTCCTTTCTACAGAAATATCTTTTGTAATAACAATTAACGCTGTTCGATTAAATATTAAGATTCCTCTCTTATTAACGTCCGAAGAAAAGACGGCACCTGTTTTGATAAAACAAATTTTACAGAATAGTTTTCGTTACATAAAATTATTTTCCACTTTTCATAGTATTGCTTCGTTGGGAATTTATCTAGAATAAATAATTTCAATTTTGTATTAATTGATGCTACTCATTACTAGTATACACTTACTGTACATGAGCGATGTCAGTGAAAATGAATTTTTAATAATGGTATTTAATGACAATCAGAAAGATAATGTAAAATACACATTTCTTAGTTGTATATTTCATGTCTCTCACCTTGTTATTTATCTAAATGCATTCCCTAAATACAAGACTCGAGAGGCACACAAAGTAGAGGGTTGGAATTGTAATGATGAATGAAGAGTATGAAATGAAATAAAAAAGAAGGTTATAGAAAGCGAAGGTTGAGAGAATGAAGAGTATAAATAGCTATTGACCTTTGGTTGGAACAATTTGAGACGGAAGCGTTCAGAGAAGCATTCACGTGTGAATCTCTGCCAAAAATCGATATTTCTTGGGGCAAAACCTAAATGAAACTTCCTTCTTACATTTGGAACACGGGGTAAATGAGGGTGATTTGATTCCATGGAAATAGCGTAGCGTGTCCTAGTTGTTAAGGTTTGAAATAGCCGAACTAAAGAATGGTCTTCATCTGAAGATTTGTCATAGACATAACCTATAGATAGAATTGCAGACTTATGTCTGTGAGAATGACGCTACAGAATAAAGAATTTGCTCTTATTTTCGAGCAGCCATCGTTACCCGCTCTTTTCCCAATGGCTCCTTACTTGTGAGTGACTTTATGGCGTCACATTTAAGTTTAGGATGTAGAACTGCTTTCTGGGTTGATGATTCGAGCACTCTTCACTTGCTATGTCTGGATGTTTTCCCTTTTTTCGATTTGATGTTTCTTCATTAAGGATTCTCAAAGTAAACCGTTCTATGTGTTGAGGTAATCCGCTTAATAGTACGTGTGTCTCGTTTTCTGGGGTAACCTTACAACACAGAGACAAGACGACGATCGAGGCTTTAGACATGTTTATTCCATTAAGGTTAACAGTAGAAAGAGGGTTAGTTCCATTAGTGAATAAGGGATTTAATAGCTCCTACTTCCGGGGAGTTCTATTAAGGGAGATTACTAGGTAATACAACAAAAGGGATCCAAGATCTACAAAATGCGCCGAAGAATGGTGTCCGCACTGAGCGAATCGAAACTATATTTTTCGGAGAAGTAATTATTTCAAGTCAGCCATAATACAGACAGTAAGCAAATCCAGAAGACAGAAATCAGAAACCGTTGCCCCGAAGAAATAAAACAAAATCCTAATACAGTTACCCTGAATAAGCAAACTAAATAAATTATCACTGAAATACCAATGAAGATTTCAAAACTGTTATAGCAAAAACGGCAATTCACAATCTGAAAGCATTTTTCAGGTAAACAGGAAGCAAAGTATCTGTCTATATTTCTGAGATGAGGTATTATGTACACTATTTACATTATACGGACTAATGTCCTCATCTTTGTAACCATATTTATTACAACGTTTCAGCCCATCAGTATCTGTCTATATTTCTGAGATGGGGTATTATGTACACTATTTACATTATACGGACTAATGTCCTCATCTTTGTCGCCATATTTATTACAACGTTTGGGCCCATCAGTATCTGTCTATATTTCTGAGATGAGGTATTATGTACACTATTTACATTATTCGGACTATTGTCCTCATCTTTGTCGGCATATTTATTAAAACGTTTTGGTCTTTCAGTATCTGTCTATATTTCTGAGACGAGGTATTATGTACACTATTTACATTATACGGACTATTGTCCTCGTCTTTGTCGCCATATTTATTACAACGTTTCGGCTCTTCAGTATCTGTCTATATTTCTGAGATGAGGTATTATGTACACTATTTACATTATTCGGACTATTATCCTCATCTTTGTCGCCATATTTATTACAACATTTCAACCGTTGTACACTCCGGCTTTCTTCAGGTGGTTGGAATGTCGAAGTGAACCCTTTATTTCGCTCACTGCGGTAGACTGTTCTAGTTCCTCAAGGACACATGGCACAGTATATAAAGGCGTTAGTTAAATCCAGTGACAGGACCCAAAGAGTGTGAGTTCAATACCTGGTTAAGGCAGTGGAGAACTTTCAGAGGGAAATTAACAGGAGATAACTGATACCCATTAGACATGGCACGTGGAACTAGAACAGTGAACGAAATAAAGGGTTCAGCTCGACATTCCAACCACCTGAAGAAGGCCGGAGCGTACAACGGCCGAAACGTTGTGATAAACATGGCAATAAAGATAAGGACAATAGTCCGAATAATGTAAATAGGAAGCAAAGTCCGAAACGTATTCTTCTGAAAGCAGCAATCTAAATTTGAAAACAGTTGTTCAGAAAAATGGCAATAAAATTCTAAAAACAGTTATCACGAAAACATCAAACTAAATATGAAAAGTCTTTTGCACAAATATTCAGACTCTAAAGACAGTTACCCAGGAAGCATTAATCAAAATATACCAATCTAAATGAAAAAAACAATTTTCTCACAAACATGAATGAAAATCTGAAAAATGTTATCCCGAAAATACAAATCAAAATATAAAAACAGTTATCCCACAAACATCAAAATCAAAAAATATTCCCTACAAACAGTTATCCAAAAAACTTCAATTTAAATATGAAAAGTGTTATCCCGAAAATATCAATCTAAATCTAAAACTTGTTATCCTGAAAACAGAAATTTAAATCTAAAAACTGTAATTCGGAAAAGAATCAATCCAAATAGAAAAAGTGTTCTTCCGAAAACACCAACCTAAATCTAAAAGCAGATATCCCGAAAACATTAATCTAAATGGGAAAAGTGATCCCCACAAACATTAATCTAAATGGTAAAAGTGATCCCCACGAACATCAATCGAAATCGAGAAATCACGAGAACATCAATCTAAAACTGAAAATACGAGGGTCATTCAATAAATAAGGTGAATTTTTCGGTATAAGGACTTCTAATACAGATAGAAGCTTACTCTTTTTATTTTATTTTTTTGTTTTACTTCTTTTTCACATGGATTTAATTTCTTTTGCAGATTAAAAGAAAAAAATTGAGAGTTTTGTCGATTAACAAAGATGGCCGACCAAGAAGCATGCTCCAGGATTGAACAGCAGTCAGTTATCAAGTTTTTGGTTGCTGAAGGGTGCAAACCAGTTGAAATTCATAGGAGAATGTCAACTGTGTATGGTGCCACATGTTTCAGCCAAAAAAAATGTCTACAAGTGGGCTAAATTGTTTAAAGAAGGACGGAGCAGTGTTGAGGATGAAGACAGGCCTGGGAGGCCTACAGAAGTGAGGTCTCCTGAGGTGATTGAATCAGTCAATGACCTCATTCAGTCTGACAGAAGGGTGACAGTGGATGACATTGCAAGGACATTGAGCTTATCTGTTGGGACAAACGCTGGGGTCATCAGTCAGAAGGAGTCATCTTGTATCATGACAACGCAAGGCCTCACACAGCAGCCCAAACGGTGCAGACCATCAACGAGTTGGGCTGGGAACTGCTCCCTCATCCCCCTTACAGCCCAGACCTTGCCCCTTCAGACTTTCACTTGTTTGGTCCCTTGAAAGCGTTCACGAGAGCCACGAAGTTTAAAAGTGACGATGAAGTCAAAAGTGTTGTGAGCGACTGGCTCAGACATCAGTCCAAAGATTTTTTACGCTGAGGGAATACGGAAGCTTGTGTACAGATGGGAAAAGTGTGTGACAGTGCTGGGAGACTACGTTGAAAAATTTTTAAAAAGTAAGCTTCTATCTTTATTAGAAGTCCTTATACCGAAAAATTCACCTTATTTATTGAACGACACTCGTATTTATCACGAAAATACCAATGAAATTCTAAAAATATTTATCCCGAAGATAACAGTGTAAATCTGAAAAGTGTTATTCCGAAAACAACAATCAAAATCTGAAAACAGTTTATCTCGCAAGTAAACAACGGCAAAGACAACTGCCGCCAATGATAAATAGGCAATTTCCTTGAACATCAGGTACAATGTAATTCTGAATTTCTTTTTTTGAGAAACAGATAAAAAAAAGGCAAAATCTAATTTATTTCTCTGCATTTCTCACTCTTTTTTTTTTCTTGCTCAGTTTAAATCTCACATAACACTTGAAACATTTGCAATTGATTGCAAACATTTATTTATTATTTATGTAAAAACGAAAAGAAATAAAAGGAATTATTTGCTTACATATTGGAAATATTGGAAATATGATGTGCCATTGTCAGTCAATAAAGACAGCAAGTACAGAATACACAAACGATTTTGTTTGTAATCTTGCTAAGAAAATCTTTAAAACAGTTAAAATATACTTTTAAGAAAATAAACAGGAATTAGTCATATAAATGAAATAAGTATTTACTGTTGAAATTAGTATTTGGGATTGAAATTGGTATTCATCCTATGTTATATTTAATGCTTTCAAAAAAATAAGAATTATCCAATCAAGGTTGGTAAAAGTTTCAGAATAATCAGGTATTTGTATGACCAGAGTATATCGTGGGAGTTTCAGCTTACAATATTGATCAGGATTTAAAAAATATTTATAACTTATTCGTGGTTTATCAGGTTTTACTTGGCAAACGAACTATGAATAACATGAATTTTATTTTATTAATAGACCCAAAAGATATAGACAATCGAAATCTATATTTGAGCAACACAGTATCCCATATAATTGAATCAATTATTATTTCATTTTACGGGCGAATATCGACCTCTTAACATTCTATAAACGTCATCAGACTTTTAATTAATTTTATTAACTTTTCTACTTATTTCAAATTTAACATTACGTAGCGCAGAATCGTACCTGTATCCTTTACATCTGGGATGGCACGTTTCAGCTACAGAAGCAGTTTCCCTGATGGGGAAAGAGATACAGGTTCTGTTCCTGTCACAGGCACAACTTTTTCTTTAGTATGGCTTCTCAACTTAGGCCGGTTTCACTGTTTCAAAAAAACAGAGATAAGAACTCAAAGGCATGAACCCACCAAAAATAACTTTTATTGTAATAAGAAATTAGTATATATATATTTATTTACAATAAATGATGATCAATACTCGAGTTACTTAATGAAATGTCGCACATCCAAATAAGTTATATTTAAATATTTAGTTATAAAAACAGGTATTATAAACAGAAATTCCTATGCTTATACTTAATGGCTTTCATATAAAGTTTAGCGACATCAGATGATTAATCTTCTTTCTACCGTATCCTTTTAAGACCTGGCTTATGATGGCTCTCTACAACTTCCTATCCTTTGTAGCTCTTAGTAAAGGGTGTATTTTCACCATCCCTCCCATTCCCTGTTCTGTCATCCATTTCAACAAGATTATCATTTAAGTTACAATTGTCTTCACTGTATCTTGCGAATGTTACATTCTCCAAGCCGTCTTTTCTCATTACGTGCCCGAGACATTTCAGCCGTCTCTTTCTAATTCTAAATATAAGCGTCCTTTTTGTTTCCTTTTTCCTTAAAGCATGTCTAATCCACGATATCCTCAGCATCCTTCTGTACGACCACATTTCTGTTGCCTCAGATATTTCTTCATCTGAGAGGAGATTGTCCAGCATTCGCTGCCATAGAGTAGAACTGATATTACTTAGCAGTTCGACATTCTTTGCATCTAACGCAATGTTCTTGTCTTTTAATATTTTGCTTAACTTTTGGAATGTAACTGTCGCTAATTCAATGCGCTTTCGGGTTTCGGTGTTTCAGTTTCCTGTTCTCTATTAAAACACTTGCTATATTTCAAAGGCATTGAAATGCGCAGTATAACTTGGCATAAATTAATATTGGAATTGGTATTGAATAGTGGAATTCATCACTAAATCTTGCATCCATAACAGTGGGATTTGTTTATTACATTTGACAGATGCCGATGATCTTTACGTGTTAACATTTCAAGAAATCTCGTAATATCTCGTTCGCAGCAAAGTAATTTTTTAAAGAAACCTAGGTGGGTTTAGTGGGTGGAGTAACACTTTTTCTTGTCAATCCCACCTGCAGCGCGATAAAGCAATCATATTTCTTCAGCCAATTGCTTTCGCTTTTACAATTCTTTTTTCCATAGAAGGTCAAGAAAATGATATTATGCATGTGCGAAAGCTTCCAGCAAAGAAAAAAAAAGAATCTGCTTTCAATTTTGTAGGGAAAAAAAACGTCGGGAAAGAAAAAAATCTGATGGTTGAAAATTTGATCAAATTTTGCAGAGTAGACCGGACCGAAACATTTCTAGCACCCTCTCTCTCTCTCTGTCTCTCTCTCTCTCGCTCTCTCTTATACATACGCACACACACACACATACATATGTGTATATATATATATATATATATATATATTTGTGTGTATGTGGAACTCCGTTAAAAATTGTAGAAAAATTCGACAGTTTTAAGTAATATCACTCAAAACCTCAATTAACTCATTTTGTGCAAAACATAGGCTCCAGATTGGAATTTCCACATTCACATTTATTAACCAATCAGCGATTTTACTTTAAACGCACTGAAGCCTTTGAAAAATCGAACAACCATGTTTGTTGTCTGCTACAAAATTTGAGAGATCACTCCAGAATATGATCAAATTTTCCCTCCTGAAAATAGATATTTTAAAATTGGGAAAAGTATTTATTAACCAATAAACTTTTCAGTTTAGTAAGCTAAATTTTAACTTCTTCGAGACTATCTGCTTTCTATAAACATTCGTGGTGTTAATTTTTATTTTTTCCGTAAACCATTGACCATAATTGTACACAGCTGATTATTCACAACTTTTCGTATAATTTATTGCTCAATATTTCACATATTTTGTCGAGTAACTTATTACAAAAGCCTAGCGATTTTAAAAGTAAATTAAGCACACTTGAAACATACGAACAGAGTTATGTAAACAATGTGTTAGTAGTAGACTACTAGAAAATTACGCGCATTCATAAAATAACGTAAATACGTGACAAACCCCTTATGTGGACACATTCTGCTTCTTCTATCATACTAACGCAATTTATTCTGTGTGTTGTAAATAACAAAAAAACACTAAATATTTTTGTGGGACTTCATTTCGCAACGATCTTTGTAATTCATTTCTTTCAACTTGAATGAAAACAAATACTCAGTGATAAAATTTATTTAAAATCTGTAGAGTCGTGTTTGAAGATTATTTCCTTCTTCACTTTTCACATGTTTATTCCCCTACATATATATCTTTTTACTGTTAAAATTGGTAGAAGTAACAGTAAGTTCTATTCTAATAGTTTCTTGTCTCGCAATTCTCAAATCTGGAACTCTCTTCCCGTTTCTTGCTTCCCTACCACCTACAATCTTCAAAAATTTAGACGCAACGTCAATCACCATCTTCTGTCTTCATGAATCCTGTTTTATATTGTTCTTTCTCCTCACTAAAATTTTCTCATTCTCTTTCACTCCCAGCAACCCTTTACGTCTTAGTGACATTATTGCCTTGCTTGGAATCAAATGATTAGATAGATAGATAGATAGATAGATAGATAGATAGATAGATAGATAGATAGATAGATAGATATGAACAGAATCAGATAGATAGATAGATAGATAGATAGATAGATAGATAGATAGATAGATAGATAGATAGATAGATAGATAATGAACAGACTGATAGAAAGAAGGAAAGATAGATAGATAGATATATAGATAGATAGATAGATAGATAGATATGAACAGAATCAGATAGATAGATAGATAGATAGATAGATAATGAACAGACTGTGATAGATAGATAGATAGATAGATAGATAGATAGATAGATAGATAGATAGATAGATATGAACAGAATCAGATAGATAGATAGATAGATAGATAGATAATGAACAGACTGTTATAGATAGATAGATAGATAGATAGATAGATAGATAGATAGATAGATAGATAGATTGATAGATAGATAGATATGAACAAAATCAGATAGATAGATAGATAGATAGATAGATAATGAACAGACTGTGATAGATAGATAGATAGATAGATAGATAGATAGATAGATAGATAGATAGATAGATAGATAGATATGAACAGAATCAGATAGATAGATAGATAGATAGATAGATAGATAGATAGATAGATAGATAGATAGATATTTCAAATGTAATAAACATACAATTTATTAGTCAAGGATGTTATTATGTTGTTCGGAAAATGATGTTAAATTGTAGAATAAATCTTCCTGTGTTCTAATATATTCTTATAATATTTGCACAAAAATATATTACTAATTCCTCCATATTAAAGCGTCCTCTTTGTTAATTTGATATCAATCTCTTTTAGAATTTAACTTCAAAGATCATACATTACTTTTTTGCATGATTTCAAGCTTGGTCATAATGCTTCTCAAACTGCTACCAACATTAACAGAGCCTGGGGTGAAGGATCCACTTGTGATCGGATGTTACAGCGCTCGTTTCTGGAGTTCCATAGTGGAGATACGAGTCTTGAAGATTGTGGTGGTAGAGGACGTCCATCTGCTATTGATAATCAACGTCGGTAAAAATGAGTCGAACAAAATCCACGTCAAAGTGTCAGAAAATGTCTCAGATAATGGATGTCTGTATTTCAACAATATCGGATCATGTCAAGAAATTTGACAAAGTGAAGAATCTCGATAAATGGATTCCACATGAATTCATTGAAAGGTTGACATTTATTTCAAGAACAAAAGTTGATTCTAAAATCAAACATTATTTTTCGAACAACCCCCTATATTAACAATGACAAAAAATCCATAAGGAAACCAATTATTTAGTACGTTCTTGAAAAGAAACATAAAAGTATTGGAAATTCGAGAAACATTTGAAAATACTTTGGTGATAGTAGAATGCTGCTGCAATATTACGGAGATAGTTTATCCTAAAGTTCAATACATCCTTTCTCAAGTTTATTTAATATTTACCAAAATATCTGGTGTTGATCATTTAATTACTGATTTTGAAGTATGAGTTATACTGATTCATTTTTAATCATCAAACCATAAGTTACTACTCTTTATGTGGACTCTCTATATAGGGCACTAAGTACTTAGGGGAAAGCTTATTCCTCAATGTTAGGGATATTTCTAACCTTGACGTTTTTTGAGTTCCCATATATATTTTGAGAGTGTTGCGCTATTTTAATGATTATGCTTGTTTTTAAATGACGTTTGATGCGAGTAGCTTCTCTTCTTCCCTGGCTCTGATATGCATTTTTCTGGCCTTGATTTGGAGCTTACTGTACCTTGTTTGTAGGCAATTAAAGTTTAGTAGTCATTTCTGCTTTGTTCAGCAGATACAGATGTGGGTGTTTCTGGTATAAGGATGTTTTAACTGTATTGTGTTTCAAATTATTTGTAGCATATTTTCACTGCGGTTATAACTAAGTTCTCCATTATTTGTGCGCAGTTTGCTTGATTCGGGGAAATGTTAGAAGATGATTTTGGGGAATATATTTTATTACGTTTCAGTTGTACAGCGAATTAAATGAGACGATGTTTTTGGTTGCATATTTTCTCCTTTTTGGTTTAAATTTTAGCTTTTCTTCGAGAGACTGCTGCGTTGGGCACTAAAAACACCACTTGTAAAATATATATGTAACCTCCAAAGCCCGAACCAACGCAAAGCGAAAATATCATTGAAAAAAAGATGACAGCGCCAACATAAAACAACATCTTAAAACCATGCAACCTTTGCCTAAAGAAGAAAATGACAATCATCACCTTTCCAGACTAGTATAGAGACATGAAGAAAAGATCGCCGATCATTTCCAGATACAAAGACGGAAGCGAATTCCTTCTCCGTTACCTACAATCACATTACGACCCAATACATATATATATATATATATATATATATATATATATATATATATATATATATATATATATATATAATTACATTTCAAACGAGTCACAACACATTATATTGTATCTAGACATATGTTCTGTTGTTAATATTTCGGTCTGTCCCGTGGTATGACGTCATGAATTTAAGACCTGCGTCTGCTATTCTGCGACCGTTATCGACATCTATGTCAACATAACAGAAAGTCATCTTTGATGGTGAATATCTTTGTTTAAATGTCCATATAACCACTCTGAAGATGGCTCATGTAAGTCGAAAGGTTAGATCAAAGAACAGCATAATAAAAATATATCCAAATGTTGAACAATTTTTGTCTTTATTCTCTCCCGAAATTAAAGCAGCCATACGAAGTTCGAATCCTGCCGGAGGACGGATATTTTTCTAACAAAATTTCTCGAATATTCAGGTCGCTAGATGTAAACAAATAAATATACTATTTATTAAAGAAATGAAAAATATCTACTCAAATATGAGAATCCATTTAAAATAACGAAATTATGAAAGAAATATTATTCAGAATTCATCACAATTGACAAGGGTTAATCTAATAAAAATTCACTATTACTCCAAGATGAAAAGCAACTGACATTAGTCAAAGAAATACTAAAAGAAATACTAAAGACAAATTAATAACAACTGAAAATGTTTCATCAATAAAAATTCAAAATAATATTATTACTACTAATAGTAAAAATGGAAATAAAGCAAGTGCAATTAATAAGAGAGAACTAGTAGTCAAAAAATGGTGGACAATGCTTCAACAATAAGAATTAAAAATAACATGATTTTCTTACTTTTAGATTCTAGTCCTAACTCCACTTTTCGACCAAAGCAAATCACTTATCTTAAATACCGATTCATAAATTTCCATGAAACCGATATTCCTAGATACTAAAGTTTCCTCTTAAGTTTGTAAACATCGAGCAATTGTACAAGCAAATCTACAGCTGAGTAAAATTCGAAGATATTTTTAAATAATTTCACCACAAGAAAGCCGATAAAGCCACTAAGAAACACGTGGTTCCTGAAAGTAAAATAAAATGAGAAAACGCAATTGGTTGGAGGATGGATAATAAATGAACAGGATCCAAAAAGACAAACGATGACAACTGATGCTGTATTTATATTTTTAGAAATTGTAGTCGACAGGAAATCTAGAAATCGGGAGAGAGTTCTACAAACGAGAATTTTTTCTAATATTGTGTAATAAGCGTCGTTACAATCGTCTGCTCCAACCAATTGTTTTGATGACCTAATTTATTACGAATGCTTTCCAATTGATAAAAGAACTAAAAAGACGAAGATTTTGTTGCGTTCGTTTTATTCTTCTCATGCTGATAGATTTTTTTTTACTCCTGTGGCAGTGGAGACTTCTGGGGTTATTGGCCCTCGTTCGATGGCGTTCCTTCCGAGGGTTGGCGTGATTGCGTCTCGATTAAGGAACGAGCCTCGCGAAACGGAATGGCACTTGCAGCGTCTCACTGGCGATGGTTCGAGGTAATGCTTTCTCCATCATTGCGGCTGGCAGAGGATAGAAAAAAATTGTTTATAGGTACTTTGTTCAAACTTTTTTTTTTCGATAAATAAATTTCTCATTGTTCAAAGTATTAAAAATGGAACCAAAATCTAAACGTTTAACCAAACTAACAAAAACACGCCTCATAGATTTAATAAGGTTATATACAACTGGTCGGAAAACCAAAGTTGTCTTTATTTTATTTATTTATTTTATTTTTTCGCTTTCATCATAACGGAAATATTCAGGTCATGAGAACGGACATTCCCACCCACTCATGGGTGGATACGTAATAGCCTGGTTAATAGTCAGACACTGCCGTCATGAAGGGTGAGGGTTATTGCTTGTCATAACATTACTGCTTTTTCTTTTTTATATGCCGTGTTCCCTCAAGACTTAGGCATGGCTCTCCACAATTTCCGACATACACATAATGCACACACTCAATTAAGCTGAAAAATCGAATCATCCTTGATAATGACTAAAGGTATAGCCGAAAGCGCTCGGAAACATAAAACATTTGGACAGTTTTTACACACCCTTTGTCCAGAAAAGAAAGCTCTTGTTCGAACACAAGAAAAATTAAATAAAAAGCTTAACCGTAGTACTTTGTCTGTCGTTTTTAATGAAACATGCATAAACGAAGGATTGCTGCCTAAATATACATCTATATATATATATATATATATAAAGGGTGTCTCAAAAATGTCTACACATTTTGAAGCTTTCTCAAGAAATAATTCAAGCAACTGCAACCAAGTGTATCTAATTTAAATGATGAACAGGAAGAGACAGTATTTATGATAACTGCATGCTCTTAAGACTTTGTCATCGGATGATTTCAAATTGATGTCCGTTAATATCCAGACATTGCTGACAATGCAACTTAATGAAATCAGACCGCACTTTCCAGCCTCGATAGAGTCCAAAAGTGATTGTTTCCCACATTTCAACCTCTCTCTATCACAGGCGAGATGTGTCAAGTCTCTCACTGCTCTATCGCTATTTCCACGGAAAGTGCTCGGATGAACTACATTCCTTGATTCCGCCAGGTCTGACCTTCACGGCTAGGACCCACCATGCCACTTACATTGTAGCAAACCCCCCACATTCCATCTGTATTTCATTGATGAGAAGTTCCAGTCAAACAGCTTTTCGTCCTGTGAACCACTGCTCTGTGAAACCGACTCCCAAGAGGATGTTTCCACCGTCACGAGAAGCTTAACCTGTTCAAGTTTAGAGTTTACCGTTACTTTCCTCTCCTATCCATACAAACTGCCTTCAGATATAACCCTCTACTCCCGGGCCTCGTACAGGGTTAAGATTACTGCTAAAAAAATCAACATTGCGGTAGTTATTTGGCTGCATTCTTGCTCTATGGAAACTTTCATGTCAGTGATTGTTGCTGGATTTGTAGCTTAAACTTTATCTTTTAATTATCCCCACAAGAAAATGTCTAAACAGGCTGAGGTCTTGTGAATGAGGAGAGTATATTTCGCAGAAAACTCGTCTTCCGATTCATCGGTTTAGTAAGATTTCATTCAGCTATGATCGTACATCACGATGGTAGTGTGATGACGCGCCATCTTACTGAAAATAAAATTCCTCATCTCCAAAAACTTCTCTAATTCTTGGTATTATAAATTGTTGCAGCATACTCAAAACATGTAAATGCGTGCAGACATTTTTCCAAGAAACCTCCCCTCTCAATCTTCAGGTTTGATCATTTTTTGTGCGTATGTGTGTGTATGTGCGTGTGTGTGTTTGTAGGATGGATAATAGTATCTGAAACAAAAGTGAAAGACAATGAAATAAAATGGAAAATTTTATCTAAGACGCGTTTTACCACGGAAGCTCTCTTTGGCTTCCTCAGTTTAAATGAAAGAAAGACAACACTGTACATTATTTACATTATTCGGACTATTGTCCTCATCTTTGTCGCCATGTTTATCACAACGTTTCGG
This sequence comes from Acanthosepion esculentum, assembly GCA_964036315.1. Lineage (NCBI taxonomy): Eukaryota > Metazoa > Mollusca > Cephalopoda > Sepiida > Sepiidae > Acanthosepion > Acanthosepion esculentum. The sequence continues at coordinate 89,481,257 of OZ038502.1, read as the reverse complement.
CCGTTGTACGCTCCGGCCTTCTTCAGGTGATTGAAATGTCGAACTGAACCCTTTATTTTGCACACTGGGGTAGACTATTCTAGTTCCACGTGCCATGTCTAATGGATGTCAGATATCAGTTATCTCCTGGTAATTACCCTCTGGACACATGGCACAGTGGATAAAGGCGTCGGTTAGATCCAGTGACAGGACCCAAAGAGTGTGAGTTCAATAACCAATTAAGGCAGTGGAGAACTTTCAGAGGGAAACGGCCGAAACGTTGTAATAAAATATGGCGAAAAAGATGAGGACAATAGTCCGAATAATGTAAATAATGTACATAATACATCATCTCAGAAATATAGACAGATACTGAAGGGCCGAAACGTTGTAATAAAATATGGCGACAAAGATGAGGACAATAGTCCGAATAATGTAAATAATGAACATAATACCTCATCTCAGAAATGTAGACAGATACTGAAGGGCCGAAACGTTGTAATAAAATATGGCGACAAAGATGAGGACAATAGTCCGAATAATGTAAATAATGTACATAATACCTCAGCTCAGAAATATTGACAGATACTGAAGGGCCGAAACGTTGTAATAAATATGGCGGCAAAGATGAGGACAATAGTCCGAATAATGTAAATAATGTACATAATACCTCATCTCAGAAATATAGACAGATACTGAAGGGCCGAAACTTTGTATTGGCGACAAAGATGAGGACAATAGTCCGAATAATGTAAATAATGTACATAATACCTCATCTCAGAAATATAGACAGATACTGAAGACAAAACTGTATGTGAGAAAAATGTCTTGAGATTTGTCTTTCTTTCATTCAAACTGAGGAAACCAAAGAGAATATCTCGACTTCATTTAATTCAAGCGGAGAACCAGATGCCATCATTTTCCTGTTGAAATTGCTAAAAGCATAAGTTATATTCTGAACCGTAACGAAGAAACATTTTAGCACCGATAGAATAACCTTCATATTTCAGTAAAATGATTATCAAAGGAAACAGGTCTGTGAAGGAAGTCAGTTTAACGGACTGTTAGAAAACAATCCATTTAAGTTGCCCTAGGTCAAGGAAATTCATGCCAATGATTCCAAACAGGTGGATCGGAAAGCGACGTCTAGTCGAATGGCCTCCTTGTGCTCAAGATTTATTAGGACTTGATTCTCTTCAATGTTTCCATTAGAAATAATTAGTCTACCGGATGTACAAGTGACGTAAGTCAGCAACACGACAAATAGAATCGATGAACTAAGTTGAAGATTCGGCATTAAACTATATGTTTGGAAATTGCATTCATTTTCAAATTATTGGTCACGAGAAAAGCATAGATTCGTGTCTTGTCCATACAACTAGAGATGGGTTAAATGGTTGACTAGACTTTATGAGTTAGTGTCTGAGTTCAAAACTGTAGAGAACGCAATAAGAAAAAATGACTTTGTATTTGCCAAGAAGTCCTGGCCATCCCCAGTCAAGAAAAAAGTAATATACAGAAAGATTTATGATGGCCTAAGTCCTCAATGGATGCTGCATTTAAAATAATTATCAACAAGTCTATGAGAAGGACAAATCCAGTGTATTATTCTTCTGTCTTTATTTTCTTATATGCAAACTCTCCGCTAAAATTCTGAAAATTTATTTACAATTAATTTTCATATTTATTTTTGTATTTTCTTTAATTTTTATCAAAAGGTATGGGTATGTTTCGTCTATTGTCCGGTTCGTACACCTCCCCGGTCATTTGAACAGGAGTAGGGGTTTATCCCTTTACTCCTGTTTAGGATTGGCTTTTCGATTTCTTCTAAAGTCTACTTCAACTCTATAATTCTAATGTCTCCTCCTAAACTCTGAAATTACATTTACTTTTTTACCTCAATAGAAATAATTTCGCCTATCGTCCGGATCATACTCCACCCTGGTCGTTTGAACAGGAATAGCGATTTATCCCTTCTTCCCTCTTTATGATTAGGTTCTAGCTTCCTTCTAAACTCTTTATCATTTTCTTTCACTCCTGGCAGTCTCTTGCATCTTAGTAGCATTATCGCCTTACTTGGGGTGAAATGATTAAAACAAAAATTCTGCTTATCCACAGATGGTCAAGAAAAGGGAATCTGTGGAAGAGCTATTACGTTCTACATCCTCAATGAACATGTCATTTGAATGGCTTTGTTTGTTTTCGTTTTAACTGTCCTACGGCATTGTAATGTTATATATCATTACTATATTTCTAATAAGCTAGCTTGCTAACTTTTGCTATTTTAGATTGAAAGAGAAGGCTGTCAAATCTGTTTGAACACATCCTACTTAACACGGAATGCAGTCAGGACGAGAAGACAGTTCGAATGCTCGCTATGCAATAAACTTTTGTGTTGATAGAGATGCACCAGATCAAGAAATTTTAACCGAAAAGAATTGTTCGAAAAATATTTATTCGAATTGTAAATTGTTTGAATAAAAATGAATCGCAAGAACAATTATAGTAAATGATAATTATTTTAAATACCTATGTTTGAAATACTTATGTCGCTTTGCTCTGAGGGAGTCAATGCTGATTTACGTAGAATTAATAACACCCTTGAAGGATGTCATAAGCCTTTTTTGCAGCAAGTGTCATCCCATCATCCGACAATATGGACATTTTTAGATGCTCTTAAAAGAGAATAGGACTTGCAAGAAATTCCTATTGCAAAAGAAAGAGCAGGTTGCCAAAATATCAAGAGTGCCAAGAAATACTGCGACGTAAATGGAAAACTTTAAAAAAAAGCTTAGTGGCATCTTTTAACGATTACTCTTCAGTACTTGACTATTTGCGTGCTGTATCATATAAATCCCGCGTGAAAATGCATTCTCGTTGCACTTTCTGTCGTCCATCATCATGACTGATGCTATCCTCCAAGAAAGTAACTGATTGCGCCTTCTCGGGTTAACATTCTCAGCTGACATGATGTGGAAAGACAATACTGAATCCATTGCTAGATCAGCTGCTAAGAAAGTTGGTTCACTGTGTTGTGTGAGACAATTTTTCTCTCCAGAATCTATCTTACATATCTATAAGTCTACCATTCCTCCATGATTAGATTATTGCTGCCACATATTGTCCGGTGCTCCTGCTATAAAAGATTCTTGATAAAATCCAAAGAAGAATCAGCAATATTATTGGTCCTGATCTGGCGTCTCGGCTTCAGTCACTTTCCCACGGCCGTAAAGTTGTTTTCCTTTTCAATAAATAGTTTCATGGTAATTGCTTAGATGAGCTCTTCGCTATGGTGCGTAGACTTCATGAATTTAAGTGTAGAACTAAACTGCCAACAAGGTCTCATCAATTTACAATTGAATTGGCTAGATGTAACCCTAAGTACAGCTAAGAGCTTCTTTTCTCGCACTTCTCGCTCGTGGAACTCAAATCCGACTACATGCTTTCCAGTTAATTTTAATCTACAAAATTTTGACAATCGTTATCTACCGTCTTCCTGATTACACTTTTATTTCTCTCGCTTCTTAGCAATGTTTCTGCTTTATTTCTGGCTTTAAATAACCTGAAAAAGTTTGATGGGCCATAAATAACAAATCAATCAATATTTTTGGAGATAATAATGATTTATTGATACAGTTCCTACTAATTAACCCTTAGCTTGTGGGGGGAGAAGAAATGGATTAATGCCTTTCTTAAGAGTATTTGCGCGTAAGTGAATACAACGAAACCGATTGGAACTGAAACTCGGCTCTCGAATCTCCAATTCCCAACTGTTATACGTTACACCACCCGCACATCCATGGTTACAACATCTGGTGTTACAATGCGGTTACCCATATATGCACTGACCAGGTTTGACGTTTTTTAACTTCACTAATTGCACATGAACCGGTGTTTCAACGTGATATGGTCGTAAGCCATACCCCCACCGCACATCCAGGCTTACAGTACCTGGTTTTCCCAAAGCGCTCACACATCTAAGAACTGGCCAAGCTCGACATTGTTTTTTAGTAATTGTACAAAAACCGGTGTTCCAACGTAATATGATCGTAAACCATACCAACAATACTCCCCAAGCGGTCACCCATCTATGTACTGACCAGGATCGACGTTGCTTAACTTCCGTGGTCGTATAAGAACTGGCGTTTCAACGTGGTATAGTCGTAAACAATACCACCAGCACATCGAAAATTACAGCACCTGGTTAACCTAAGCGGTCACCCATCTAAGTATTGACCAGGCTCGATGGTACTTAACTTTGGTGATCATACGAGAACCTGTGTTTCAACATTATAAGGCCGTCAGCTATACCACCCGCACATACAAATTTAGAGCACCTGGTTTTCCGAAGCGGTCACCCATCTAAATATTGACCAGGCTCGATGTTGCTTAACTTCGATGTTTCACGTGATATGGCCGTAAGCCGCTTGATCTATAAAGACAAAGATTCTTTTATATTATACTAATGACGAGCTCTCCAATTATGTCCCCCAAAGAAAAACACTGTGCTTGTTGTTTTCTGAAATTAAGTCTTATAGAGAAATAAACGAGCATTTATATTTTATAGTAACCCCGGGAGAACTGATTACTAGTCACTGTATTACGGAGCATCTGAAAAGACTTTGTTAATACAAGACTAACAACAGAAACAGACCAGTAAAAATTAGAGATAATTAATGTCTGCTTCTCTAAATCGCAAAATACGCCCCAGCAAGTTACTTGGTTCAGTTTTATATTTATATAAAAAGTCCCCTTAAATCGAGGCATCTAGTAAAACAAGCCAGTCGTTCTTTTTTGTAATTACCTATTTCAGCGGTCAGAATAAGGAGCTTAGTACTTGATAACTTGCACAAAAAAAAGCATTTCCTCTGATTTCTCATTGACGTCACAACTATTTGTTTCCATGTGAATCTTGTAAAATTATTTTCCTGAGAATTAAAAAAATAAATAAATACCCGGGAAATCTTTGCAAAAACATAACATGTAACTGGATCAAAAGAAAAAGACTTTAGAAACGCCAGAAACCGGATCAACTATGGATTCTGTTAAACATTGTTTTAATTTTAAAATATGTACGTGAGAATAAAAACATTCGAACAGCGATTGCTTGCTTTTGAGCGAATCCATATTTTTCCTTCGGTCATTTATGTTCACCTCTGACTACAAAGCTCATGCGAAAAAAACAGAAAAAACAACAATCGTTGTCCCATGTTAATAACATTTACACACGCAGAGAGAAAGAGAAAAGCACGCGAACGGACACAGAACGTAGGCTTTGAAGATCACAAGCAACGTGGAATTAGCAGTTTAAAATAAAATAGTGAAAAAAAACTCGCTAAAAGATGACATACAAAAGATTTAACTCCAATAAACCTTTTTGTTTTTTCTAATCTAGATTTCTTGTTAAATGTGGCGGATTACAGAAAAGCAATTCACGCATTTATAACAGACACACAACCATTTGTGTTTTTACACTATCAGCTCCCGACACCAAGCCTAATATGAGACAATAATATTTTTTTGCATAACGAAGTGTTTGGAACAATACGTTATGGCCCAAGAATATTATATTAGGCTTAGCACCCTATGTTGTTTAAGACCATGACCAACTATTTGGGCTTTGTCAAGCTTAATATTAGACTAAAATTTCACAAGCACAGCCAGGAGAGAGAGGGGTCAAAGCTGATCTTCGACAATCCTGCGCACACACGTTATGTTTCAGTATCCACAGAAATATCAGTAAAGAATTGTCGAAGATTAAATTTGACACCACTCTCTCCTGGTTATGCTTGAAATTTAATTAACTTCAACAACACTCATTAACAAGTGTCAAAATAACAATTTTTATTCATGACACGATGACTGATTAAGGTCATGAATACATAAACAAAAGAAGATTCCCCGTATAAAGAATTCTTCACCTGGGTGGAAGACGTTGACTGGCAACTGTAGTTATGTCTAAACAGCCCAGAGTCGTTCAACTATTTAAATAAAAGCAGCTGATCAAAGGAGTTTAAAAACGGCGCAAAGAACAGGACTTTAGCTGATTGAGGCACGACGGTCGTCCGACAGGTAGAGTGTTGAATTGCGATCGCAGTTATGAGTAAACAGCCCGGAGTCGTTAATTCACAATTATTCGGTTGTTACACATGAAATAACGCATTTTTTGGTTGGTTTTTGACCCGATCGTCTAACGAAGTAACCTCTTTAGTATATAAAAAAAATCTTGGCTTATTCCTGACTCTTCTTTTTACCAGATAATTTTTCTTTCAATATATTGTTACTTACAATGAAAATGATTACAATGAAACAATGTCGAGTAATCTTACTATATGTGTACACACTGGAATAAAGAACCATTTTTTGCATCGAATTGTTTAATGCGATGGGAAATGGATACTCTTTGACAAGAGTAAGAGAGTAGGTCAATGGTTAGATGCAAGGGAATCATCAAAACAATAACCAAAATCTCCACTGCGCCCTAAAATACAGTAAACAAATGGTTAGTGTATGGTGGCATTTCAAAGGGGTTATTCATTATTCATTCATGCTTCAAGGGAAAACAATAACAGCGACCTCGTACTGTGGAGAAATTGAGTGTATGCACGAAAAATTGAAAAGGAAACATCCTAAATTTGTGAATTGGGATGACCCAATTTTGCTGCATGACAGCGCACGGTCTCAGGCTTCTCAATCACCTGTCCAAAAGCTGCATAGCCTGAATTATGAAAATTTGCCTAATCTTCCATATTCACCTGATATCTCTCCATATCTCTCCTACTGATTATCACTTATTTAAGAATTTTGAGCTTTTCATGCACAATAAAACATTCTCCAATAAGGAAGAAGTAATCGAAGCATTTGAACTGTTTATTGCATCAAAAGATGAGAATGTTTTTTAAAGATGGGATCAAGAATTTAGAGGTACGTTGGAGAACAGTTATTCATCAATACGGCGCCTATTTCAACTGAACAAATTAGTTATTTAACATTTCAGAAGCGTGTTATTCATTTCCTATAAATTGCGTCATTTCATGTGTGACAACCTAATACCATGACATAGCGTATTAAGACTTTGCTTCGTGAATTTTGTGACATAATAATTGTGAGTTCGATCTCTGGGCCGGTTAGTGTGTACTCGGCATATCTGTGGAAACGGGCGAGTCATAACTGAGACGTAATAAAATAAGAGAGAAAGATATCCACATACGTGGGCAGGGCAACGAGAACAATGTACACCCCCCCCCCCGTAGATTAAATAAAACGTTGTGTAAAAGTTGGCTCTCTGTATCGTGTCAGAAAGTTTTTTCTCGTCTCAGGCCATCCTTCAAATCTATAAATCAACCATCCGTCCTTGCATGGAATATTGCTGTCATATACGTTCTGGTTCCCCCGCTGTACGTCTCGCTGTCCTTGACAAAATCCACAGACGAATAAGCAAAATGATAGGTCCTGATCTGGCAGCCAGTCTACAATCTCTATCTCACAGACGTGCCGTGGCCTCCCTCTGTCTCTACAAATATTTGTAGCAACTGTTCCGACTAGCTACGTTCGCTGGTTCCCGGGCTACATAATTTTAAGCGTGCTACCAGACTGGCATCTCGGTCCCACCCTTTGATTGTCAAAACGGTTAAATGTAACCATCTCTTCTCAAACAGCTTCTTCTCCCGCACTTCCCGTCTTTGACACTCCCCTCCGCTTACTTGCTTCCCCGATGACTTTAATTTTCAAATATTCAAGTGTAATGTCAATCGACATCTGACTCCCTGATCTTCTTCCCCGTCCTTCTCTTCAATCTTTCCTCAAACACGCTTCTTTACTCTTGTTCTCAATCCGCTGTAACACCTTGCGTGCTAGTGGCACTCCTGTCTTGCTCGGGGTGAATTGCCTTAAAAAAAATGATGAGGTCAATAGTGCGGACGTAAATAATGAGAACTCCAAATTCCGGAAATTCAGACAGACATCCATACCGTGATTAAAGGATACAGACAACAAAGAGGAAATCGCTAAATCTCTCAGGTGTAAAATAATTGTTTATTCACCTCCGCTTTTCATCAATTAATATCAGCGTATCGGGGGTTGGGTGTGGTTTTGCGGTTTTCTTCGAACGAGAACCCCCTTCACGCGATGATGTGAGAAACTCGTTGCCCTTTACTTCTGGAATGAGCGCTTATATATCCTCCTGTCGTCTGGTTGTCCCATGTGTGCACAACCCAAGTACTGCTGGTGCAACAACCTGTTTACATGTGGTGAACAGCTACGATGCCTCTGTGAGTCTATGAGGACAACTTTCAGGTTAAGCCGCTGATGCACGTGACTTGATGAAAAGTCATTTTTGGTTTCATTTGGGGTGATCCCAGTGTATATTGGGACGAACTTCTCTAGAACAAAGTCTCTTTATAGGCATTAAATTCGATTCTGTTTCTGTTATTTCTTGGCGTGAATAATATACTACATACACGTTCAGTAAGTGATTGTAATCTGCTCATTACTGCCAGAGCGAAGAGTAGCAGTGAGAAAAGAGACGGGGGCGCAGATAGCAGAGGTCAGCATCGGCACCCACAGATAGAGAGACTGCTTTTACATGCAGCAATTGTAATAGAACCCACCATTCTGAGTTCGGGGTGTAAAATCACAACAGGCGATGCAGCCCAACCAAAAAGTAGACCAACTCCTGGCACATACTCCATTGTTTTACGAAACCGAAGGAGGCTAGCAATTTTTAAAATTAAATTTTTTCTAGGTATTTTTATAATTTCAAATAAACTTGTGTAATATATTTAAAACAAGTTGGATTGATGTCATAAACACGCCCCTGGTCTTTTGAACAGGGCTAGAGCCTTGTCCCGTGATTGCTGTTCAGGGTTGCGTTTCTAGTTCTTTTCATTCTCTCCCCCACCAGTAGAACCTTAGTGGCATTATCGCCTTGCTTGGGGTGAATTATGGCCTACCGTCGGATACACAATCCTCCACAGTCTTTTGAACAGGAGTAGAGGTTTATCCCTTGTTTCCTGTTTAGGATTGCGTTTCCGGTTCCTTCTAAAGTCTGTTTCGTCTGCTTCAGCTCTGTACTCTTAACGGCTCTGCCTGAACTCTGAAATTTTATTCAATAACTATTTATTTCAACTTTTTTCTCTGCTCCATCAATAGGAGTAGATAGGTGCGCCTATCGTCCAGTTCACTTCCCGATCTTTTGAACAGGAGTAGAATTTTCGTTCATTTTTCCTGTTTACGATTAGGTTTTCCGGTTCCTTCTAAGGCCTTTTCCTTATCTAACCCTCTAACTTGAGTGGCTCTTGTACCGAAGGAATATCATTGTAAAAAAGCTCAGTGCTGTATACTTGGTAGAACGAGAGCAGAGCAAGTAATCAAGTCAAATGATTTATGTATACATATTTTAGTAAATGAATGATTAATGGATTGTTCCTGACACAAGAAACATTCCAAACATCTACACTTATAACAGAAGAACTCCAACCAATTTATTGCAGCAACCAAGAAATTTTGATATTTCAACCAAATACAAAATAGTTTACAATGTAGTTAAAGTTCAAAGTGTGAATAAATAAAATATGAACCGACTTTGATAGATAGATAGATAGATAGATAGGGACAGACTGAGATAGATAGATAGATAGATAGATAGATAGATAGATAGATAGATAGATAGATAGATAGATAGATAGATAGATAAATCTTCTAATATTTGGCAATATCCACCACTGTGTCAGTAGATATTTAATGTAGTTATACATTAAATGAAACGAATTCATCCATAACTGTGATCTAGCAAATGCCACACTTATTAAAAGAGAAAGTAACTTACTTAGAAAGAAAATTCTCGAAAGTGCTGCTATTGAATCTTATGAAAATATAAATCTGCGCCCCAGATTTTTTTCCAATATCTCCTTTCCTGAAAGAATTATTACCATCCCAAGCCAAGATAAATGACTACAAAAAAAGTTAAAAAATTTAAAAAAAAAAAGACGGTTAAATTCACAACCTCATGTTATTCAAATTATATAACACGTAAATCAATCGCAAACAAAAATAATTTAAATACTAATTTGCATAATAAAATTCCAGAATATCACTTACTCCCTTTCGTTTATTACAAATTGAATTGAGTCACTTCGTGTGTACCATAGTTCGCCTGACTTTTCAGCTAACTTATGAATATTCGTTTCTAAACTTAAAAAAATTAAAATCCATTAACATTTTTCTGTTGTAAATAATTAATTGTTACAAAATAAAATGCTTATATTTGCTTTGATAAAGTCCCTCAGAGGAAGAAATGCGTCGGCTAAGATAAGTTTATTCATATTTACTATACATAACACCGGTACAAAAACAAAGATAAAAAAATTGGTAGATAGATATAAATAGTTAAAGATATGCGTATACTTAGATAGATAGATAGATAGATAGATAGATAGATAGATAGATAGATAGATAGATAGAAAAAAAGAAAGAAAGAAAGAAAGAAGCAGAAAGAGATAGATAGATAGATAGATAGATAGATAGATAGAAAGAAAGAAAGAAAGAAAGAAAAGAAGAAAGAAAGAAGCAGAAAAAGATAGATAGATAGATAGATAGATAGATAGATAGAAGCAGAAAGAAAGAAGCAGAAAAAGATAGATAGATAGATAGATAGATAGATAGATAGATAGATAGATAGAAAGAAAGAAGCAGAAAGAGATAGATAGATAGATAGATAGATAGATAGATAGATAGATAGATAGATAGATAGATAGATAGATGATAGATAGATAGATAGAAGCAGAAAGAGATAGATAGATAGATAGATAGATAGATAGATAGATAGATAGATAGAAAGAAAGAAAGAAGCAGAAATAGATAGATAGATAGATAGATAGATAGATAGATAGATAGATAGATAGATAGATAGATAGATTGTCTAATATTTGGCAATGCCTGCTACTGTGTCAGTAGATATTTACTCGGTTTAACGCATGTTCAAGTTAGATGTTCAATGTCATATTCCCTCGCAAACGATTGGCCAACAATTCTATTATTCCTCTCCGCGCATTTATGTGTTGGTCAAACACGGGAAGCTTTATAGTGCAACTGAGAAAAATCTGGGCGTTAGTCATGCGGAAATTCCAAAGATTAAAATGTCGATGCGAATTGATATTTTACGCCCCCATCGTATCCCAGACCCTCATCGTAACTCGACCTTCATAACTCAGTTATTCAATTGTCTGACAAGATTTACACGTCTGTGGGTGGGGTTTTAAAAATATGAGCACGGTGACCTAATCCTTTGTGAATGTTTGTGATGGATAATAATATTTGCTGGGAAAAAAACTGAAACCAGTCTTTATAATGTGACCCCGAACTCTTATTAAATTTGGAGACCAGTTTGCTTATCACTACATCCACGTCGGGATATTTAGAATATTCAACCGACCTAAAAATAAAATATCTTAAAAGATATTCAGGTAGTGTAACGTATATCAGCCTATAAAGTGGAATCTGCGAACCGGGTTCAAATACCAGCCTAGTCTGTTGCATTCACTTTCTCACTAATGCATCTAAAAAAAACTTGAAACCCTCTCTACTCACCACAAGTCTAGAGTTAAACAGCAGAGTAGACTGGGTTCTCTAGCCTTGAGTGGAAACCAGTTTAAAAGAAGGTAAAATTCTAAATTCTAATTCTGGTAACCACTCCTCACTCTTTTTCCAAGAATGCGTGGCAGCGCAAAACTCGCAAGCCTATCGCTAATTTCCACGGCAGATGTTCAAAGGAACTTCATTCTTTAGTTCCACCAGCTCAAACCTTTACAGCTAAAAGTCACCTTGTTACGCCTACGGAGTTGAATCAGCCTCATTCCCTCCGTATTCCTTTGCTAAGAAGGGCACTCCAATCCAAAGGTTTTTTCCAAGAACCACTACTTTATACAACAATCTCCTGTGTAGTCCCAGAACACAGTAATCATGAAGTCTTCGTGTCGCGCTAATTGTTATTTATCCACCATATCTTCGAATTATCACTTCACAATTCTTCCTATTACTTTCATATCACACATCTCATTCAGTATCTCTCTACCTTGAGTAGCTCTTGGGCCTTTTATTAGGTGAACTTTAATAAACAAATTAAAATCAGAGATAATAAATAAAAGGAATCATGACCGCCCACGTCCAGAAGGGATCCAATATTTAGAAAAAAAAAACAGAAAATCCCATTCACGAAACACTTCGTCAGGATCGAACTTGCTATTGCTCCCTTAACAGAGCAGCATACTATCGACAGTGAATGCAAAAGAAATATATATTTTGTTTACCAGATAGGGTATTTATTGTATAAAATAAATTCATTTTTCATTATGAGGTTATAGTCTCACTGATGTACCTAAGTACTTGTAAAATCTCTCTAACATTATGCAAAATATTCATATGTAGCACATCTTAGTCAAAGTAGACCTATCGGATGCCTCTCCAGGTCAGACTTCAGTCGATATCCTCCTACATGAAGGCTCGCCTTGGTCACGGAGATGTGGTCGTTGATTCCATCGGGGGGTGGGGGACCTTCCACCCATACCGTTGACTTCTGTCTAGAGATCCCCTCGACCCAGCGATTCCCTGTCATCACTGCCATAGATACGCTGTCCGCTTAGTCCCATGTATAGATACAGACTGAATCAAGCCAGAACATACTCTGTCGTTAGACAGAAGAGGCAAGCAGCCGGGGGGAAAAAGGAGGTGATAAATGTCACTGAGTAGACTGGAAAAGAGACTCGGCCATTAGCACTAAACTGAGACAAAAGCAAAGAAGTTGTCAGGCGCTCAGATGCGCAGAAAACCCTATGATTATGATGATGATGAGGAGGAGGAGGAGGAGGAGGAGGAGGCTTCTGGTAAATACTGCAACAGTCTACTAAAATTTCCTTCAGAATCTGATAGAACGGTTTTGAGAATATTTGCAATATTCTTAACATTAATTTTCAATTGCACCTTCATGCAAATGTTTATACAAATTTAGCCCAAAACAATTCAAATATTATTTAAATCGTTATTAATGGCTTCTACAACGGACATTAAGAAATTAGCTTTCACTTAAAGCTTAAAAATATATACGTAGAATGTTACAAAAATTAAGCAATAAATTTCAAAACTTTTAACCATAAAATGATTTTAGAATATAATATAAAAATAATTTCGTAAATTTTGCTTCGGAATTTTCTTTAATTTGCAGTTGATCGTTTTACACTGAAGTGATTTTAACGTTTCTCTGTATCTTATCAAAATCTCACTTGGAACCTAAAAATAAAGGGGAAAAATCTCCGCTTTCGAAAAGGGAATCTGAGAGTTGTAAACTCAATACATTTTTATTTATTTTACTGTTTCTCTGTTTTCTTCGTTTGTTACTCTAATCCTGGATATCGTCTGATTCATTGAAATTCCTGACAGCCTGCCTAACACGATCAAGTAATCTGTGAAAATGGTGGAACTCGTTCTCTTTTTATCATCATTTTCATTTGAAGACTTCGTATTAATTTCCTGTAACCTTGCAAATTCCAAAAATAAAATAGATGGTTATTTTATCAATACATCCGATTTGTAAATCAGTTTTGTAAATTAATGCTAGTTGCTTAAATTAAATCCAACACTGTCAAGAAAAGGTTTTATTATATTATATTACTTCGAAGTAAATATACAGACAGGAAATTACTAGCCTAGAAATATAATCCTAACTTGAGTTTTATATATTTACGAAATTTGCCATAATTTAAGAAGCTGAATCGATAAAAATAAAGGTGGGAAGATTATGTTGACCTACTCCTTCTAATGGTGACGGACTGCTTGCCGTGAAAATTCAACATTTGGATTCCTATTTTTTTTATGTCGAAACCGACCTCTGATTCAAATGGGAAAATCTTCTATGTTGATTTCAAAGCAACTATAAGCTCATAAACTTGGAACAAGTGGCAAGAGTTACGAATCTGCCACCTAAACAACAAACGTTACACAATTAAAATCCTTCCATTAAATGGCCAACTGATTGGCCAGGTGTTGGATGCGAAGTATTGGCGCTTTGACGGGCAGATTCTCAAGATAGTTATGTATCCAGAGGGAGAGCGCCTGCAGCTTTATCAAAAGGTGCTCTGGAAAATAGTTCAAGAGAAAACATAAGCATATTAATTCCAGTTAGGCGGGTGGGTTGCAGATTTGGTGAGTGTTCGACTATCACCTTTTAGTGTCACTTGATGGTTATGTCTCGGTTCCAACTAAAAGAGCTATGAAATCCAGTCTAAGAGAAGAAAGCCTCTGAATTCAACATAATCGGGTTTGCTGGTATCGATCGCAAAGTGGCTTCCCTTCGACTATCAGTATTTAGTATTTCATGATGGATATGTGGATATGTCTTCATAATGAGAAGGGTCTATGGTTCTACTTAAAAGGGCGATGTCAGCCACTATTAGAAAAGAAAGCTCTGAATTCAAAATAAATGGGTGTATTGATGTCGATCTCAGAGTGGTGGCCCTTTTACTAACAGTTTTTAGCTTCTCGTGATAGAGAATGCCTCGATCTTGTAAAGTGCTGCAGCAAAACAATTACAATACGCTGTAATTTCTTTTTATATATAATATGTACATTATGTTTTATTCGAGTTGGCACCAGAAACTAGACTGGACATCTTGCAACTCTGTAGTTGTATCATGCAACGGCTGTCGACGTTCAGTGTTCAAAAACTGTTATTCACAATGCAGTAAAAGATATACTACATAAGTTAATGATCGTTTCAATAGACCCAGATCTGAACAACAGAAAACACAATCCTGCTATGAATGGATAGCTTCGATGGCACTTTTTTAATCCTTTCACTCCAAGCAAGGCAATAAAGACGGTAAGATGCAAGGGGTTGCTAGGTGTTGCAGAATATGAGGGAAAAGACATTATTAAGGAGAGAGAACAGAAATTCAGAAGACAGAAGATGACGATTGTCATTGTATATAGTTTTTAAAAATTAAAGTAGACAAGGGAGGAAGAAGCCGGAGGAGAGTTCCACAAGCGAGAAGTGCGAAGGAAGAAACTATTAGCACAGAAATTACGGTTACATGAAGCCATTTCAACTATAAAATGATGAGATCTTGCCGCCAATTCATAAAGTTAAATTACTATCGAGAAAATTTCACGAGAACAATTACGATGAAAGTATTTATAGAAAAGGCAGGGGGAAGCTATTTAGAGAAAGTAGAGAAAGTGACTGAAACCGAGATGCCAGATCAGGATCAATAACATTGCAGATTCTTTTTTGGGTTTTATCAAGATTTTCTAAATATATAGCAGGAGGACCATGCCATATGTGGCAACAATGTTCAAAGTAAGGATGAATGGTAGACTTATCAATATGTACGACAGATTCTGGTGAACCAACTTTCCGGGCAGTCAACCTAGTAATTGATTCAATATAATCTTTCCGCTTCATGTCAGCGGAAAATATTAGCCCCAAAAGGAGAAATGAGTCACCCTCCTGTAGGTTAGCCTCGGCCATCCTGATGGATGGCAACAGGGTTCTCTAAGACAGTTGAAAGGGAGTAGTTTCGTTTCGGGGGCGTTAAAATGAACAAGCCATTCCTTGACAACAGATTGTAGCTCCTTTTTTTTCCGATCAGCTGTCAATTTGGACATGTACGTTATTGAATAGGAGACATGATGGAGTAATTGATAACAGCTCGGATTGAGATTAGGAGAGCCGAGTTCGCATTCCAGTCGAATCCATTACATTCACTTACGCACTAATGCCCTAGGGAAAGGTATGAATCCTCTTCTTCTAAAAGCTATAGGTAAATAGCAGGACAGATCGGGTTCTTTGGATGCCAACTGGCACACTGCGGAAAGAAATGCCAACCTACTGCAGGAAAAAATCTGCCTCAAGGAACATAATCGCCACTGCACATAACTGGCTGATATAAAACAAGAGCCTCTTCGTCACACACTGCCTGCCTCTATGCAATGTATATTCTTATGTCTGAGGCTTACGTGACTTTTTCTATTTAATGTCAATTGCTTGATTTGGTATAGCGCCATATCAATATCTATGGATTATTTAGCATCAAAATATAAATATTTTGAACTAAATTTGATTCCTCCAACTACAGATAATTTCTACATAATTTTGATATTTTCAGGGCAAACGTATGTTTTTTAGATATATATTTTGTTGATGATAAAATGTATTGTTGGTCATTTTTTAATGTATTGCTAGTAATTTCACTACAAAAATATATTGCTGGTAATTTATTTATAAAAATGTATTGCTGGTAATTTTATTTGTATTTTTATACGTTTTAGTGTTGTATTGTTCGTTACTTTGCTATAAAAATGTATTGTTGGTCATCTTTCATCCCTATCTGCTCTCGCTCCAAATCTTCTGTAACCCCCTTGCCTTGATCGATCCACTATCTTTCTCCACATCCTCTCCTTTACCACTCCTATCTGCTCTTCCTCCAAACCTTCTGTAACCCCTTGCGTGCTAGTGGCCTCCAGCCTTGCTTGGGGTGATAAGCTTAAAAAAAATTACTATAAGGATGTATACTTGGGAATTTTATTATAAAATATATTGTTGGCAATTTTACTATAAAAATGTACAGTTGACTTTTGTTTGTGGGGTTCACTATTTGCCCATAGCTGGGACCCTAACAGGTGCTACCACACCGGGTCAGAGTTGACCTGGGAACAACAGCAATTAAGAGGTGGTTCCACACTCCTCATAACCTCCAATCTCCCGATCAGATGCCCTGCTGCCGGATGTAATTTATCGTCATATCCAAGACGGTGTTATTATATCCGATTACAAGCACACACATAAAATTAGACTTTGAAATAATACTTCCCCAGACAATAAAAAATATTTCTATTAAATGAAAAGTTTGTGTTACAACGAATAATAATAAATGAATCCTTTCAAATTAAAATGAATAAATTATGTTTAGAAAACTTTGAAACTCTTCTCGGCTGAACAATAAAATTATACAGTTGTAAACAAGAAAAAAAACACACGTTTTTTTTAAATCCTAACAAATCAGATAATTAGACAATTTTATTAAATTTTACAGAAATTATTCGGTTATAAATTAAATTATTTTTTTAACATTTTTTAAAAAAATTGTTGAAATATTTTTAGGCCACTCATTCCAAAAATAGAAATGCACAGAAAAAATACAAACACACTCAGGTAAAATGAAATTGAAGTGAACATCTTCGTTGCAAAGGTTATTTTTCCCTTTCTGTTTGATAACAACCCTTGGATAACAGGTATATAAAATGTATAATGAATTGTGCGGCACTTTGAAATAATAAAGTATATATATATATATATATATATATATATATATATATATATATATAGAGAGAGAGAGAGAGAGAGAGAGAGAGAGATAGATAGATAGATAGATAGATAGATAGATAGATAGATAGATAGATAGATAGATAGATATCAGAGAACGAGTGATTGGCTGAGGATGACGAAGAGATTGACACCAAGTAATTAAAAATAGTCTAACATCAAAATTTGGTTATTCTACGCACACATCGTCAGAAAATATTGATCTATCAAATGAAAAGTTTGCGACGATGCGATGAATAATGATGAATGAAGCGTTTCAAATTAAAATGAATAAAACGCTCGCGTTAGAAAAAATATATTTTGAAAACTTTGAAATGGGTAACCTTTTGTGCCTAGACTGATTTAAATGGATGAATGAAAAAACAGCGAGACATTTTCTCTTAATGAAGCATTGTTCCTTTTGATAGATGCAAAAACTGAAAGCGTCTTTTAAATGGAAGAAAAACGTAGAAAATCTTATTGATAAATCATACGGTAACAATCATAAGAGAATAACAAAACAATTCATTTTGAAGTCATTGTTAAAATTCGTCGGCATGATTGCGCCAGCGTTTTTATACGTTTCTCTATATGTATGTTCTACCTGTTTATGTATGGCACGGGAATTTGAGAAGAAGAAGAAGAAGAAGAAGAAGAAGAAGAAGAAGAAGAAGAAGAAGAAGAAGAAGAAGGATGATGATGATGATGATGATGATGATGATGATGATGATGATGATACTTCTTATTGGAAGTTCGTTTTGACGTTCCTTACTTAAAACCGACTATAACAAATATATTAACAAAATATTAATACAAAAGAAGCGAACACCTTCTTCTTCTATGTACTGTGTCCCTTGATGTCGTTGACATTGATAGCTCTCCACAACATCCTATCCCTTACAATCCTTAGAAGCAGTTGTCGTTTTGTCAAGCCTCCCATTCCCCGTTTACACAAGCTATCGGTAAGGTGGTCCACAGCCTTACCCTATCCCTTTTGCCTTCGATATTCCCTGCGAGCGTCAAGTTCTCCAAACCATCTTTCCTCACTATGCGTCCAATTTATTTTATCTGTCTCTTTCAGATTTTCCTCGTTGCTTCCTCCTTCCGTTCATAGAATTCTCAGCATCCCAACAGGTTTTGGATTCAAAGCTGCCGTTCTCTTAGATTAGTTACTAACTAAAACTACAGAACTCGGTCTACTGTGCTATTAAACGTATAGCTGGGGGCATCGGTACATATAATTCACAAACACTTTGGTCATTCTCCAACACCATAAAAGATTTTCAACAAAAATAATAATAAGGTAAGCTATAGTTTCACAAAAACATAAATAATTATATAAATACATTAAGCAAGCTCCCAAACAAAACACAAAATAATAATCCTACTAAAACTCAATGCATCTGCTGTAAAAACGTAACCTGCTCATTAAATGGCCAGTGCATGCCTGAAGGCATCATATACAGAGCTGAGATCAATTCAGACGATGATGTTAAATATTACTTTGGATCCGCCACGACCAGCTGGAAATCGCGTTTTTACCACCACAAAATGACATTGAGCAATATCAAATACAAAAACTCTACAACACTTTCAAAGTATGTTTGGCGATTAAAAACAACCGTAGAAACCCAACCATTAACTGAGAGATAATTGCGAAAGCTAAGCAATACAATGGAGAGGGAGACAGATGTAACTCGTGTTTGTTGGAGAAGCTTATTTTTAAAACAATTAAATAGTTCTAACTTGCTGAAAAAGAGAAGTTAATTCATGTGTACATGTATCCCTAAATGCAAGTATCTGCTCAAACACATTGACATCGATTAAAAGAGATTACAAAATAGATTTTACGAATATTAATATAATATGCAACTACTTTTAATATTCTTACAACCCATCATTAATAACATTTCTTATATATTTATACACACATACAATCCAATATTACTGTACTCGATTAATTTATTGCGTATGTATATATAATTTCACCTTTATAAGTATAACGCTTGGTTCCAAACACATTAGATAAATAGTCTCGAACTATTATTTTTATTTGCACCTCTATATTATATTTACACCATGAGTACTAGTTTAATATATTTGCTATAAGTATGCTATTTTATGCAAAAAAGACAGTTATCCCCTTGATATTTTGTTAAATTTAAATTTAAATAATTTTTTTTAATTCGTTGCCTTTGGAACTTAAGAATTTGAATGATATAAATTATTGATAATTATTTCTCATATTTTAGACTACAATAATTAAATAAACAAGTTTTAATATACAATTTTGACTCATCTCCACGAGAATGCGAACTCCATAACAGTCAGAATATATTCCGCACCTGAAGATTGCAAGAATATATGTATATACAAGGTAACCAAAAAAGTTCTGTCCGTTTTTAAAGGAAAAAAGAAAACGCTTCACAGTATGTGTAACTTATATTTAGTCTTCGAAGTAATCGCCATCGGCATCCAGCACCTTCTGCCAACGTGTCTCCAGCTGTTCAATGCCCTTGCGGTAGAACTCGGGGGGTTTTGACGCAAAGAAGTCCGTGAGCGCTTTCCGCAAGTCTGCTTCATTGGTGAAGGATTTCCCATGAAGATGATTATCCAGGGAGTGGAAGAGGTGGTAATCGGATGGCGCAAGGTCAGATGAATAAGGTGGATGGCACAAAGTCTCCCACCCAAGTTTCTGTATGGTATCCCTGACCACTCGCGCGACATGCGGCCTGGCGTTGTCCTGGAGGAAAAGCACACCTTTGTGATTCACCAGTGCTGGCTTCTTCTGGCGCAATGCCTGTTGCACATGTTTCAATTACTGTGAGTATAGGCCTCCAGTGACCGTTTGGCCCGTTCGAAGCAGTTCATAATGAACCACTTAACGACCTGTCCACCAGACACAAAGCATAATCTTGCGTGAGTGCATAGGCCGTCTTGCGGTGTGAGGGACAGCATCCTGAGGAGACAACTAATGTCTGGAACGCTTGGGAGTTTCGTACAGAACCCACTTTACATCACTGGTAAGCACTCGATTGAATAAGGATGCGGTACGGTGGCGAGAAAGCAGCGATACGCAGGCTGCCACTCGTTGTCCCTTGTGGACCTCCAACAGCGTTTGTGGAACCCACTTGCTCAGTTTGTACGTCTTACCTTGGCGGTGCAGGTGAAGTCTAACTGTTTCATCAGAAACGTTGAACTGTCTTGCAAGTTCACAATACGTTAGACTACTGTCCTCTTCAATGGCCGCCTTCAGGACTCCGTCATTCAAGACCTGTTGTCGTCCACTGCGAGGCTCATCATGGAGAGACAAATCTCGTGACTTGAATTTTCGAAACCAACGCCTTGCAGTACGTTCATCCACAGCACTATCTCCAAACACTTGACATATGCGGCGACTTGATGCAGCTGCTGATAAGCCCACTTTGAAGTCGTAAAGCAAACAGACCCGAACGAGATCTCTAGACACTTCCATCCTTCTCACAGCTGTCCGGCTTATAACTGATGGCCGGGAACGATGCGCGTGTTTTTTATAATGTCTGATGTTCCTACTTCCGGCTGTCCGAATTTGAAAACAATTGCTATACACATTTCGTATATATTTCAACTTCATTCAATGACTAATCAAAAAACGGACAGAACATTTTTGGTTACCTTATATATATATATATATATATATATATATATATATATATATATATATACACGTGTATCATTCTGCGTGCGTGTGATTATGGGTGTATTAGCCCCTAGCTTCTAAGGAAAGAGATATATTTCGAAGGGTAATTGTTCGAAAGTGACCACAAAGGCCTCAGTTGGAATTTGAACTGGACGGGACAATCACAGTTTCCTCGCTGAAAACCCATAGATTGATAGATAGATAGATAGATACGGACAGACTGAGATAGATAGATAGATAGATAGATAGATAGATAGATAGATAGATAGATAGATAGATACGGACAGACTGAGATAGATAGATAGATAGATAGATAGATAGATAGATAGATAGATAGATAGATAGATAGATAGATAGATAGATAGATACGGACAGACTGAGATAGATAGATAGATAGATAGATAGATAGATAGATAGATAGATAGATAGATACGGACAGACTGAGATAGATAGATAGATAGATAGATAGATAGATAGATAGATAGATAGATAGATAGATAGATAGATACGGACAGACTGAGATAGATAGATAGATAGATAGATAGATAGATAGATAGATAGATAGATAGATAGATAGATAGATAGATAGATATCAGTAGTCTAGAATCTATTACTCTTGAAACGTTCTCCAGATATCTTTGCACTTTGCGAAACTAATTTAAATTCTTTTATCGGTGCCAATGAAGTCTCTTCTGTAGAATATCTTCCTCCTTGTTGAAAAGATTTTAGGATACATATGCATGGCCTTGATGTTTATATGCAAGAAAAATCTCCCATCTTTCGTCATTGCACTATGTTAGCTCTTTTTCTTTTATCGCTCTGCATCTTGGAACAGTAGTATATTAAACAAAATTTCTGAAAATATAGAAATGACTATCTCCACATTCAACTGCAAAAGATTTGTGCTTAGTGATTTTAATGCTCATCACGTGTTGTAGGAAACGAACTGATAAGCCTGAGTATACAAAAAACTGATACACCTCTTGTAAATGGACTGTTCCAGTAGGAATATAAGCATCTATGGTGTTTGCTCGGGTAAATACTGGCTTTCTTTCCACTGGTTACCTGATGATCAGGTATTTAGGCAGCTGGAGCTGACCACTTGCTTAGACTTTGTCGAACTCTCTGCCCTCGGGCAGAGAGGAACCCGGACGAGTCTATGCCGAAGGGCAGAGTCTCCTCCGGGGTGTTAGACCGACCCGACCCGTTTATGCGGGGTCTACGGGGAATTTTTGGCCGAACCTACGGACTCGAATTGCCCCACATTAAATTCGGCATTGTGCCACTACCTACCTCGTGCGGAGGTCGGTAAATATTACTGGCTTGATTTCCAGCTTAGGCTTGAGCAAGCATAAAGACGTCGAACTAGCTTCTTGCGGGCAAAGAGAAATCCAGACGAGGTTATGAAAACGGGCAGTCTCTCGTTTGGGAAGGTAGACAAATCCAACCCCGTGTATGCGGGGCCTTCGGGGAGTTTTTGCCCGAGCCTACGGGCTCGGGTCGCCCCACATAAAAATTGACCTTGTGGGGAGGTCAGGTAAATACCGGCCTGCTTTCCAGCTTCCGACGAACTTGTAAATATCTATTTGTATTGTTCTTGTTTAAAATAAAACCTTATACTTTTTAAGTTGCCGTTCTAGTTGATATTTTCAATAACCACCCCGGACTATATTACAAAACTGGCTACGAGTTAATTGGAAACGACAATTCAACTTGATATGAAGCGGCTAGTTCTTCAAGTTAACAGCGGACATTTTTTTGGTTTTCTTCTTCAAGCAAAAAAACACTTGGCTTTTCGCATATTCAAACGATTTTTTTTTTTACCTTTTTCTTTCAAAGTAAGATTTTTTTCTCCGTGAAAATAATTAACCGAAATTTGATACGGCTATTTTGAAAAAAAAAAAAAAAAAAGCAAATATAGACTATTGTTCTCGTGACAAATTGCATTGACGGAAGAAAGACTTCGCTCGTAAGACAACCACTTGGAGATTTTGAAAAAAATTGTTTTCCTAACGAAGTTGTTTTTGGAAATGGATGAATTATTGACAGTAATGAAGGCTTTTGTGGAAAACCAGAAATTACAACAAGAACAGGAAATTAAACAAAATAAAATGTTTGCGCGTATCTTAACGCAACATTCTACATTAGTGGAAGCTTTGATACAAAATAAACCGAGCGAACACAACTCGAGTTTTGTCACAGCTGAAGCTATTTCAGATTCTATTACTAAATTTAAATATTGTCCAGAAGATGGTATTGCGTTTACATCGTATTTTAGAAGATATGCAGACCTATTCAAATGGGAGTGTGAAAAGTGGACGGACGAAAAGAATGTAAGGTTACTTTTGCAAAAATGAGGTCCAGACGAAAATAAATACGAGAATTTATACTTCCGAGAAAAACTAGTGAAATTTCTAAGAAACAGTAAATATATTGTCTTGCATTTTTGGCGAGAGAAGCTCCTTATTTCATACTCGCTACAATTTTTTAAAATACTGTTAATATTGTTAAAATATTGCTGGAAATGTGAATCTAAATTGTGATTGTTTTTTGTTGCATGAACTAAATTCTGACCGGTCCAAATGTTTAATTTTTGTTCAAGGTCTTAGTTCAACAAAAGATAACGACATCCGCTCACGAATACTGACTAAGCTAGAGCCGGAACTTTATATAACACTTCAGAAAGTTACTGAAGAATGACGAAATTGTAAATTTGAAACAAGATATCACAAAAATAGAAGAAAACATTTCAAACATACATTCTGTTCGTTCTAAAATACGACAGAAGAATATTAAAAACACTGTTAGGAATCAAGTCCATGTTTTGGTTGCAGTGGAATACATTCCAAAAATTAATTTTTTTCCGTAATAAAAGTTGTTTTCTTTGCAGAAATACAGGACATAAAAGAAACAAATGATTCTTTTTTTTTTTTTAAAAAGTCGAACCAGCAACGTAACTCTATTGAGTCATCGAGACGAGAAATTAAGGAGGGGGTCAGACACGTAAATTGGTGTACATAAAGAATTAATAATGAAAAAGTTCAACTCCAACTTGATACCGGAAGTGATATTTCAATTATTAAGAAACATGGGAAAAAAATTGGAAAACCATTTTTGAAGCAATCGAATAAATTGGTACGTGGAATGTCAGGAAAAAAAATTGAATTTTAAAAGCGAATTCACAGATAATATTTCATTTATTGGAAAGACTTTAAAATCAAAAGTTTTTGTGCTGCAAAACGCTTCCAATCTATTTGTAACGGATTGGATTATTTTATTCGATTTATGGGAAATTCTTTTTGTAATAAAATTGATGTCTTCCCCCCTGCCAGCACAAATAGGGTGGCAGAAAAATTAATGAAGGAACTGAAAGATAAGTTTCCTGAAGTATTTTCCGATAGACTTGGAAGTTGCACAAAGACAAAAGTTTGAAGTCAAGGAAAATGTGACGCCTGTTTTCAAGCCTAAAAGAAATGTGCCGTTCGCAGCTTTGGAACCAATAAACAAGGAATTCGAGCAACTTGAAAAATTGGGTGCCTTCTCAAAAGTCGAATACTCGAACTGGGTAGCTTCGCCAGTATATGTAAAAAAAGAAAAATCACAAAATACGCTCAGATTTTTCAATTGGCTTAAATGATTGTCTGAAAACACACACCTACCCATTACTAACACCTGAGGACATTTATTCAAAATTAAATGGTGGAAAGATTTTATTCAAAGTTTGATCTATCCGATGCGTACCTCCAGATATAAGAAGAATGCTTCAAATTGTTGACTATTAATACACACATGGATTTAATCGACTTCAGTTTGGAGTGAAGATCGCACTTCACCTTTTTGAACAAATTATGAACACGATGCTGGCTGATTTGAATTTGGCCATTGCATACCTCGACGTTGTGTTGATAAAGTGGAAATCGGAAGAAACATTTTGAGCAACAAATTTGAAAGCATAAAAGAATACGGTTTCAATCTTAGCCCCGAGAAGAGTGAAATTTTTATGTCTAAGGTAAAGTACCTAAAACAAATTACTGACAAAAATGGAACAAGAGCAGAGGCAATAAAAGGTATGCCAACTCAAAAAAAATGTGACCCCGCTACAAGCTTTTTAGGGCTCGCAAATTATTATGGCGTATATATACCAAATGTGCACAACTTAAGAGCACCGTTAAACAATTTAAACAAAGGAGTAAAATGTAAATAATCTGTTGAATGCCAGAATGCATTTGAAAAAATAAAAAATATCCTCACCTCCGACTTATCATTAACATATTTTGATCCGGAACTCGAGATTATTGTGGCGTCGGACGCAAGTGAATATGTCATTGGAGCAGTAATTCTTCACAAATCTGAAGATGATAATACAAAACTTCAAGATCTTTACTATTGGCAGAGAAAATTACAGCCTGATAGAGAAAGTAAGTTTAGGAATAATATTTGCTCTTGAAAAAAATTCATAAATTTATTCATGGAAGAAAGTTTTTGTTACACACAGATCACTGTCCTCTATTGTCCATATATGGATCGAAGAAGGGTATCCCTACCCATACAGCTAACAGCTCTGGGGAACCATATTATTGAACTATGATTATATAATGGAGTTTGTATTATAAAACAAAAGCTAGAGCATGCGGATGGTCTGTCTAGATAGATTCCAAGCTAGTTTTTTTTTCTGAACCACTGGAAGATACGGTGATAAAAGCCGAGACGGAATTGAAAGATGAAGTGTTCCTTTTGCTTCCATCTTGGCTGATGAAATTTACAATTCATTCGTTCCTTACGTTTTAATCGAGGAATATGTGAATTTTTTTCTATTTTATACGCTTTTCGGAACATTTCATTTTGTTTTTAGTCGTTAATTTATTTACAATTAAAAGCTATTTTAATCATGTCCGAATTTTTCCTCCTTATTTGCTATTCACAAATATGTCATTGTGTGTTTTGTTCCACGAGCCAACGGTCTCCTTTTGAAAAAGTGTTGACCGAAAGGGTCTCCTAAAGGTAAAATGATGTCTTCTCTATTTAAGTCCATTTTCTTTTTCTGTAGGTATAGGACTTTATATATATATATATATATATATATATATATATATATATATATATATATATAGCGAACCTGGGGTTTACGTGTTGTTAAATTAGGAACACGTACGTTTATTCCTGCTAGGAGGTCCACTACAAGAACATGGCGGACTTAGAGATTGAATCCACCATAAAGAAATGTAAAGAAAACCAACAAGACTGATTATATATATATATATATATATATATATATATAAAAACAAGTATATGTATTATGCTACATAATTTTACGATGGACATCGACATTAACTTTTGTGTTTGTGTGTGAACGTAAAGAGTGTGTATTTTGGTGAATGTTTGTACGCACGTGTATGTGTGTATAATGTTCATGGCGTCTCCCACAAATTGGAAGATGCGATCTTCTGCGAGAGCTTACATTGAAGATGTGTTCGCTGAAAACGAAGAAATGAAAAAGAGAACGAGGCAAGAAATCGCCCAGCATTTATAGTGTAGGGAGAGCGACCCCTAGGGAACAATTAGGGAATTAAAGAGGAGTTAACTCCGACAATACCCCACCTCAGACTGAAAATTGCAGGAACGAAAACTTTTAATATGTAAAAAGTTATAAACAGAATAGAGAAAGTGTTCAAAATGGTTGACGCATGTTGCAGATGAAGACGGGATTTCTGAAATGTTATCAGATGAAAAAGTCGTGAAAGTATGTGCATTGTCAGGGTGCTGAAATCATATTCGAAGTGGATGCATAACACAGTCTGAATGAATATGTGTCAACGAAGTGTACACGTGTCTTCAGGGTGAATTGCTGTTAGCCAACGCTGTTGTGTTTAAATGATTGCTTTATTCCGATGCTCCGCGTAAATTCAGTAAATCGATATGCGTATTCGAGTAGTGTACTGTAGAATGCATGCAGATTTATATTGGAGTGAGAGCGCCGTGGCGATGTTGGAAAATTTGCGTATTAGTGATATCTAAGTAATGTTTAGTAAATATATCGTCAGCAAATTTTTATGTGAAAGTTGCGTCTCGTCGAATGTATTTCAGGACAGTGGGTCGTCCGAAGATTGCGTCGCGCAGAATGTATTTTAGGACAGTGAGTCGCCCGAAGATTGTTTCACACTTAATCTCTTGAGCGTAGAAAACTTTGTACATTAAAGGCATGGTAAGCAATGTTGAAATGTTGATAAGCGGTCGTGTGAAATGTTGCACGTGGTGTAGAATATATGAAAAGTTCATGGAAGTTTTGAATATTGTCCTTGTGAACTGAAAAGAAAAGGTGTCGGAAGTGTGGTTGAGATGCGTGATTCGACGTTTCGACGAAATGTGCTCGTGTCGAAGGTTGGAAAGAGATGGGGACCCCATGGGTTTACGTGTTGTTAAATTAGGAACACGTACATTTATTCCTGCTAGTAGGTCCACTACAAGAACATGGCAGACTCAGAGATTGAATCCACCATAAAGAAATGTAAAAACCAACAAGACCGATATATATATATATATATAATTATTTATTCGAAAATTATAACATAAATATGTTATAAAATCGCTACAAAAATAGCCATTTTGTTTCAACACTTCTGGTGTCTTATCAAGTGATGATGTTGAATGTAGAATAAAAGGTTTTAAAAGGTTCAAATCAAACACCCTTCGCTAAGGGGAAACGCTGTTACATAAGCTGAAATGACCAATCAAAATACAAGTATACGAGAATTCCAAAAAATTGATAACGAACTAATGTTATAATAATTATTATTTAATGCTTTAATATTGGGTTTAGACTAAAATAGAATTTATTCTTACTAATAAATATTAAATTATACGATAAAATTTGAAATTAAAAATTACCAATTTTAAAATTTGAATTTAATCTATATTAAGTTTAAAATTATAAAATTACTGAGGAAAAAACAAAAATACATATGTTATTCTATTTATTTTGATTTTTATTGAAATTAAGTTGGAATAAACGTTAAGATCAAATGTTGCACTGAACTTCATGACAACATGGATACATTTGAATCATAAACAGAGGCAGGGGAGGATGACATCTTGCAAAAGACAATACATACACAATCAGATTATAATACATAAACACGCAGACGTATTTAGATATATGCACACACAAACAAGCGATGAGACAGGAAATATCTCTACGACCCTTTAAAAAAAAAACATACATAGACAATAAAAGGTACACATAAGTGACCATACACACAGGCACCGATAAAGACACGTACACATACACACACATACATTGACAAAGACACTTCGATATACCAACCAAGAAATATTCAAGTTTGAAAATGTTATTAAACGAATACTAACCACTTATTAAAATATAACTTATACGGGCAAATAGACGTAGATAAGAATGGTAGAATAGATAAAAAAATCAACATTGGCAGAAGAGAAAACCAAATATTAGGGAAAGAAAGGACATTTAAAACAGATAGACATGGACAGAAAAATAGATATATACGCATAAAAATAACACCATCTAATATATAAAAACGAAAACTCCCAAACACACAAATATATATAAAAATATATTTCATCTATACCTATATACGCACTAGTGCATATACAGGAGTATAAAAATATAACAGTAGGTGAAAGAAAATAAAAACTACATACAGACATGTGTACACACATTCTTCGCTACAGATAGGAACACAGAAAAGCCTACCTACAGACAAACATATACACATATATATATATATATATATATATATATATATATATATATATATATACACGTATACACACATACACATATATATATCTATATATATACACATACACACAGATACATATACGCATGCGTATATCCATATATACACATACAGAAGCAAGCATAAATATATTA
The DNA here is from genome assembly GCA_964036315.1 of Acanthosepion esculentum. Lineage (NCBI taxonomy): Eukaryota > Metazoa > Mollusca > Cephalopoda > Sepiida > Sepiidae > Acanthosepion > Acanthosepion esculentum. The sequence continues at coordinate 89,452,343 of OZ038502.1, read as the reverse complement.
ACCCACACAGCAACATAAAAAAGTAAACAAACCATATATATATATATATATATATATATATATGCACATATATATATATATGTAGATATATATATATATATATATATATATATATATATATATATATATATACAGAAACACACAAAGATACATATATACACACATACACATATACAAACACACGCATATATATAAAAAAACACATACAAACGCAAACTTAAACACACACACGTACACACACACACATAGACACATTTATATATATATATATATATATATATATATATATATATATATATATATATATATATATAAATACGCATATACATACATAAACCTACACATATTCTAATAATATTATCTTATTGGCGATAAAGGAGAGTAAAGTCCATACAATATTAAAATGTAACTAGACACAACTGACACCACTGTTGATTATTAAATCTATAAGCAATTATAAAACCATTACCAAACAAAAGTAGATTTTAGTTAGTATTAATGATACATTCCAAGACACTAAGATATACATACATATGCATATACGAAGACATACGCACATACATCCACACATACATATATATTAACATGTATAAGTACCCATATATACACATTCACATATACACATATATAAGGACGCACAAATACTCGCATATATATATATATATATATATATATATATATATATATATATATATACCTCCTCTCTTTTACTCCTCCTTTTTTTCCTTTTTACCTTCTTTCTTTGTAGAAAAAAGAAAAAAAAACTACGTACATATATATATATATATATATATATATATATATATATATATATACATCTATCAGTAAAAACACACCCACACATGCAGACACGAACAACACAGTACACGTACACCAAAACACACACACATCAACAGGAGGACCATTAGGTAATAAAAGTAATAACCTATTAAATTTACAGTGACATATTATCGTTGAAAGTATTACAACCCCAATAGTAATTTAAATTTATAACGGTGTTTACAGCTAACAGTTAGTTCATATCTTTGATTTAAGAGATGGGTCTTCTTTTTAAATATAATTATTTCAAATTTTTCGTTAAGACATAGATAACATGGGGAATATAGGGAGTTACATGTTCGGGCTCTCCTGATTAATTTACATTTAAGAGTAGGTGTTTTATTCTTTTCTATTAGACTCCAAAAATACTTGGATAATGAAGTCTTGTACTTATAATTACTGCTATTAAAAGATTGCATATGCCCCCGTCAACGTTCCTTGAATGAATTCATGGTGCTACCAATGTCAAATGTTTTGATATTTGGGTTTTCTATATACAAACAAGTATATGTATTAAACAACACAATTTTGCAATGGACATAGACATTAACTTTTGTGTTTGTGTGTGAACGTAAAGAGTTTGTATTTTGGTGAATGTTCGTACGTACGTATAAGTGTGTATAATGTTCATGGCGCCTCCCACAAATGGGAAGACGCAATCTTCTGCGAGAGCTTACATTGCAGATGTGTTCGCTGAAAACGAAGAAATGAAAAAGAGAACGAGGCAAGAAATCGCCCAGCATTTATAGTGTAGGGAGTTCTTGCCCTAGTGAACAGTTAAAAAAATTAAGGAGGAGTTAACTCCGACGTAGATAGATAGATAGATAGATAGATAGATAGATAGATAGATAGATAGATAGACTCATGAGCCTTATTATACCAGAGAAAAATAAAAGCACCAGCAACTCCTTTTATTTGCCAGGTTTTACAAAAGAGTCGTGCGATTGGAATTTTTTCAGTTCTTCAAAAAAGTTCTGCCGAGATCGATGAATGAGTTTTGCTTCAAAACCATCACAAGCATCAAAACAATCTCTTTCATGTAATCAATTATACATAAGTTGGGATTCCTTTTATATCGTGGATTTTAGAAGTAAACAAATAAATGTCCATTGTCGTGATTTCAATCATATTAAGAGCCTTTTTAGTACTGGTCAATTATTTTCCGCCCTGTTTTTATTGAATCCAAATACAGACCGGCCGGCCCAAGGATTGAACTTACAATTACTATGTCACCAAGTTCATAAACCAACAATTTAATCCAATAGGCTATTTACCCGTATGACAATTCTTTGTGGAGAACTTGAAACCTTAAACGTTTCCTGGGCTGGGCAATATCGACTTGCACTCAATGGAAAGAGGGCGAGCGATAACCAATCAGTACTAAAAATAAGAACTAGACGAGATATCCCGAGACGTGAACAATGGTACGAGAACACTAACAGTCTACTCTCTTAGATTAAATAAACGGATTCAGTTCTGAATTCCCTATACGTTACACGGATAGACATATAACTACTGAAGCCCGGAGGGTACAACGGCCGAAACGTTGTGATAAACAACAACAAAAAATAACATGAAGACAATATTCCGCATGTAAGTAGTGTAAATAAAATATAGAATATTTTTCTTATTTTGCATTTATGTAAGCCTATCCTGAAATATATTTATTTTGAAGGTTATGTAGCGCTTATTTCCCCCAATTTTCAGCTTGAAATCAAATAAAAAGTATCCCGTAAATGTCAGTAAACCTAGCAAATTTATTTTCATAGAATTCTGCGTGGCAAAGAAGTTTATATTTGTGATTGACGTCTTTTCTCTAAATAACAAGCAATATTTTTGTCACATAGGCAAAGTGCGATGGACAAATTGTCGTCAAAATGACGCAAAAAAATAATTAAAAGAATACTGTGATCGCATTTTGACAGATATATTTACCAAAATTACGCAAATATCTTGAAATACTACCACGGCCACAAGACGACTTTGGAATCCCTTGCAACTCTTCTAGACAGTCTCTTTGTTTAATTTGATGAATGCTGCCATAATCCTTGCCTTCAGCTCATCTTTGGTGTTACAACGAGTTTTGTTGGTTTTTCACACATCTGCGTCCCACACATAACAATGAAGTGTGTTGCAGTCTGGGTGTTAGGTAGCCATATGTAAGGAATGATGTTGTTGCTGAAATTGTCTGACAGCCATTACTGGATTCTCCTGCTTGTATGGCATTGAGCAGAGTCCTGTTACCAGACATAAGGTCTTCCACTAGCCACTCTCTTGGCTCACGAGAGTAACATTACCTCCTCAAGGCACTTGATGTAGGCCTCCGTGTTGATTCTGAGGCCCTGTGGGATGATGAACGGAGGCATAATGTTGATATCAATAGTGATTACTTCAAACACTTTCGTAATCACCATTAGACTCATTCAACTCTGTCCAAATCCTCTTAACTGTCCTCAGATTGTCACCGAAACACTCTGAAATGTTCGTATTGAAATTTCCAGTGAGAATGCCAAGTAGTACAGCATGCCGTTTCGAACTTTATGGTGGAGTGAATTGCGTCATGGTGGTCTTTTTTTTTTACAGACGGTGCCCAACTGAACCTACTATACTGTGTAGTCAAGAGAAACAAACACGGCGCATGCGCGAAATTACAAATATAAAATGACGATGATTTACCCATCGCACCCTGTATAAACATATATATTTTTACATATGTGTGCCTCCATATGCATACACCCACCCATAAACATGTATTAAACCCATTTTTATTTTTCATATATATATATATATATATATATATATATATATATATATATATATATATATATATATGTTTATATAGTTTGGGGACATAAGAATCCATACTGCATTTTGAATGTTAATTTCACGCTTCAAGCAATTTTCAGATCATCTGTAACTTAATGGTTTCTTTTTTCTTTCTTTTTTTCTTTCTTTTTTCTTTCGCATTTGCTAAATTCTTCCGCCTCATTTATCGCTTTTTATTCATTCATATCCGTTTTTCGCTTTTTCTTCCTCGCATCTTTCATCTCTTTTCTCACTTTCACCCTTCAGTCAGTTACATGCCATGCGTGATACATGCTTGACGAGGAACATTTTTCCCGCAGTAGGTTGCCATTTCTTTCTGCAATAGACCAGTTGCCATCCAAGTCTGTTGAACCCGGTCTGTCCTGCTATTTACCCATAGCTGGGGTGCAAGAGAGTCGGATTCCTATCTTTCCCAAGAGTATTAACACGTAACTGAATATAACGGATCTGACTTAGCTCTCCAGTTTCTCAATCCCAACCATTCTCCATTACTCCCCCGCCCCGGTGCCTTTCACCCTTACTTCTTCCTTTTCTTTATTCTATAAATTTTTCCTTATTATACATCTGTTTTTTCTTATCTGTTTTCTTTCTTGCATACCTGTTTTTTCTATTTGTTTTCCTTTATATAGATCTGATTTCTGTTTTATATATCTGTTTTATATTCATTTTTTATTTTGCTTTACTTCAATAACTATTATATATATATGTTTTCTTTCTTTTATATAAAGTTCTTCTATATCTGTTTTTCTCTCCTATACATCTGTTTTATTTCGGTTTTCTTTTTATATTTCTGTTTTCTTGTATATGTTTTTCTACTATATCTCTTAGACATGCTTTCTCATATGTAGTTTTTCTTATCTACCTATTTTCTTATATATTTCTTTTTTTTCTGTTTTCTCATATCTGTTTTTCTTCTGTGTACATTTTCTTCCTTATATATCTTATTTTCTTCCATATCTGTTTTCCTTCTTGTATAACTTTTTCTTTAATGTATGTTTTCTCTCTTATATACACGCATCCCTCGATTAATGCGTTTTCAATTAGTGTGATAATTTTTTTTATATATCAAAATTGGATTAATGCATACATAATACTCGATTAGTGCGGCAAAACATTCTTCATAGTAATTGAAAATTGATTTAACCATTGTAATAGAAAAATTATTTTTTTTATAGTTAGTCGCAATCATCGAGGGATTCCTGTATCTCCTTATATGTTTTCTTTCTGTTTTCTTTCTTGTATCTGTTTTTTCTACATCTGTGTTGTATATATATATATATATATATATATATATATATATATATATATATATATATATATATATATATATATATATATATTCTTCTACATTTGTTTTCTCATTTAGGTTTACTTGTTTCTCACGTTAGCATTTACCATATTTTCAGACTTACAAGACGCTGCAGCTTGGAAGACGCACCCTAATATCGGAAAGAAATTTCTAAGAAAAAAAAAGTCATTCTCATACAACAACACATTCACCATGCGTCCTTCACATTCTGGCGTCACGTATTGTTTACATTCATCACTCGTCCAATTTTGTTTGTATGGCAATGACATACTAGTCAAGAGCAGAAAAGCTCGCACCGCTGCTAGAAAACAGAGCATGTTTAAGGTTGTGGCTCGGCTCCAGGAAGGTTTATAGTCTTGTAAATACTTGTAACAGCTAAGTACTGAGGTTACATCATATAAAAGGCTGAATTAGATAGATAGCTAACATTATAGTGTAATCACTTAGCATACAAATCCACGTCCCTATCAGTCAAGCCAATGAGGTGACCGTCCAAGCTTACTTGAGTCTAGGCGTTATATTCGTCTTGGAAGACGCACACGTATTTTTCAGGGTATTTTTAGGGGGAAAAAGTGTGTTTTGTAAGCCGGAAAATACGGTCCTCGCTTTTTATTTTTCCATTTTGTTGTTGTTGTTGTTTCTCGTTTTTCGTTTCTTTCAAATTTTCTTCTTCCTTTTCTCTCATTTCTATTTCCTTCATTCCACTTATTTTTTCATGCGTTTTTATTCACAAGTTTTTGTTTTTTTCTGATCGTGCTACAAAGTCACCCTTTTATTTTTATCAAGCATTTGATAAAGCACATCACAAGAAACTGTTGGAACTGTTCGTTAACCATCACATCTTTGAGAAGGATATTCGAATAATCCAGAACTTCGACTGGGAGCAAACCGCTTGCATCCAGATAGAAAATGCATTCAGTAAATATACAAAAATAGAAAGGTGTGTAAGACAAGGAGGTGACTTCTCGCCGGACTTATTCAAACTATGAAGCGACTCTGAGAGAAATAGGACTTCTACTAGGACTCATTATTGGCAGCCACAATCTTAACAAAATGAAATATGCAGATGACACAGTGTTGATAGCAGACACAGAAAGGAAACTACAAGAAACCCCACAGAAGATAATAAAGGAAAACGGAAAGAAATGATTAAACGTGAATTGTAAGAAGACAGAATTTATGGTTGTCAGAAAAAGGGAAAAAGGAACATGAAAATTATAAATTGTAAATGTCAAAATCAAGTAAGTACAAAAAATCAATATATATGGAATGTCTTTTAACTAATACTCCTTTCCAGATAAAGTTTTAACTAGTACTCCTTTTCAGTTAATGTTTTCGGGTTTTTAATTAATACTTTTTCAGGTGATTTGTTGGCTCTTTAACTAATACTTCTTTTCAGGGAATGTTTTCAGCATTTTAACTAATACTCCTATTCAGATAATGTTTTTAAACTTTTAACTAATACTCCTTTTCGGGTAATGTTTTAGCCCATTAACTAATTCACATTCCCAGGTAATGTGTTGAGATTTTTAACTAATAATCCTTTTTAGGTAATATTTTCAGGATTTGAACAACTACTCCTGTTTAGATAATGTTTTTCAACTATAAATTAATACTCCTTTTCAGGTAATTTCTTTTAATTTTAACTAATACTCTTTTTCAGGTAATTTTTGGTGCTTTTTAACTATTACTCCTTTTCATGTAATTTTTGGTGCTTTTAACTAATACTTCTTTTCAGGTAATCTTTGGGTATCTTAACTAATTCTTCTTTTCAGGTAATTATTACTCCTTTTCACTTAATCTTTGAGGCGTTTAACTTATACTCTTTTTCAGCAAATGTTTTCAATAATTTCATTCTTTTCCTGTTTCTTTTTCAGTGGTTCATTAGCCTCAATACTCATTTTGTCTCTCCTTGTACCAGGCGATTAAACCGAGTAACCTTCAAAGGCATCTATATTTTTTACACTACCCAGTCATGTCAACAGATTTACACCGAGCCGCTATGCCTACTCTCTTTATTCGCTTTTCTTCTTCTTCTTCTTCTTCTTTTTCTTCTTCTTCTTCTTCTTCTTCTTCTTCTTCTTCTTCTTCTTCTTTCTCTCTCTTTCTCCAATCATCTTTCTTTCTTTCTTTTTTATCTTTCCACCATCCCGCCAATTTGTTCGTGAACGCCTGATGGCCTCATGCACACATTAAAGACAAACTACAACCTATACTTTTCCTCTTCCTTCGACACCCTTCCATCCAACCACCAACCCACCCCTATTTTCACACGTGACTTCCGTCCTGAAGTTTTCCGCTACTCTTTGTTTGCCACACCCACGCCCTGTGCCTTCACGGGGTGATGCAATTCCCGGCTCCAGTTGAAAGGGGCCCGAATAGGATCCCCAGTTACGTTGCACTTAGCAACCCTAACGGCTGATTGTTTAGCAAGTGTTTATATCTAAAATTTCAAAACACTGGCCGTTTAATGAAGGGGATCCTTTCCCATGATTTTTGGCGATTCTTCCTTAATCTACAGATTAAGGGCTGACATATTGCAGCTCTCACTTCCGAAGCAGTTTACAATTGAGTAGACATGGTAGGCAGTAAATATGAAAGAATAGTCGACATGAAAGTTTAATTACTAAGTGGATAAAACGGAAACAGTTTTTTTCTTCCGGTTCAAACAAATTTCGGTTAAGAGGTGCCCTTACTCTGTGCAATTATAGATTAACTGATAACGGACCTTAATGATAACCACAAAGTACCGAGGTTTCAGTTATAATATCGGAAAAATCTTCAAGTGTAAATAATTTTAGATAATTAAGTTCCATAGTAATATTTCGAGAAAAAGAAAATATATCTTAAATTGTCAAATTATTTCCTTTCCGCCTCAAAAGAATAGAAATACGTCAAGTGCTCAGAAAGTCGATTTTATTTCCGCAGAAGCGACAACAGATACAGGAAGCGTAATAATAAGCGTTACATTAAGTATGTTTTTCAGCAACGAAACCCTATTTAAAAAAAAAATAGCCAGCATCATTTTCAGATACGCTTAAAGAGACGGCTGTACGAATCCAGGTAAAAAGTCACTGGTAAAAATGTCACAGGAAAAAGGGTCACGACAAAATAGTCACGGTAAAAAAGTCACAACAAAATGAAACAGGACAAAGTTAGCACGTAACGGACAAAAAACCCAGCGAACCAAAAAACCTATTGTCTTATGATGTCATCACAAAAATGAACAAAATCCGTATTAAGTGAACATTCTTCGAAAATAATTGTTCGATAAACATTTATTCGAATTGTAAAATTGTTTGAAAATTAATCGAAAGGTCAATTATAGTAAACGATGATATCTATCTCAACCAAGATGAGAACAGTTCGAAATAGTACAAGAATATTGACAATTTCTCATCTCAGAAATGAAATACTAAATTATGAAAAACAGTACGAACTTACCGTCATAACCAAATCTCCAAATACCATGAAATTGAATATAAAAGGTTCCGAAAACACACCACTAATGTCCTTCAGAACAATGGCTTAGTGGATATAGAAGTTGATTATACATGTGTTGCTGTCATCTAACGGTCATGAGTTCAATGATTTCCTTGGCTCTGGTAGTGATGCAAGAACGACCAATAACTTATGTCACAAGGCCAAAGTACCAATAAGCGACATATGCCCCACATCGGCCAATCAATGGAGACCTGATGATGACCAGGGAGCACATTCGAAACGTCGTATCTATAACAATATCTGTCTCAACCAATATGCGGATAATAGTTCGAAATAATACAAGAATATTACTCATTTCAGAAATGAAATACTGGACTGGAGTATGTCGGTAGTTTTTACACATTTCTTGATATTTTTTGTTATTTTCCTTATTTATATTCTTCACAGTCTGACTAATATCCTTATCCTTATTGTTATTATCGAAATGTTTCCAAAAACATAAATCACCTTTGATGAAAAAGCATTTTTTCGTCTTTGAAATTGTATTTGCAATTCCTATATTAATTTTTGATTGTTTATACGAGCGCTAATCAAAAGTTATGTTTGTTCCTCGTTAATTACAGCAGATTTCTTAGTAGGAGCACACAACGCCTACCCAAATGGGTATAAAAGACTCAAGATTTGAAATCGATTCCTCGACGGTACCTGCTTCCTTCACAATCAAAGAAGGAGATTCAGTCAAAATCAATGTCTGTCCTTCTTTGATTACGACAGATAAAATATTAGAAGTTTTCAAAAAGCCTATTTAAATGAACACAAAAATCTCTAGATTCAAAATCATATTCTTAACAGTGCCCTTCCTTCTAAATTGTAATTTTTCAACCTTTGAATGATTGCATTTATATTCACCTCGTAAGAACTTGGGTGCTTTCTCCATTGTGTGAGAGTTCTCATTTTTTTCATCTCGCCATCGTTTGAAGACGACATTTTTTTGATGCGATTCATGTTCTTCAGCGCTACATGCTTTATGGTGGCAACTACTCTCAACTCGTTTATATAGTGTACGACACTGACATAAACTCCAGGCACCCCCCTCTAATTCACTTAAAGTTTAGCAAAAATGATTATTCTGTCAGATCCATTGACCTATCTCTTTGCTCTAAATACATCAAGTGCAACATTTTCTATAAACATTCACTAACCTGTGAATGTTTGCAGCATTTTTTTTCCTTCGATAAATAGAAATTCTTTAAAACCAATTTGTTATCTGCATGTGTTTAAAGCGGAAACAATTTTGAAAAGGTTATGCGTAGCAAAAGAAAAACTAACTCCACCAAAATATCTGCTCGGCTTCCAGACATTTTATCGTTTATAGCTCAAACGAAAACAACTAAGAATTTTTTTTACAGTAAGGTTTACCCTGTACAAGTCCCTGGGGACACTTGAGGTAGAGAGTTACGTTATGAGGTTGTTTGTATGGATAGGAGAGGAAGATAACGGTTAACCCTAGACTTAAACAGGTTAAGATTTTAGTGATCGGAAAAACATCCTCTTGGGAATCGGTTCCACAGAGCAGTGGTTCGGGGTAAGCTGTTTGAATGGAACTTACTTCTCACCGATGGAATACGGATGGAATGTGGGTCGTTTGCTGCAATGTAAGTTCTATGGCGGGTCATTGCCATATTGATACTTTACAATCAAATTAGAACAAGCGTTACTTTTTTGTAAAATATTCATTTTTTAACTTCGTTCAGGAAAAATAAAAGCTTTATTATTCTTAAATTGAAAACTTTGAGGAAATTGGAATTTTTGTGCTTTTTTTTCATCTCTGTTCGTGAATTTTTTTACTTTTGTTTTGTCACCGTTTCTGTTCGTACAGGCGGCAGACTGTAAACGTTTGGCGAAAGTATCTATGGCATTTGGTAATGTTAAATATTGCTTATTCAAAATGGCGCCTCAACAAATTTCCTTTTATACCAAAAATGATGAAATGTACGAAATGACGCAAGAAATGTAAAATAAATAAAATGAAAAAAAGAAAACCAAAATCAGAAAAACTAAAATAAGAAAAAATTAAAAATGTAAAAATACCAGAAAAAAATTATAATTTGAAAAAAAAAAAAAGAGGATTGTTGAAAGAAAGAAAGAAAGAAAGAAAGAAAGCGCATTAAGACTCATATGGGAAAATCAAAAAGAAAGGAAGTTAAATGTGGAAAAAAAGGAAAATTAAAATCAAAATTATAATAAAAGATTGAACAGCACAAAGACAAGGAAGAAAAAAGAGATCTAAAACAAAACAAAAGAACAAAAAAGAAGAAAGGGATAGAGAAAGTAAGAAAGAACACAGCAAAAAAGACAAAAGAAAAAAGAATTAAAAGATAGAATAAAATTCTTAATAATTAGAAACTAAAAAACAAAAATATAATTATTTTTCTTTCTTTTTATTATTAAAGAGAGATAAAACAGAAACGAAATACAGAAGAAAAAGAGATTTAGATCTATAAAAAGCAAAAAGAAAGAAAGAAAGAAGAAAGAAAAATTAAATATGAAAAAAGAAATGAAAATAAAAATAAAAATTATAATAAAAAGAAAGTGAGGGACAAAGAAATAAGGAAGAAAAAAGAAATCTAAAGATATTAAAACCAAAGTAAGAAAGAAAGAAAGAAAGAAAGAAAGAAAGAAGGGTACAGTGAAAGTTAGAGAGAAAAAAACAAAGAAAAAAGAGACAAGAATTAAAAAACAAAATGAAATTAAAAAAATAAAATTATAATTATTTTTCTTTTTATTATTAAAACAAGATAAAAACGAAAAAGAAATATGGAAAAAAAAAAGAAATTTAAATCTATAAGAAATCTAAAATCAAAAAGAGAAAAATGGCAATGAATGCAAAAATGGCAGCGAAACAATTTCCTGTTTATGAGTCTAACTATAAAAATGAGTGAAGAGAAAAAATTGTGAAGATGATATAAAACATGCAAAAACAAAATTGCTAGGAAGAGAAGAAGCCTGGGTAAAAAAAGTCAAGAAGGAGGGGTAAAAAAAGAAACGGAGATTAAAATGAAAGAGGGGGGGATGGTTACAAAAAAAGTCACAGGAGTAAAAGGCAGAGGAGAGTGAAATCTAGAAGAGCAACATTTAAAAAACGTAAAAGTCGGAATCGTAAAAAAATGATGGGAAGAGAAAAACAGAAGAAAATGGAAGAAAAGCTGGAGGAAGTTGACAAGGAGACTCGATAAAAATGTAATTCAATATATATATATATATATATATATATATATATATATATATATATATATATATATTATATATATATATAGTGGTACTCGCTTGAAAAAACCTTAGGTATTTCGACTTGTAGTTGAATAAATCAATACCCAAGGAAAAACGAGCAATAAAAAAAGAAAGAACGAAGAACATGAAATTGAGGCGAAAACAATCGCCCAGAATTCAAGCTCAGAGTCCAAAGAAAAAAAACTCCAAATCAAGTAAAGTAACTACGTAAAGTGCTCAATACACGAAGTAGAGCAAACCTAATATAAACCTAAAGAGCCAGGCAAACCTACCTAGGTTTCACCTAAACGGATCGTCAGGGTAAACTGCCCCTATATATATATATATATATATATATATATATATATATATATATATATATATATATATATATAAGTATTGACTCCTATTGCAACGTACATAGCATTGTACATCTCGAAAGCCTTTGACATGGTCTCGCATGTAGGTCATCTCCACAAGATGAAAAGTTACGGTATTTTTGAACTGATCCAGTTTTTCCTATCAAATCGTGATATGAAAATTATCCTGAACGGCCATTCGTCTCGATCCTTTCGTATTGACGACGGTGTCCTCTAGGTTTCCATCCTTGGTCCTACACTGTTTTTAATTTTCATTAATGACCTTCCCGATGACATCAGCTTCCAACTTGACATCTACGCTGACGGCACATCCATTTATTCCTGCCTTGATAGTAAGGCTGAGCAGTTCGATAAGGACAGAATGGTCGCCAATGTCCAAATCGACCTCAATTCCGTCGTTAACTGGAGTAGAAGATGCTGTGTTAATTTAACGCCTCCGAAACAAAGCTGATCCCTATTAATCATCTGAGAGACTCCCCATTCCCTTCAATCAGTATGGCTGATGCTAACCCACAGGAAAGTAACTCGTAGCGCCTTCTCGGGCTAACGTTCTCGGCTGAGATGAAGTGGAAAGACTATATCGAATCCATCGCCAGATCAGCTGCTAAGAAAGCTGGTTAACTGTGTCATGCAAGACGTTTTTTCCCTCCAGAATCAATCTTACTTATCTATAACTCTACCATTCGTCTATGTTTACAATATTGCTGCCACATATGGTTCGGTGCCACTGCCATTTACCTTGATAAAATCCAAAGAAACATCAGCAATATTATTGGTCCTGATCTGGTAGCTCAGCTTCAGTCACTTGCCCAACGCCATAAAGTTGCTTCTGTACCTCTTTTATAGATACTTTCATGGTAATTATTCAGAATAGCTCGACGCTATGTTACCTAGACTCTATGAATTTGAGCGTAGTACCAGGCTGGCGTCGAGATCTCATCAATTTACACTTGAGTTGGCTAGATGTAGCCGTAAGTTCTATGCTAACAGTTTCTTTTCTCACACTTCTCTCTTGTGGAACTCCTTCCCGACTCCAGCCAACTTTAATCCGCAAAAATTTAAATGCAATGTCAATTGCTATCTACTGTCCTCCTGATTAGTCTTTTCTCTTCCTGCTCATTAATGTTTCTGTTCCTAATTCTTCCACAGCCTGTAACCCCTTGTGTGTAAGTGTCTTGCTTGGAGTGATGTTAACTAATACACACAGACACACACATACACCACACACACACACACACACACACACACACACACACACACACACACACACACACACACACACACACACACACACACACACACACACACACACACACACACACATATATATATATATATATATATATATATATATAATTAAGTAATTCATCGAGTCTAGAAGAAAGCTCAACAGAATGCAAAAAAAACACTGGACGGCCGTTTCGTCCTATATTTGGGACTCATCAGCAGTGCGCATCGAATTACCGAGAATTGAAACCCGGACAGTTAGGTTATCAGGCATAATTACTTAATTGTAATTATCTTAAATCCTACTAATTTCTATCACTTATGTATGTACGTATGCTTATTTTTTTTTTAAATATTTATTCATCGCGGCACAGAAATTACCATGTTACATACTAATTCCTGTTTCGCGATAAATATATAATTTTTTTAAAAATAATTATAATATCATTGTCTACTCTGTATCGAGCACTGATTTTAAAAATAAAATAAATCAACACGAATCTACAAATTTTAATAATTTTTATTTAATATATTTACTACAGGATTATTTGGGCTTCGAATTGAAAGAAATAAAATTACAAAAATACTTTGTGAACAAATCTACACAAAATGTTTTGTGTATTCATTTTTTAACAGTACAACTAAATAAATTGCGTTAGTATAGGTTATATGATAAATGCGTTTATATGTGTACAGATGTAATATGACAAGTCTACTAGCTTTATGAGACAGTTCTAGTGTGTATGAATTGTAGTTGAAGATCTTAGGAGCTAGACGCTACTGTTGCATGTGTGTGGATGCATATGTCACAAGTTTACGTTGTCTGCACTGTGTGTATAAATTCTAGTCGTAGCCTGTATGAAAGAAGACAGGAAGTTGTGTGTGCGACTGTTGACACATAAACAAATTAGCGGAATGTCGTCCCTAAACGTAATTTTTGTAACAACAGTTTATCGATGTATGTGTCAACATCTCATAAAAACAACTACCTACGTGTTAAAAAATACATTACTATTGTATAATAATACAATATATATGTATGAAGAAAATATATATATATATATACATACTGGCAAAAAAACACACAATACACAAGAATAGAGTAAGAAATGAAGGAATAAATGGGGACATAAAAATTTTTTTAAAAAACTCCTTTCTTTCCCTTTCTCTGACCAAAGTTAATATTGGTATAATTTTAAAGTTACCCTTGTTGCATTTGTGGATGTGTTGTGACACAAAGAGTTTTCTGTTGTCTGGTAATTTAATGTAGCTTTTGTGTAGGGAAACTCTGTTGTTTCGTGATTGAGTGATACCTATATAAGATTTGTTGTATTTTGTGCACCTGAGTGCATTTTTTTTTTTTTTTTGAGTTATAGTTTAAGTTTTTTCTTTGTTGTGAGTGTTGTTGTGGGTTTATCAGAAGTATAGGAGTTTACTTCTATAATGATATCACAAACTCCATATCTTTTCTTGTTGCATTTTGCGACCCTTTATATTGTGTGTTGATTAAATTTGGATATATGTGGTTTAGGAATTTTGATTGGCGTTTGCTTTAAATTATTTTGACCGATTTAGTAGATCTTTAATTTTATCATTCTTTTTAAGTAGGTCTAAGTTTCTTGTTATTTCTATGAATAGATTGTTCTTGTTGTAAGCTGAGACATATGCTAGAATTTGTTCGTTGTTGCGTTTCTTTGAGTGTCGTAGTTAGTCTAAAGGTATTTTTTCTGCTAGTTCAAAACCCTTATTTATTAGTGGTGTGGGTATTTTTGAGGGTTTTATGTAATTCTTCTACGCGAGTTTTTCGGAGGTCTTTGTCGGCCACTACAGTGCAAATCCTACGTGAATAGGGGATGTATTTCAGACAGGCTTTTGGGGGTGATGATTCTTAAAATGAAGATATTGTTGGGTTTCTGTAGGTTTGTGATTTCTCATCAAGGAAGGCGCAATATTTTTCCATCTATTAACAAGATTACTAATTCCATTACTGTAAAATTCTTTTGGCTTTGATTCGAAGAACTCACAAATGTCAGTTTTAACCTCTTCCCTGTGTTACAAAAGCTGTTTCTTCCAAATGATTCTGTAAGCTACGAAAAAAAGGTCGGGAGAATAAGGTGGATGAAGAATTTTCTCCCAACCAAGTTCTTCGATCTTTTGTGACGTGATTCTTGCTGTGTGTGGTCGCGCATTGTCCTGATGAAACATCACCCGTTTTCGATTCACTAGAGCATGTCTTTTTTTCCTCAAAGCTTGGTTCAAACGCTCTAATTACTGACAGTATATTTGAGCATTAATTGTTGCATTAGGTGGTAAGAATTCAAAGTGGATTATTCCTTGGCAGATTGAAAGAAGAACCTTTTGCCCATGAAGTTCCCTTCTCGGCTGTGGCTGGGGTCCTTCCCCTTTACCAAACCACTGTCTACGACTCTTAACATTTCGATAAAAGATCCATTTTTCGTCGCCAGTCACAAGTCTATCCAAAAAAGGTGAAACAAGTTGGCGAGAATGGAGAGAAGAGCAGATGTCAACTCGGTATTTAAGGTTGTTTTCAGACAATTCATGAGGCACCCATTTGCCAAGTTTAGGAACTTTTCCAAGTTGTTGAAGATGATGATGAACAGTTGTATTGTTTGAACTGAGAACCATTGCCAATTTCTCAACTGATAAAGCAGGATTTTCTTCAAGGGCTGCTTCAAGAAGCTTTTCCTCAAACTCAACTGGACGTCCGGTTCGATCTTCATCTTCAAGGGTGCAATTTCCACCTCTGAATTTTGCAAACCATCTTCTGCAAGTTCTTTCATTCACACATTCCTCTCCATAAACTGAGTGAATGTTTCTAGCCGCTTCGTCTGCTGAGTTTCCTTTCTTGAACTCATAAAGCATTATGTGCCTCAAATGATACTTGGGTACCCCCATGTTAGCAGGGTTTTAATCAAACAAAATTTAATTTTATTGTTCTCTGAAATAAAATTTGATCAGTTTAAATGCATCTAAACATAAAAATAATGTTCAGCTCCATTAGACATTATAAAATACTCTTTAAATTTCGTTCATTTTAACAAAAAGTTAAAATTCGGACAGAACTTATGGGATGACCTAATACTTTCGATCTCGTCTGAAATCATCCTCAGGGGTTAATTGTCAAAACAAACTTAATGTAACTGTAATTGTTGTGATAGTGATTTTGCAAACACGCAAGAACGCGCTCTGCTATAATTATTTAAAAATTAACCAATGTGGTTATGACAAGTGTTATAAGCGATAACCAGAGATGGTAAAACTGCAAAATGGTAAATTTCAAAATGATGTTAAATATTAGTTAACTCAAATTCATTTTCAAGCCCTGTTACTATACTCATAATAAATTTTGTTCATTGTTAGTTGGTTGCTTGAATTTGAAGTTTTTGTTTCTTATTTTTATGGTGTAATTCATTGATATTACCAACAAGTATTTCCCTGTATTGTGAAGGTGGACAGGAATGTGTTTTTAAATGTTATGCGATCGAACATGTGTCAGATAAATTGAGTGTAAGACGTCTTGATAATGTTGTAGTTGTCAAGCCAACATATGTACTTACTTTTTTGTCAGAGATACAATCTCCCAAAGGACATTAAATTGATATGCAATATTGATCTTTTAGAAAACACTAGTTGACGGAGAAGAGTTATTGCATATGTTTAAGTCTAATTTAGACATTATTTCCAGTACCATCGACGGGGTTATGCACATCTCACTCAACAGAGCCTCAGTTCTCGGGGGAGAGGATTCCGGACGAGTTGGGTTTGATGAGAATTTCCGTGCAAATCATTCAGCCTTATCAGCTGTGGATGTTAGGACTTCGAATTGATTGGAGATTTGTTGTTGTTCAGCACACTCTAGCAGAGCCGCCAATAATTCTTTAGAACCAAACTTGCGAGATGCATTGTTGCAATCAGACATGTCACTCCCGTACAAACGAAAGAAGTGATTCTTATGGGCTATAGCGGCAGAGTAAGCAGGTAAGGACCAAGGAGATGAGCGCGATTTAACTTGCTATTTTCTTGCTGGGATGAAAGCATCGATGCCGGCTTTTACCCATAAGGAGACCTCAGACGTACATTTTTGAACAGAATGATAAAAAAAAAACACATTCCAAGGAACGTCGCGAAGGAAATCATGGAACTAGTGCCAGTCTGCGCGCGTTGATAACAGAAAGATATTCTGTTGGTAGGAGGTTCGTGGCTGGAGGGGGGGTGGAAGGAGATGTTAACAGACACGACTGCATGTTCAGAAGTGTCAAGAAGGAAGAGCTGCGTAGCGCGACAAGAGACAGGGGTGGAGGTAAGACGGAGATCGAGAAGGGAAGCGTTACCATCAGGTTTACTGGGGAAACGGGTAGGAAAGTCAACCACTTGCGTGGGGGATTGAGTGATTGAAAAAGAATTTGGATTCCAACGAGGTTAGTCACAGAGTGTTCAAGCCACATCGTATGGTGGGTGTTAAAGTTACCGAACACGAATATGTTTGCAAACGGATATAGAGAAATGGCATTGTCTATATTATCGGAACTTCTATCGAGTACTGTTGAAACTTGACTAATGCATGGAATAATAATGCAACACAAAATGTACTTAGAACAAAATGTATTGAAACAAGAAAGTGTACACAATATTTACATATAGTCTTTTGTATATTCCTGGGAAGACCGTTCCTGGAGAATGTGTTGGCTAAGTCGCAGTCGGGCAGAGTCTCTAGTTGAATCTCTTGATTCGCCTCCCATGTCTTCCCGGTACCAACCATATTTATATAGTCGGTACTCCACTATGCAAATTAGGTGGATCCTACCACAACAAGTACACAACAGTCTTGAGAGGAAGGGGAACGGTTCAGAAAGAAGATATACTTTACTGAATTAAGGACAGATAGGCGGAGAATGGTCTGGAGATTCCAAAGAGAGTTCACTAGCCAGCGGGAGATAATTGCGGACATAAGCTCCAAGGCCATGGGTTTTAGAGTCCTTTCTAACGAGAGGAATCGAGGAAGGGACCAACGAGTTAAAGTTATTCTCGCAGATAGTTAGTATATCAGGAAACTTTTCAAAGAGGAACGATTCCACACTGCAGAATTTGGTACGAATACCACGGATGTTGAAAAAGGAAATGTTAAAGGATTTAGGTGATTTTTTTAGTTGGTTTATATTTTTAGTTGTCTATGGTCATGCTGAGTTATGTTGCTAAGGAAAAGGCCTAATGTAATAGTAGCAGTCGGTCCTCAAATGTGACATGGGCAGAAAGTAACTTGCGCAGGCTGCAATATAACGTGGCCTCGGGGTTGCCCACCGGAGGTGCGTGCAGAGACACCCTTCCATATGCGACATGGCACTACAAGAACCCCGATATTTTGCAACTGTTGATCAGAACACTACTCAAGATGCTACGCAAGAGTTCGGGCTCCTAATTACCAGTCGAGAATAGCAACCAGAAAACTGCCAACCCGGTACCCTCTGTATGAAGAGCAGTTCCCACAAACTGCACACATCAAAAGAGATTCATAAGAGCACTACAACTAAGGCCAGAGAAAAGAATAGGATCCGGGAATTTATAGAAAAGGCATTACAGCGTTTGAAAAGGGACTGATACCGAGATGCCAGATCAGTATCAATAAATTTGCAGATTTTTTTAAAATTTTTTATCAAGAATCTCATAGTGGAAATTTCATCAGGACAATTCCCATGAAAGTATTTATAGAAAAGGCAGAAGGAAGCTATGTTACGATGGTGGGAAAGTGACTAAAGTAACTGAGGCCGAGGTGCCAGGTCAGGACAAATAATATTGCAGAATCTCTAAATACATAATAGAAGCGCCTGGCCAGTTTTGGCAGCAATAAGTAAATGCATCTAGATATTTTGGCTGTGTTATGGCAACCAGTCTAGGAGATTGAAAACGCTGAATTCAAAACCAGTCTGAAGAGAGATGGCTATCTTGCCCTATTCACAGCCATGGAAAATGTTCTGATGGACTATATTTCCCACTTCCACCAGTTCAGACCTTCACAACTAAGACCCGCCATGCCACATACACAGTATCGAATCGTCTGTCTTCCACTGGAAAGAAGCAAGTTCCATTAGGGAAATTTCTTTCCAAGAGCCGCTACTTTATGGAACAGACTCCCAAGGGGGTGCTTTCCCGATCATTACAATCTTAACCTATTTATGTCGAGTCAACGATTACCTATCGTAAGTATCCTTAAATTTTAACATAGTCCCGCTTCCCCCTCCTACAACCTCATTTAGTATTCCCTCCTCAATGATTGACTCTAGGACCTTGTATTTAGTGGATATTAAATAAAAAATAATCAGCCTTACTACTACGTCAGTTTTACAAATGGTGCCCCCGTGATCTTTTTTTTTTTCTGTGCGTTCGTATCTGGGTTTGTGCCTGTGTCTAATTTGCCACACATCTTCACATTTTCTTTTTTATATCCCAGGTATTTCTTTTGCTTTATCTCTACTTTCTTTTTTTTTTTTTTGTTCATATTTATTTTTCTGCTAATACGGGATAAATTCTTTTTTTACCGATAAATGAACATCCTGCCATCCATAAATTTGCCGATAAACTTTCTCTTAAATTTTTCTGTTCAACACCCGTGTGTCATTAAAAAAGAAAAAAAAAGAACCAATATGGCCGCGCGACCGGCGGCCATTTTAACATTCGGGCGGGAAAATAAATCTACTCTCTCCCCAATCTCTCTCTCTCTCCCTCCCCCTCTCAAAGCTCTCTCTCCCCCCTCTCTCTCTCATTTTCGCGTTAAATGTTGCTGAACGTCTCATTCAAGAAATATCACTTGGACTTACATTTTGTGAGTTTTCATTTTTCTCTTTACAACTTATAGCGATTGGGTCTATTAACTTTCTATTCATCGTTTATTAGCCAGTTTATCAAAAAAAATCTATCAATCGATATTCAGTGTGAAGATCTCAGTGAGACATAATAAATAAAAGTTTTTCTCACTGATTTCTTTAAATTCGTTTTCTTTCTTCAGGCTTCATTTCCAAATAACTGTTCCATAAAATAACTGAAAGGCCAGACAACTACCTACCTAATTATTCCTATATATATATATATATATATATATATATATATATATATATATATATATATAAGATATATATAAGAAACAAATATAAGATATATATAAGAAACAAAATTCATCGCTAAAACAAATACAGGCGCTAACAATGCTCAGAGTTAGACAAGCAGAGAGAATACATAGGTAGTGTAGATTTTACAAGTACAGTTTAGTGCGGTCAATGTGTACATCAGTAACTATAAAAAAATCAATTTTCAATTACTTTGGTTAAACTGAAGAATGTTTTACCGCACTAATCGAGTATTATGTATGCACTAATCGAATTTTGGTATATAAAAAATTTATCGTACTAATCGAAAATGTACTAATCGAAAACGTTAATCGAAGGATACCTGTATGTGAAATTAGGGATCACTATTAAGGTGCAGGAGTTACATTGTTCCAACTTTTCAAGCGTGGTTTGTTGGTTTTGAAAACGATTATAGGATTTCTGGACCTGTTACTTAAATTCGAATACCGGCAATTGATGCTAATGTAATAAGAGAGGCGTATAGCTAGTTCGCTAAATCCCAAGAATTATATCACTTGAATACTTCCAACAGCATCAACAACCAAAGAAGGTACCACATGTAACTAGAAGAAAAAATAATGGCATAAGCTGTTAACTTTCCACACTACTAAAAACAAAAGGTTAAGAAGCAAATTCCCGTCAATATTTAAAAAAAGATCTATAGCATTTAATAAACTTGAGAAATCTTATCCATCTTACTGGAGTCCAATTTCTGTTGGTGTATAGCGTTAACAAGTTTAACCATGTTTTGTTAGTCTTTTAGGTGAAGGTGCATGTTTAACATGTAAACAAAGAGATAAAAGCATATAAAATACTTGAGTTTCTGCTACGGAAGATTATTCTTTTTATGTTAACTGGATTGAAAGTTCTCAATTTCTCTTGGACATGTCCGTTTTCTTTTTAGGTTCAGAAGTTAATTTGTATAACAATGGTTAAAATGGTCGAGCTCAAGTCAGCTTTGCGCTGATTTGAAACGACCAATTCATTTACTTCATGAGTAGAGCTGGCAAAATACGTCTGAGTGATGTCACTGAAAAGTGGAAAGAGAAAGATCCTGTCCTTTACGGAAGTGGGATCATAAAATCGCTCATGTGACCAGAAATCCTTTTAGGTTTCTTTATAACTTGCATCTTGGGAAAATGATTTTTTAAAATTCTTTATTATTATTATTTTATTTATTGGTTTAATTTCATTTTCCAACAGGTGTCACCAACATTCTGGAAAATCGCTCTCCAGTGAGATTATCGATAATTGTTGAAATCTCTTTCAGACATACCCTAGTATCTGGACCTTATATCTAAGCGTTTTTTTAAAGCATTCAACCCCAAGTAATGCGGGAAGCCACTAGCACGCAAGGTGTTACAGAGTTGGAGCGAGAACAAAGAGGAGTGATAGAGGAAAGGATGAAGAGAAGGATAGGGGATAGATCAGGACATCTGGAGACGTCGATGGACGTTACATTTGAATAGCTGGAGATTATAGCTATCAGGAAAACAAGAAATGGGGAGAAGTGCGAAACATGAAGCTATTGGAGTAGAAGAGACGGCTACATTTTAACAGTTTCGACAGTGAAAGGGTGAGAGCGAGATACCAGCCTAGTTGAACGCTTAAATTCATGAAGTCTGGGAACCAGCGAAAGCAGCTCATCGGAGCAGTTAGCGTGAAAGTATTTGTAAAAAAGACAGAGGGAGGCAACGGCACGTGTGCGAGAAAGCGACTGCAGACGAGATGCCGGATCAGGGCCAATTACATATAAGTCTTTGGATTTGTACAGCGTCAGTTGATTGGATTTTGAATTCGGAGTTGTCCTTCTTGTAGACTGGTTGCCGACACCGGCCCTTTTATTTAACCCATAACTACCGAAGAGAAAAGATGGATTGTTACCTTTTCCAAGGGTATTTATGTGAAAGTGAGGGTAAGAAACTTAACCGAAATTTGAATTAGGTCTTAAACAAAATAATCATTTATTAGACTCTATAGTCTGGCGCTACAGAATCACAAGCAAACACCTTTACCAAATAACAAAATCCACATAACTTGAACACTTCTAACAGCAGCTGCAACAAAAATTAGAACAAAAATAATGATATAATCAATCTGTTAACTTTCCATACTATCAAAACAAAAGGCTTGGAAAGAAAATTCCATCAATACTAGAAATAACATTTAATAGATTTGAGAAGACTGAAAAACTCTTTTTTAAGAAAAATATTTCAGTCGGCAGTAACACTATTCGGCCAATTATTACGAAATGTTTCCTGTACGAAAACGGATAATTTTAACATTACCATTATAAATAGTGTTCAATTTTAACATTCCGTAAAATTATCATATGAATAAAGGATGAAGACCTGAAAGAAGTCCAGGAATATATATACTTAGAAGAAGTAAAAAGAAGAAAAAATCATAAAATGAATTAAAATAATATATAACGATTGATTGAAAGTATTTAATGAAAATAGAGACAAAATGAAAGCAAGTTGGCAATATACTTAAAAAATGAAGAGTATAATGCCAGTTAGGACGAATGCGAAACATGGAAATCAACAACACATGCAGAAATGCGATGGAAAAAGCACCCAGTTAGAAAGAGGTCAACATGGGACGGAGAACAGATGAAATGATTGCACAGCAAAAATACGGTCGGTGGAATAGAGCGAGAAGAAAGAATAAAAGGTGGAGTAAATTGTTGGTTAATTCATGCCCAGTAAAGAGCAAACGCAATATGAACAGATCAGATAAAAGTCGGGAAGATGAGAGAGAGAAGTTTGCAGGTAAGACAGTCACAGTCGTCATGAAAAGAGTTGGGAAAGGCCTTTGACTAACAATTGACAGGCAATGTCTATTTATTATTTATTATTATTGTTATTGATATTGTTGTTGTGTGAGAGAGAAACATGCCAACAAAGTACCGCTGGGGTACAAATATACGAAGCCCAATATACCCAACATGATACCCAGACAGTCTGACAAGGGTACAACAGAGACATGCCTCACAGCCAAATGTGTGCGATATGGTTACAGATTTTGTATAAAGTAGCGCATCACTTTACAGGTAAAGTACAGTCATAAATACCCAGTCCGGCTTACGGCCATATCACCGGCTCTAGCAAGATCACCGAAGTTAGGCAACGTTGATCCTGGTTAGTATCTATGTGAGTGACCGCTTCAGAATACCAGGTGCTGTAAGCTTGGATGTACGTGGGGGTGTAATGGATAATGACTCAGAATTGGAAATCGGAAAGATGATCTTCGATTCCAGTCAGGCAATCTATATTCAAAAATACCCTTGGAAAAGGTATAAATCCCCCCATTTCTCCCCAACTATGGGTTAATTAGTAGGAATTGTATCGGTAAATCATTATTATATACAAAAAATATTACACTCTGAAAATATTTTATGGCTTTAAATAACCTTCAAATGGTTGATAAGCCGTAAAACACAAGTCAATAAAAAAATGTAACCCATTCCAGTCGGACGGTCTCTAACTGAAAGTGTTCCCACGTATCCAAGTCGCATTTGAAGCTTCATCTTTCAGACTTAAAAAAAGTCACACTTTCGACAGCAGGCTCTGATGCCCCCACCATATTCCCGCTCATGAGCAGAGATGTAGAGTACGCCAGGTCCGAAAGGAATTGCCCATTTGCTTACCGGCAGGAAATTGATAAGCAAGATCTTTAATCAAGCCCTTCTTAATTCATTGAGACGAAACATGCACATGTTAACACCGCCAATAAATTAAGATCAGAATATATTATATATTAGAACTCTGATTCTTCTTTGGTTAGCACGACCGTTACGCCCTGCCGGGGGGGGGACAACGCATAACCTACTTGACGAGCTTGACAAAATGGATGGCGGGACAAGCTTCAAAAATAAAGAAAAGACAGAATTTATTTTGAGCTGCAAAGGACAGGAAATTGTGGAGATCCATCATCGCCTACGTTCTGAAGTAAGACGGCACATAAAGAACTTACCTACCCCGATTTTTCTGTTTGTCTTTCTGTTGGCCACCCGTTTCTTTCTTCATAGTCAACCTCTTAATACCCGTTAAAGTATTTGTCTTTCAATATGTCTCTCCCACCTTTCTTTTCGTCTGACCCAAATCTCATTATGAAGTTTTGGCGGTGTCATTTTTTTTTATGCTTTAATAATTATACTTCCCCAGTTTTCCTTCTTTTCTACTTTCTTTTCTTTTTATTTCAATGAGATCTTATCTCATCGACACTGTCGACACTGACACAAAACAAAATTCATTTCTCTACTTATCTGCTGACGAAAACGAGGAAAGGAGGAAGCGAATGAGAAAAGTCATGTACGCGTGCTGTCAAGCGGAAGCGAAGTCATCAAAAAGGCACCCTTTGTTCGTATGCTGCGCTCTACTGCGCATCCTCGTTGCCACTTCCTGTGAGTTGTTAGCTCAATATTTATGGGAGGCCGCCACTTTGGAATCCTTTAGAGTAGAAGATGAAACAAGAGGATACGATGGGGCCATTTTCGGCCATTTTTTTCGAAGTTCTTAAGAAGTCTGATTCAATGATGAAAAGTGTCATAGGAATGAAATTAATCTCCAAAAATAGAAAGTGAAAGAAACAGAGTAGGCATGGAAGTTTCAAGAAAGCTGGAAGTTCAAAATAAAGACATTCGTTAGAGGAAATACTAATGAACATTGAACGTAAAATTATGAATATATACAGTGACCTAAGAAAAGTTATTAGCCAGGAGAAATAAACTACATCCAATTTCAAAATTCAATTACATAATCCCAACTCAACATAAACAAACAGTATTTGGAAATAGTATAGAGTAGGTCCTCCATTTGCTAGTTTCAGCGCTTGTATTCGACTTTTCATGGATTTCATCAACTTATCAACAATTGCCTGTTCCATATTTTGCCAGTCCTTTTCATATGGCAAATTTTCTACTGATTATCCTTCATAGTTCGGACCAGTCATTCCATATCCCCGGTGAATAAATATCCCCATTGACTTCGTCTTCAATAATATTGGTTAAAATAAAGGAGAAAAAAAAACATATATTAGACTAATCCAGAATTTTTAATGGGACCAGACTGCCTGTGCAGTGACCTAAGAATAGTTTTTAGCCAGGAGAAATAAACTACATCCAATTTCAAAATTTAATTACGTAATCCCAACTCAACATAAATAAACAGTATTTGGAACTAGTATAGAGTAGGTCCTCCATTTGCTAGTTTCCGTGCTTGTATTCGATTTTTCATGGATTTCATCAAGTTATCAACAATCCTCTGTTCCATATTTTGCCACTTCTTTAGGAATGTTTCTTTAAAGGTTGCCACTGACGTGATTTTGGTGACACGCTCTTGAAGTCTTCAGTCAAGGTGCTCCCAAATGTGCTCTATTGGATTCATGTCAGGATTTTGGGCTACCCATGACAGTGATTTAATTCTTTGTGATTCCTTCCAGGTCTTTGCTACTTTGCTCATATGACATGGCGCTCCATTTTCTTGAATAAGGTAGACATTCTTGTCAATCTGATTGGTTTCAAATAGTGGATGTAGTCCTTTCTCTAATATTTGACAGTGTTTTGGACCATTCAACCGCTCGTCAACAAGAATCAGCTCAGATTTGCCTCCAAAAAAGAAAGCGCCCCACACCATTACTCCAATACCTCCATGTTTCACGGTCGCCTGCAGACATTCAGTGTTCCAAGTCTCATTCTGATTTCTCCAAACATAAAACCTATCTCGAATTAGAATATTGGCATATATATATGTGTGTGTGTGTGTTTGTGTGTGTGTGTGTGTGTTTGTGTGTTTGTTTGCTTTGCTTAAACGTTATTTTAGATAGATATTCATATTCGAGTAAATGTTCTGTTAATTTAAATATTAATTATTCGTCTAATCGGAAGTCAGAATCGGTTCAGCACAAAATATCTAATGCCGGTTCTCCATAGGGTATGCAGGTTCGAATCCTGCCGGAGGACGCATATTTTCTGGCACGATTTCTCTAATATTCAGGCCGGTAGATGTAATTCAATAAAAATCCTCTTTAAATAAAATAAACAGAGCATCTACTCGAATATGAGTACCCATCTAAAATAACGTTTAAACAAAAAAAAATTAAAATATGTCGGATTTAATCCATTTCGTAAAATAAATATATATATATGTTTTAAACTAGGATATATAATCCCAACAAAGTTTTAAAAATTTTTGACAATATGTATATATATGGGATAGCGATATATCAATTTTATATATCAAGAACAGTTTTGAAAGAAATTATGTACGACAAATTGGTAAAAAAAACTTTTGCGGCGCGTTTCATCCGTTATGACTTCACTGGACTGTGATTGCGCATGCGCACAAACGACAGACGCTGGGTGTTTTAAAATTTAGAAAAAAATGTAATTTTGTTTTGATTTGTTTTTCCAGCTAGCCAAATTCTTCTAAATTCTTTTTTCTTTTTGGTTTCATCATACTTGTCATAACGATCTGACCACAATTTTGATATCATAAATGCTAGTCTAATTAAAAGAGAAAATAATTCATTAAGAGGAAAATATTTCGAAATTACTTTAATCGCTAGTTCACCTACAGTAAATTTACATCGAGGTTTTTACAACGTTTCTGCATTCTTGACAAATTTTCTGTTTTCGCAGTGAGGGATATTTTGTAAGAAAGATGAAGTTAAGAAAAAGAAAATAGATGAATTTAGCTAGATTAAAAGAAAAAAAAAGATTCCTTTTAAATTTTGAAACTCCCCGGGTCTCTTATTCGTGTGCATGTGTAGTCATAGCAACGTCAACAAACCCAGTCCGATGAAGTCCTAACGGATGAAACGCATCATAAATGAAGTTTTCCAATTTTTCATACATATATATTTGTTTGTGTGTGTGTGTGTGTGTGTGTGTGTGTGTCTCTCTCTCTCTCTCTCTCTCTCTCTCTCTCTCTCTGTGTGTGTGTGTGTGTGTGTGTGTGTGTTGTCTAGACATTCGATTACGAATATAACTATCTTTGCCTGATAACAAAGCATTTTCTGACGCTACCCACTCATGGCTTCTGCATTAGATATTAATTACAGGTATTATAGATATAGATATTAATTTACTGAAAGTTTTTCAAAAAGTTCTATTAAAGTATATACAAACAAATTAATTTGGAATATTCGTTTATCCAGTGTTACACACACACACACACACACACACACACACACACACACACACACAAACGCACAGATGGGGCGATGGATAAATTGTCGTCTCAATGAAAATAACACTGACATCTCATTTTAACAGATATATTTACCAAAATTACACAAAAATATCTTGAAAGACTAAAGAGTAAATTTATTCAATAAAATTGTCATTTTTCTTCAGCCGCAACCTCAGGACGACTTTTGAATCTCCTGCATCTCTTCTGGATTCTTTTCTGTTTAAATTGGTGAATGCTGCCATAATCCTACCCTTCAGTTCATCTTTGGTTTTACAAGGAGTTTTGTTGGTCACTTGCTCAACTGCGCCCCAAACATAATAATCAAGAAGTTGAAATCTGGGTTGTTAGGTGGGCAGATATAAGGGGTGATGTGATCGCATAAATTGCCTAATAGCCATGACTGGGTTTTCCTGGGTTTTCGGCAGCACTAACTCCTCAAATCCCTTGATGTAGGCCTCCGTGTTGAGTCTGAGGGCCTCAGCAATAAATTCGGGTGTTCTTTTATTATCAGAATGACCGTAGTAAGTTTTCCGAGTTGCTGTAGCTTCGCCATCACCATAAGACACATCCAATTCTTTCCGAATCCTCTTGACTGTCCTCAAATTAAAAATGTTCGTATTGGAGCTTCCGGATCGAATGCCAAGTAGTACAGTATGCCGTTTCCAAATTTCTGGCGGAGTGAATTGCCTCATGGAGCTCTTTTTCTCACAAACGGTGTTCAAGTATATATTGTGTAATGAACAAAATCAAAAATAAACAACGCACATGCGCGAAATTAAAAATATAAAATGGCAACAATTTTCCCATCGCACTCTATATATATATATATATATATATATATATATATATATATATATATATATATATATATATATATGCCTGCTATATACAATGCTGTGCAAAAGTAAGTGAAACCTAAGATAATATTTAAAGAACTCTGTTTTTTCCAGAGGATCAACACATCCTAATTAAACTATATATATATATATATATATTTCTTAAGTAAAACCTTTATTAAGTCAATTACAACTACTTTCAAAACCTTTCATCAAGCTTGAATAAAAATAATTATTCAAAATTAAGATATGCAAAAGTAAATGAATCCTTACATTTAATATTTGGTGAACTTTTCTTTTTCGTTTTCTTTTTCTTTTTCTTTTTCTTTTTCTTTTTCGTTTTCTTTTTCGTTTTCTTTTTCTTTTTCGTTTTCGTTTTCTTTTTCTTTTTCTTTTTCTTTTTCTTTTTCTTTTTCTTTTTCGTTTTCTTTTTCTTTTCCTTTTTCTTTTTCGTTTTCTTTTTCGTTTTCTTTTTCTTTTTCGTTTTCGTTTTCTTTTTCTTTTTCTTTTTCGTTTTCTTTTTCTTTTTCTTTTTCGTTTTCTTTTTCTTTTTCTTTTTCTTTTTCGTTTTCTTTTTCTTTTTCGTTTTCTTTTTCTTTTTCTTTTTCTTTTTCGTTTTCTTTTTCGTTTTCTTTTTCTTTTTCGTTTTCGTTTTCTTTTTCTTTTTCTTTTTCTTTTTCTTTTTCGTTTTCTTTTTCTTTTCCTTTTTCTTTTTCGTTTTCTTTTTCGTTTTCTTTTTCTTTTTCGTTTTCGTTTTCTTTTTCTTTTTCTTTTTCGTTTTCTTTTTCTTTTTCTTTTTCGTTTTCTTTTTCTTTTTCGTTTTCGTTTTCTTTTTCTTTTTCTTTTTCTTTTTCTTTTTCGTTTTCTTTTTCTTTTTCGTTTTCTTTTTCTTTTTCTTTTTCTTTTTCTTTTTCGTTTTCTTTTTCTTTTTCGTTTTCTTTTTCTTTTCCTTTTTCTTTTTCGTTTTCTTTTTCGTTTTCTTTTTCTTTTTCGTTTTCGTTTTCTTTTTCTTTTTCTTTTTCGTTTTCTTTTTCTTTTTCTTTTTCGTTTTCTTTTTCTTTTTCGTTTTCGTTTTCTTTTTCTTTTTCTTTTTCTTTTTCTTTTTCGTTTTCTTTTTCTTTTTCTTTTTCGTTTTCTTTTTCTTTTCCTTTTTCTTTTTCGTTTTCTTTTTCTTTTTCGTTTTCTTTTTCTTTTTCTTTTTCTTTTTCGTTTTCTTTTTCGTTTTCTTTTTCTTTTTCGTTTTCGTTTTCTTTTTCTTTTTCTTTTTCTTTTTCTTTTTCTTTTTCGTTTTCTTTTTCTTTTCCTTTTTCTTTTTCGTTTTCTTTTTCTTTTTCGTTTTCTTTTTCTTTTTCTTTTTCTTTTTCGTTTTCTTTTTCGTTTTCTTTTTCTTTTTCGTTTTCGTTTTCTTTTTCTTTTTCTTTTTCTTTTTCTTTTTCTTTTTCGTTTTCTTTTTCTTTTCCTTTTTCTTTTTCGTTTTCTTTTTCGTTTTCTTTTTCTTTTTCGTTTTCGTTTTCTTTTTCTTTTTCTTTTTCGTTTTCTTTTTCTTTTTCTTTTTCGTTTTCTTTTTCTTTTTCGTTTTCGTTTTCTTTTTCTTTTTCTTTTTCTTTTTCTTTTTCGTTTTCTTTTTCTTTTTCGTTTTCTTTTTCTTTTTCTTTTTCTTTTTCTTTTTCGTTTTCTTTTTCTTTTTCGTTTTCTTTTTCTTTTCCTTTTTCTTTTTCGTTTTCTTTTTCGTTTTCTTTTTCTTTTTCGTTTTCGTTTTCTTTTTCTTTTTCTTTTTCGTTTTCTTTTTCTTTTTCTTTTTCGTTTTCTTTTTCTTTTTCGTTTTCGTTTTCTTTTTCTTTTTCTTTTTCTTTTTCTTTTTCGTTTTCTTTTTCTTTTTCGTTTTCTTTTTCTTTTTCTTTTTCTTTTTCTTTTTCGTTTTCTTTTTCGTTTTCGTTTTCTTTTTCTTTTTCTTTTTCTTTTTCTTTTTCTTTTTCGTTTTCTTTTTCTTTTCCTTTTTCTTTTTCGTTTTCTTTTTCGTTTTCTTTTTCTTTTTCGTTTTCTTTTTCTTTTTCGTTTTCGTTTTCTTTTTCTTTTTCTTTTTCGTTTTCTTTTTCTTTTTCTTTTTCGTTTTCTTTTTCTTTTTCGTTTTCGTTTTCTTTTTCTTTTTCTTTTTCTTTTTCTTTTTCGTTTTCTTTTTCGTTTTCTTTTTCTTTTTCTTTTTCTTTTTCGTTTTCGTTTTCTTTTTCGTTTTCGTTTTCTTTTTCTTTTTCGTTTTCTTTTTCTTTTTCTTTTTCTTTTTCTTTTTCGTTTTCTTTTTCTTTTCCTTTTTCTTTTTCGTTTTCTTTTTCGTTTTCTTTTTCTTTTTCGTTTTCTTTTTCTTTTTCGTTTTCGTTTTCTTTTTCTTTTTCTTTTTCGTTTTCTTTTTCTTTTTCTTTTTCGTTTTCTTTTTCTTTTTCGTTTTCGTTTTCTTTTTCTTTTTCTTTTTCTTTTTCTTTTTCGTTTTCTTTTTCTTTTTCGTTTTCTTTTTCTTTTTCTTTTTCTTTTTCGTTTTCGTTTTCTTTTTCGTTTTCGTTTTCTTTTTCTTTTTCGTTTTCTTTTTCTTTTTCTTTTTCTTTTTCTTTTTCGTTTTCGTTTTCTTTTTCTTTTTCTTTTTCTTTTTCGTTTTCTTTTTCGTTTTCTTTTTCTTTTTCTTTTTCGTTTTCTTTTTCTTTTTCTTTTTCTTTT
>OZ038502.1:89393691-89416191 GCA_964036315.1 Acanthosepion esculentum | reverse complement strand
AAGTTGTGGAGACATATAATCACGCAAGTCCTAAATGAACACAGCATGTAGCAGAAGATTACTGATAAAACAATTTATAAAAACTTATTTCTCATTTCTTGACGAGTTTACTCAAAAATTGGCTTTATTTTTTTATATTTTACAAGTACACTGCCTTCACTACAGCTCATCTGTCTAAGAGAAAGAAAATCCCTACTATAAAAGCAATATTGTAAGGGTATAAAATAAAGATTGGTATCTGACACTAATAAATCTACTTCATGGAAGAGGAAAGACTTCTTAAAATCTGTTTATGTATATATCTTTCCAACTCTGTTGTCGGTCTATGACATCCTCTTTCAAATTACCCTAAGTCAGCACGGATGTGAACCAACATGATTACATCAAGCCAATGATTTCCGGACTAGAGGGGACCACCTACGGACCGTCAACATGTGATCAAGAAAGCGGATCAGCAACCCCGGAGTGAAGTGACGGTGGAAATCAGAGACTAATTCCAACGGCCTTGGATTCGATCAGAGAAAAATAAATACGATAGTTCAAAGCGGGGTTATTTGGAGAACGCCATCTCGTGTTAGCCTGCAATCTGCTGTGGACAGAGATTGCGAAAAGATGAAATACCCAATATGCAATTTATCGTCCTGGGTATGACGATAAACTACACTTGGCAGCAAGACCTCTGAGCAGGAGGTTTTCAGGAGCTTGGAACCACCTCTTAACTGCTGTTGTTCCCAGGCCCACTTTGACTCGGGGTGGTAGCACCTGTAAGGGTCTCAACTATGGGCAAATAGTTAACCCCACAAAATTGGGTGAAATCACTGTGAAAGTATAAATATACATTTTCATAGTAAAAATACCAGCAATACATATACAAAGTAAAAAAATTAAAAGCAATACACTTTTGTAAAAAAAAATAGCAATGCATTTTTAGAAAGAAAAAAAATTACCAACAATACATTTTTTTAAAATTAAATTATTTATTCTCCAAAGAAAATTAAATTTCGGCATTAAATGACCCATAAGGAGTTGATGTGTCATTAAACAAACAAGAAAACAGTGTAATTTATTTTCAAGGTCTGTTTCATTTTACTAATGTTCAACCTATCCAAGGCCCAAGGGCGACTCAAAGTAGAGCGTTACTGAAGGCGGTTGTTGTGTGAGCAGTAAAAGACGCTGTTTATGCAGGTATATGTGAAAGGTAACAGTTAACCCTAGACTTGGAGAGGTTAAGATTGTAGTGGTTGGGAAAGCATCCTCTTGGGATTCTGTTCCACAAAGCGATAGTTCTTGGGAGGAATCTACCAGAGTGGGACTGCTTACTAAAGCAATACAAAGGGAATGGGCGTGGTTCGCCTCAATGTACGCAGTGTGGTGGGTCTTAGCTGGGAAGTTTAAAGTTGACGGAACTAAGACATGTCGCTCGTTTGAACGTTCTCCATGGAAATAGCGATAGAGTAGCGAGATGCTTGCAGCATTTCGTCTGATTGTAAGGTGGGAAACAATTCATCACCCACAAGGGCGTGTAGACGATTTTTGACTATCAAGGTCTGAACAGCTCCAGCCCAGATATGGTAGCAGTATTCAATTTTCGGCCTGACCTGGCTGTTGTAACGATAGAGCATAGCAGGAGGAGACAGATTCTTACTGGAGCAGTACAAGAAATTCACTATTTTTCCAGTATCTTTAGCGATGGATCGTAAGTTCAAGTTCCACTTGAGTTCTGGGGTGAGCTTACGTCCCAATAGGCAAGGGGCCTCATTGAACATTCAAGAAGTCTTACTAAAGAAAATACGTCCTCCGTCAGGACTCGAATATGGGCCCCCCTTTACAGGAGAAACTCTCGTTTGATCCGAATTGTTTTTTGATCACACGGCTAGGATGAGCTTCATAACCAAGCAAAGTTCTCGAATGTTCAGGCCGGTAGACGAAATAAAAATAACGTTTAAAAATTAAACGAAACGTCTACTCAAATATGGGCACCCACTAAAATTAATGTTTAAAGTAAAAAAAAATATGTCGGATTAATAAATTAAATCCAATAATTCTTTAGAAATTGCTTTATTTACGTTTCTGATACGAAACAGATCAGTGATGACTTTCGAGGAATTCTGAACGGGTAAAGTGTACTTTAAAGGCAAATAGAAAGTTGCTTGAACATAAAGCTCTCTGAGTATGTCACTGTATAATGTTCGGTCTGTGTAATTTACAAAGAAGTGTCTGATTGAGTGCATTGAAGGAAGGAGATTATATTTAAAATAAAGATTTATTATGTAAAATAAATTCGTTTTAGACTTGTTAGTCTAGTGCTTACTGATGAGCCTCCGCACTAGGCGGCGGGGGGGGGCTAGAACAGATACAAATATGAAGGATCGATCAAGCACTTCCACCCGACCATTATCGTTACCAACCAACGGGGGTAAGTTGACGTATTTGTCCCCGGGCCTAGATGTTTTGGGGTGCAAATTTTCGTCTGACGAGAAAAGTACATATGTAGCTTAACGTAGCAACGAATACCAGTTTCGTAAAATAACGGAATTGTTTTGAATATAGACCGAAGTAAATCTATATGATCTATTTTTCTGCTGCCTGCTTCATAAATCATGGCCTCAATAAACGGCTTTTCAAGTGAGTTCTAGAACCCCGAACAAAATATATAACACTGATTTCTCTAGCTATTACATTGTAAAATAACATTACTAGATGACACGAATTCCAAAACGATTTCTACATTCACTATTTACATTATTCGGACTATTGTCCTCATCTTTGTCGCCTTCTTTATCACAACGTTTCGGCCGTTGTACGCTCCGACCGTCTTCAGACGGTTGGAATGTCGAACTGAACCCTTTCGCTCAGTGGGTTAGACTGTTCTAGTTCCACGTGCCATGTCTAATGGATGCCGGTTATCTCCTGTTAATTCCTCTCCGAAAAGAGACACGGATAAAGGGGAATTAACAGGAGATAAGTGACATCCATTAGACATGGCACGTGGAACTAGAACAGTCTACACCAGTGAGCGAAAGGGTTCAGTTCGGCATTCCAACCGTCTGAAGAAGGCCGGAGCGTACAACGGCCGAAACGTTGTGATAAACATGGCGACAAAGATGGGGACAATAGTCCGAATAATGTAAATAGTGCACATAATACCTCATCTCAGAAATATAGACACGATTTGTAAATTATATAAGTTTACTTAGTATATAAACTCACCTGTGGATTAAATAGTAGGACTTGTATCTGGAAAAATCATTGTTATTCTCAAAAATCGAAAATGTAATAGACAATCGCAAAAAAAATGAATTATACTTACAATCCAAAATGTTTTGTCTTTAGACAAACAAAAAAGGATTGATAAACCGTTAAAAAAACTTTAAAAAAGTCCTTAATATATTCAATTAGCTCCAATTTTACAGTCATGATATTGGGACTTTATTTTGGGCCTGTTAAATTTCATTAGAAACAAAGAAAAGAGCACTAAACTGTTACGGAATATATCAGTTCTTCTATATGGCAGTGAATGCTGGAAAATCTCCACACAGACGAAGAAGTGACCTGAAGCAACAGAAATGTAGTTCTACAGAAAGATGCCAAGAATATAACATACAAAAGTTTTTAACGAAAATGGAACCAAAAAGGACATTTACACTTAACATCAGAAAGAGACAGTTGAATTTTCTAGAGCACATAGTGAGAAAAGAGAGCTTGGAAAATTTGATACTCACAAGACGTAATGAAGGCAAGAGGAACAGAGGATAAAAACCGCTTAACTTACCTAGCGAACTTGAGTAAATAGATAGCGGAACAAGGTTTAGGAGAGTTAATAAAAAGACAACATTTATTAATAGCTACAAAGGATAGAAAATTGTGGAGAGCTATGATTGCCAACTTTCTAAAGAAAGAAGAAGAATGGATTTTAGAGAAAATGAAAACAAACAGGACACTTATACTTGACATCAGAAAAAGACAGTTGACATTTCACAATGAAAAAAGAGGGCTTGGCAAATTTGACATTCACAGGAATGGTTGAAGGCAAGACGGATAGCGGAAAGCAGCGTATAACCTGCCTAGCGAGCTTGTGTAAATGGGTGGCAGAAAAAGAATTAGGATAGATGATAAAAAGGTCAAATTTACTAAGTGCTACAATGGATAGGAACTCATGGAGATCCATGATTCGCCGACGTCCTTAAGGGACATGGTACATAGAAGAAGGTGTAGACAGTGATATGTAATTATGTGTTATTGTCGTTCAGAGATCGCAAAACCTATAAGTCGGAAAACCTATAATAAAATATTTCACTGATAACTCAGGTGGTGGTGGTGGGTGGCAAAATTTTACTCGACCCCGAACTCTGGGTATCCTTGCTACGCCACTGCGATGGAAACTTAGGCAACATCTGCTTCCCCTTTTCTTAGCCTTTTATCTTTGTGCGTGATTAACAGGAGAATTGCGATATTGAACGCTATGTATAACAGAGTGAACGAAGAAAGGAAGAGAAAAAAAATGGAATAAGGAGAGAACAGATATCGTATTGATGGTCTAATGTTATTTCAGATGGCTTCTGTCTGCCTTTAAAAAACAAGAAAAATAGATTATTTCAACTTATTCGCTGATTAACAAACATTTTTCAAAACACCGACTTGTTCTCATCTCTTCTTTTTTCTAATAGTATTTTACTTAGAAACTTTCAATAGAAATAATCAGTAATAATGTATTTTGTTACATTCAGTTCTCTGGGGGAAAAAAGTTGGGCAAGGAGAGAAAGAAGAATTAATCAAACACAGGATGAGCAATGGGAATTCGTCATGATCAGAATAAGTTTCTTCAATTTTATTGACTTCTGACAAACAGGATTATGGAATGTGTAGTTCTTTGCAATTCTTCATATATTCAAAACGAAACTGCTCTCTTTTCGTCATCTTAGAGAACCATTTTTCCCTTTCATCAGCAGGGCTGGTGCTAACCTTCAGAAGAGTAATTCTTGTACATTCTTACTCACGTTTTCCGCTGACATGACGTGGAAAATTCATATTGAATCAATTGCTAGGTCTGCAGCCAGGAAAGTTGGTTCACTCTATCATGCCAGAGAATATTTCCCTATTTCTTCTTAGTGTAATGCTCGTAATTCTAGTTGATAAAACTCTAAGGAAATACTGGAACAAAAGGCTAAATAAAGAACATCTTTTAATCACGTTGGAAACATGGATTAATAATAAAGTAATAGAAAATACAGTAGTTCGATACGGCAATGAGTACGATTCAAACGCTTCGCCTTGCGACCCACTTTGCAGTGCCCGTTCTTATGAGCAGACGTTCTTCACAAACCGGATGAAAGAGTCCATGTTCAAACATTAGGGTAGAGAAGGTCGGTCGTCTTTCAACACAACTGTTTCCTCCCTCACACTTTTTCTTCTCTTGGTTTGCTTTTCTTGTTTTCTTTTTATTAGATTTTTCTTTGATCACATAAACAATATTTTGGGTTTTGTGGCACCTGGGAATCTTTTCGCGCCAAAATCAATCTTATACGTTTATAAATCTACCATTCGTCCGTGCATTGAATATTGTTGCCACATCTGGTCTTGTGCTCCTGCTATATATTTCGAGATAGTTGACAAACTTCAAAGAAGAATCTGCAATGTTATCGGTCTTGACAATGCATCTTACCTTCAGTCACTTTCTCATCTCTGTGACGATATTTTCATGTTTTTTTTCCTCTTGAGCGTTCCTCGTTGGTACATCGACATAGTACTCGAGTGGAAATTAAGTCTCATCGTTTTACTTCCTCAGGTGTATTACGATCCGAGTAACCTACAAATAAATCAAAAGAAACCATGCAGACACATACACACAAACATATATATATATATATATATATATATATATATATATATATATATATATATATATATATATATAACTAGATAAATAGATAATATAGGTAAATGTACCAGCGAGCGTTCGTATACAAATACACACACATATATATATATATATATATATATATATATATATATATATATATATATATACACTAATATATAATAGTTTATGCCACGTTGACAGATAAACTCCTACAAAAAAAAATTCTTTAATTGCCATATTAGCAAAAATTTTACCTAAAAGAAAATAGTTACCGTGCATGATGATGACCGGAGAACCTGTTGAAAGTACTTGCATATTTGAGGAAGACCTAATAGAGTTTATAATTTTAAAAAACAAGGATCATAACATTCATCGAGTGGTTAGTGGGTTAAGCATCTTTAAAATTTTGTTAGCGAAGTGAATTCGCCATTTTATCTCATTAACTTTACTAATTTACTGTACCACATATTTGATATATATATATATATATATATATATATATATATATATATATATATATATATATATACCCTGTAGTATAAGAAAAAACAGTGCTCAATGTTACATATATTAAGAAATATACATATTATCTTACAGTGAATGCACAACTCCGAGTTTCATATCTTCTGCATTCATCAGGTGCAATTTTTGGAGTTAACATCGCTTCGGTAATATTTCTGTTCATCGCGAGACATTTTATGGTAGGGGTTGATTATTATTGTTGTTAAAATATTTAATTGAATGCTAGTTTAATTTAGGATTAAATATATATATATATAGTTTCTACCCAAAAAAGGCGATAATGCCACTGAGACAAAAGCGCTTACTGAGAGTGAAAAAAGATAGGTAAACATTAGTAAGGAGAAAATACAATAAAAGAACAAGATTCCAGAAGACAGAAAATGGCTATAGGCGCGTTGCATTTAAACCTTTGAAGATCGTAGGTAACAGGAAACCAAGAAACCGGAAGTGAGTTCCACAAGTGAAAAATACGAGTAAAGGAACTATTAGAATAGAACTTACGGTTTCATCTCGGTATTTCAACGCTAAAACCAAAGTTACCAGTGAAGTGATACCTGTGAATTTATGCAATCGAGACACCAAGGAGGAAATATCATTAGAATAATTACCATGGAAATATTTATAGAAAAAAAAACACGGGGAAGCCACGTCACGGCTGTGAGAAAGTGATTGGTGTCGAGATGCCAGGTCAGGACCGATAACATTACAGACTTTTCTTTGGGAGCTAGCAGGATTTCTTCCATAGCTGTTACAGGGAGAGGTCTACCAATCGGGAGAGGATGCCATTTTTAAGGAAATACCCCCGTTATTCTTTTATAACACCTATGGCACCTACTATCACCCAGCAAGCTTAATGGCCTCCTGTTAAGACTAGAAAGGAACGTTTTTGTCTGCTTTATTGGTAAATTAGTTATGAGGGAGTGGTTTGCTTTTGCATACACATCTAGTTGTTTTTTTCTTTACCAACTATTGTGATATGAGAATAATAAGAAAAATATATGGCGATGAAACAGAGCACAGGGCGGTATAGAGTCATGCCTTTTCCACGAGCATTATCGCAAAGTGAGCAACGGAAATCTCATCAAAAACTCGAACTCTTCACCCATTCTCTCTCTCTTTGTTTCATATACCCCTCTCTATATTTTGCTTGTTCCTCTTTTTCACTCTCTTTTTCTCTTCGTCTCTTTTTATTTCATTTCTCTTTCTGACTTTTGTTTATGTTTCTCTTTCTCTCTCTCTCTCTCTCCCTCTCTCTCTCTCCCTCTCCCTCTCTCTCTCTCTCTCTCTCTCTCTCTCTCTCTCTCTCTCTCTCTGTGTCATTGATTTCTCTCGCTTACATTTGTCTGACACACTTTCAACACATTTCAATTTCTCCCGTTCTGTGTCTCCAACTTTCCCTTTTTGACCTTTCTCTTACTTTTCCCTATCACTTTCTTTCCCTTTCTCTATCTGTCTTTCACTTCCTTTCATTATGTCCCTTTCTCTTTCATTTTCTATCACTCTCTCTCTCTCTCTCACGCTGTCTAACTCTGTCTGTCTGTGTGTCTCTCTTTCTTTCTCTCTCTCTCTCTCTCTCGCTCTCTCTCTCGCTGTCTGTCTGCGTGTCTCTCTTTCTCTCTCTCTCTCTCTCTCTCTCTCTCTCTATATATATATATATATATATATATATATATATATATATATATCACTTTCGCCTTCATCCACTTTCTCTCTTTCTATCTCTCTCTCTCTCTCTCGCTTACTCTATCTCCGTATGTCTTTCATTTGTCTTTCTTGCAATTCTCTCTCTCTCATTTTCTCTCAATCTCTCTCTATCTCTCTCGCTCTGTGTATCCTATCTCTATCTCACTTTTTTCGCTTCCCTCCTCACTTTCTCTCTATCTTTCACTTTCTTCCACTATCTCTTTCTTTTTCTCTAACTCTCTTCGCCTCTAATCTTCGCTTGCATTCACTTTCTCTCATTCGTTTTCTCGGCCACTAGCCTACTGCACAACCCCCAACCTGGAGGATCAGCTTTTGAATTCAGAGTTGTCCTTCTCCTAGACCAATTGCAACCCAAGGCTATAGAACCCAGTCTGTTCTGCTATTCATCCATAGCTGGAGGGAGAAGAAGAGGATTCACACCTTTCCCAAGGGTATTAGCACCTAAGTGAATGCAATGGATTCGACCGGAAAGCCAGTCAGTCAATTATGTGCCATGCTTGATACACGCTTAGGCGATCAGGTATCTTTCGATACATGACTGACGAGATAGATTTTTTCCCGCAGTAGGTTGCCATTTCTTTCTGCGGTAGACCAGTTGCCATCCAAGGCTATAGAGCCCGATCTGTCCTGCTATTTACCCATAGCTGGCGGGAGAAGAGCATTCATACCTTTCCCAAGGGTATTAGCACCTAAGGGAATGTAACGGATTCCTCAACCCTCTCTCTCTCTCTCTCTCTCTATATATATATATATATATGTGTGTGTGTGTGTGTGTGTGTGTGTGTGTGTGTGTGTGTGTGTGTGTGCGCGCGTGCGTGTGTGTGTGTGAGAGAGAGAGAATTTCAATTGACATGCTTGCGTGATGTAACGTTTCAAATGTCTTATAAGTTGAACATATGTTCTGGCGTATGTTTGCCTCTCAAATGTTATAACCTTTCAAAAAGCGAACTGACTGGTTTCTCTTCTCTCGCAGCTTGCGGACAGACACACAGCTCTTGTTTAGCTAATCGGAAGTCGCCCAAGGGACTTCTGCTCAACGTTACCGAACGGCGAGTGTCTTGGGTGGGTTGTGACTTTTGAGCTTACTTTTCGTCTAATCTCCGTGGGTCATCAGTAAACTCGACACAGATGTTGGCTTCTGATAGAAATTGGAAGACTGGTTTACTAAGGGCATAGAGCTGGTTGGGTGGCCGGTCCCAAAGGCATGAGATAGAATTTTTCAAAGAGAATGTATTTCTGAAGGTATAGACACAAAATATCAAAATATAAGATGTAAGAATGCTGTAAGTCGTTTTTTTACATGAAAAGAAAGAAAGAAAGAAAGATGTAGATAGATAAAAAGAAAGATATAGGTAGATAAAAGAAAGAATTAGATAAAAGAAAGAAACAAGCAGGTAGATAAAAGAAAGAAAGAAAGAAAGAAAGAAAAAAGAAAGAAGTATAATGGGAATGAAAAGAAAGAGTTTAAAAATTAAGAAAATAAAAAATAAAATAAAATTCATCTAAAATGTTTTTTGGCGGGGTTGCATTTTTTGCCCTATTAAAATAAATTTCGCTAAAAACAAGTTGAAATGGGGGGAAAGCTATAACCTGAGATTTAAAAAACAGATTTCGAGTAACAATTATCAGAGAAATCAAGGGAAAATATTAACTGGGAAAGGAGTTAAAATATTCAAAATAAAAACAGGCACTCGTTGACTCGAAGATTTAGCCTTAAAAATGCTAATTTTTGCTTTGCCTTCTGATAAAAATGCCCTATTATTTTGATTGATTAGTTCTTCTTTTTCTTTTTTTTTTTTTTTTTTAGTCGGAAGGGTTTTAATTCCCATGCAATCGGTGTTGCACTCACGTTGCGCGTCAACCTTTTTGATTATTCAATGTGAGTATTGCACTGTCGCAAGCGGAAATGTTGAAATGATGAATGCATTTCTCAAAAGATATAGAGTTAGTCCTGAGTTTGCATTCCTTTCGAAACTCGACACATGTTTATTTAGAAAAGAAACTTATTACGTGTCGGCCAATGAAACCAACTCATTATTTTTTTTTTCGTTTTTTATTTATGTTTTTATTTACTTTGACTATTTTTGTTGCTTTTTTGCCTTTTTGCATTGGTTGGATGATTTTTGAATCTTTTTACCTTTTTACATTTTTTTCGTTAAATCTACTATTTTGCTGTTTTGTTTTTTATTTATGTTCATTTTCATCTTTTTCTTTTATACCTTTTGTCCTTTGCTTTTTGTCCTTTGCCTTTTGTCTTTTGTCTTTTGACTTTTATCTTTTGTCTTTTGCTTTTTGCCTTTTGTCTTTTGACTTTTATCTTTTGTCTTTTGCTTTTTGCCTTTTGACTTTTGACTTTTATCTTTTGTCCTTCGACTTTTGTCTTTTGTCCTTTGACTTTTATTTTCTGCCCTTTGACATTTGTCTTTTGTCTTTTACCCTTTATCCTTTGCCTTTTGTCCTTTGCCTTTCGTCTTTTGCCTTTTGTCTTTTGCCTTATGTCTTTTGCCCTTTAACTTTTGCCTTTTGTCTTTGACTTTTGCCTTTTGTCTTTTGCTTTTTGTTTTTTGTCCTTTGACTTTTGCCTTTTCCCATTCGTCTTTTTCCTTTCGTCTTTTGCCGTTTGCTTTTTGTCTTTTGCCTTTTGTTTTTTGCCCTTTGTCTTTGCTTTTGCCTTTTGGCTTTTGGTTTAATTTGTTTATTTTTAATGATTCTTATTTTGTTTCTATCTTTTTCACATTATTTTTATTCTTTTTATTTACGGCTATAAGTACGTAAGTGAAATTCATTACATTCACTTACCACTCGAGAAGAAAGGTAACTCCGAAATCAAACCAACGCGGAGAAGATTGTACTCCACCAGGCTGTCTTGCCAAATAAACACTAGAGTGTATGGCAGCGGTGGCTGCAGTAGATGCGGTGCCGACTACGACCCTAAACGGTTATTGGATTCATGATCGGGATTTTTTAAGTGTTTCTTGCTTTTTTTGATCTTTTTTTATTTTTTATTGCCTTTTTTCTCTTTGTGTTTTGTTTTTGTTTTTGTTTTATTTCCTTTTTTACTCCATTATCTACTTTTCCACATTTCTTTTATTTTGTCGTTAGATATTAACAGAAAACAAGAACCTGCAAATATGACATTCCTTTAAAGTGAGACGTTATTTTACATAAGATAGATAAATAGATAAATATATGAAAGTGTGACTATTGTGTACATGGGACTAAAAACTACATAGAGACTGTTAGTTTCTCACCTTGGTTTGAAGATTGCTTGAAACGTAAAATTGACTGTCACCATGCAGTAAGGATTCCTATATCCCCAGTGTCTCTATCTATAAAAATATCATCCCTGATATTAGGCAAACTTTTTCAATAAATATAGCAATTTTGAAACTATATATATACACATATAAATAAACAATTATATGTGCTATACGCTGTATTGAGCACTCTTTTAAGAATAGTAATTGTTGGTTATTGGAATTTATTCTGTAGACATTTTTATGTTTAACATTCTTTTTATAGATACAAATATTTAAGTAAATGCTCTGTTTATAATAAACAGTATTAAACAAATTCGACCTTGCTAACCAAACGATCCTCTGTGGCCGAATCGGTTAAAAAGGCACGTCAAGCTATGTGACGGTTCCGTATAGGATACAGGTTCGAATCCTGTCGGAGGACGAATATTTTCTATGAAAATTTCTCGGACATTCAGGCCGGTAAATGTTATTTAATACTGTTTATTATAAACAGAGCATTTACTTAAATATCTGTATCTATAAAAAGAATGTTAAACATAAAAACGTCTTAAAATAATTGTCGGACTTTGTCCATTTCATAATATATATATTCAGTTGTATGGAT
This sequence comes from Acanthosepion esculentum, assembly GCA_964036315.1. Taxonomy (NCBI): domain Eukaryota; kingdom Metazoa; phylum Mollusca; class Cephalopoda; order Sepiida; family Sepiidae; genus Acanthosepion; species Acanthosepion esculentum. The sequence goes on along the minus strand of OZ038502.1, from coordinate 89,404,241 downwards.
AAAACTATATGACCCTGGGTTTGACGCTTATTTTATATACGCAGTGCTTATTGGAAAGTGTCCAATATGAGTGATAGAGCTAACATATTCAGTTTGTCTGATATATATATATATGCTTATAATAAAAAAATTGTTGAACATAAAAAACTTTCCTAAATTTAAAATTCCCAGCGTCTCTTGTTCGTGCGCATGTGTAGTCGCATCAACGTAAGCAAACCTGAAGTCCGATAAAATCCTAAGGAACCAAACGCATCACTTTTCCACTTTGTCATACATCTTTCTTCCACAACTATTTTTCATATATAAAAATTTATATATCGTTAGGCAATATATATATATATATATATATATATATATATATATATATATATATATATATATATTAGGCAGCAATTTTTCATTAATGCATGTTTCATTAAATAATATAGACAAGTTTTGTCTATTTATTTTAAATTCCATTCATATTGTCTGATAAGCTTAATCACATTATCGTTGAAAGACGAAAGGAAAATACCATATTGATACATGTTTAAATCCAATCTAAGCTTTCGGCTTACATAAGCCATTATCGAAGATGACAATTTCAATATATCACACAACGCACGGACGAAACAATAATGATAGTTCGCCATTGCTGCATGAAAAATTTCAAAGTAACGACAAACTCGTATATACGAGACACAGAAGCGAAAATCGCGTTGCAGCTCGTGACGTCAGACATGACCACACGAGAGTGAAAAACGAGAAGTATTAAGTATGGGAAACCGTTGGTATAAACCAATGGCTTCTGTTATAATTATTGGCATTTAAGAGTACTTGTGGAGATTTCATAGTTTACTTTGTTCATGTTAGGTTTCAACTGTTTTATGTATATAGCTTCAAGAATTTTTAATTTTTGTTTATTGTTTTCATGTTTAAGTATAATTGTGTTGTCAACAAGGATTTTCCGGAATTGAGTACGCGGGCAGGCATGTTGTTTTAAATGTCTAAAAATGTTAGAGTTATCAATTAAATGTAGAGTTAAGCACCGTGAAAGCGAGTTTGTGGTGTGACCAACATAAATATTATTTAATCCATTGGAGATACAATCTCCCAAAGGGCACTTGAATTTGTAAACTATGTATTCAATTCCGGAAAATCCAAAGTGTAAAACGTTTACTTGTGCTGGGTTTCGTACTTCAGGACATCGTCTGTCTAAATTTTCCATGTTTTTACGACTGCACATGCGTACGAACGAATTTTTAGATTATTTTTTCTTATTATATCTAGTCTTTTTCTTTTTCTTTCTATCACATCTGTGATAATAGAACTTAAATATCTATAGAGTGCCTTGATCGCAAGGTCACCTACAGTAAAATTGCGCTCTGGCTCTTATAATATTTCACCATTCCTGGCAGATCTTCTATTACCTAAGGTTTAAAAAGAATTTTTAAAAATGAAAAAAATCTTTCTTAAAGCTTTTATTTTAGTTTTACTTTCAAGCTAATAGATTAAATTTTAATATTCCCAATAATAAAATACATTGCTCTATTTCAAAACTAATTCAAATTAACTGGAAGGAGCTTTCGTTTTAAAATTGCTAAAATTTCAGCCATCATTCATCACAAAGTAATTATCTTTAATAAAAAATCTTAGAAATATAATTTCCTGAGACTTTATTCGTGTAATATTGGCTGATTTATAATTTAATTAAGCTGATTTGAAACAAATATTAGTTTATTTTTAAGATGTTGACAGGTTGAGAGCTTGACTGAGAAAAGAAATTATTTTATATGGGGGAAGTATATCCGTAAAATTTACTTGAGGAATATAACGTGAGCGCCTTTTTATATAATTTTCAACTAACCAGTAATCTTAAAAATCTAAAAAATCTATTTTCCGTAATCTAATGTTTCATTGAATTTTAGGTACTTTGACTAAATTTACTAAATTGACTAAATTGACTATCGTCATCGCTTTGATTTTCTGATAATGTCGTGTATGGATATCTGTATTTACAAAAAAATGTACACAAAAAAATGTCAAAAATCTTTTTAAAATGTACGATGAATCAGACTAAACTTTTCCATTTATGATTAGTAAATATAGTTTTGAATAAATAGCATGATCACATGTGATAAATCACATGACCGTGACAAAAAAATAGAGAAATTTAAAAGATTTAAATCTTTATAAATTATTCTAATTAAAAATTTAAAAAAAATTATTATTATCAATTTTTTTATTCATCGAAAAAATGTATTTTCTTAAGACAATAGCGTCTATAATATATCTTATTCATAAAAGCAATTAAATGTTTTTCTAATTTTCTGTCTTAGCTTTATTGTATTTTTATTTTACAATTCAATGCAGATTTTCTGTAACTGCTGATCCTGTTTTACAAAAAATAATGATGATTCCCCACGAATTTCTGTTTTTAATTCATATAAACATTATGAGGGACAACATTTAATGTTTCGAAATTTCATAAAATTAAATAAATGGGGGTAAAAAATGATTTTGATAACATTTTTTAATAAAAATACATTTCTAAAATAATTTCATTCACTTGTGAATAAGTCATGAAATTATTTGTTTTTTGATAGAATTTCCAAATCAATGTGTTTTTCCCCGCAATGAAAGACTCTCAAATTGTTGATTCCCCTGCTAACGAAAATAAAAACAAGATATTTAACCAAAATTTCGGACGAATAAAAAATATAATTTAATAACCAAAAAATCCTTAGGTCTTTCCTCTTAATAATAACAAAGATTTTGACGATAAAACTGTTTTTATTAAGTTTGAAAATTTTTTCATCATGATATGCTCATTTTTTAGCGCATCTGTGGAGGTAGCTAATATATATAGGAATATAATATATGGGAATATAATATATAAAATATTATATATATAGGAATATAATATATAGGAATATAATATAAATATAGGAATATAATATATAGGAATATAACATAAATAAATGATTAAACGATGCCCACAATTTGGGTGTTTCCTGTTTATGCGGTGTCATCTAAAAGATGTCACCTTTCTGTAGTTTGTCCGGAAATAATACTTTTAACCCTTAATTGACCTTTGGCAACTTCTGGTGACATTGTGGGTCAACACCACCAATTTTATGTTCACACCCCAGTTAAATTAGCTTCTTTTTTGTGCTACGGGAGATCATGCTTCTCCATAATTTCCCATTTTTTGTATCACTAAGCAATGTTTCCCTTCTTACCATCGCTCCCACATTCCTATCCTGCGACCCATTTACATAAGCTCGTTAGGTAGGTTACTCTCAGTTACCCAATTGATTAATTTTCCTTTCCTTGGGTCCAACAGTTTGCCGCCGTCCATAAGACGTACATAACAAGTAAACAGTCGCCGGCTTTACAGTAATACGTTTAACATCTTATTTTATATCAATTCGTGTTGTTTACACAGTCCTTGCTTGTATTAGTAATAAAAAAAAAAGACCAATTCGACTACAAGTGAATAAACCGATGAAATGAATCTTTATAGTGACAAAGGTGTCAAGAACGAACAGCAGAGAAATGAAGGAGTGCCTAGATTGGCAGAAATCAATGCGATATTAAAGTCCAAAGAAATGTGTTTATTCTAAACATGACCACATAATATATGGTTTGATATTTCCATTGCATGTTGCTTGCTTAACTGTTATAAAAACTTAAAAACTTATAGTAATTGTCATCGTAATATTCGTGGTTTTCTTGTGTGAAAATGATCGGCATTCATTGTCCAAGCAGCCTGTACTAATAGAGAGTCCTTTTCAAGACAACGCTCTTCACCGTACTAAAAAAACTGCCCCCTTTCAAGACGACGCTCTTCACTGTACTACAAAACTGCCCCCCCCCTTTCAGGACAACACACTTCACCATAAATTACAAATCTCTCCTTTTCCGGACAACGCTCTACACAGCAGTACAAAACTGTTGGTTTCAGGACAACGCTCTTCAGTCATACTGATATCGGTGCAACCGATGTTTGCTGGGGTTTGGAAATTTTGGAACCTGGCCTGCTTGCACGCATTCGATCTCCCTATATTAACTGACCTGCCGACGGCAGATTGCATTTACGTGCCATTCCACGCCGGCAGGATGTGACACAAGGTCATTTTATCTCTCTATTGTATGCCTGTCTTCAGTCCGAATACAATAAATTATTGAAGGATGCCGGGTTTCTGGGATACCAACCCTGTAGCATTATGTCTCTCATTGCACCAAAAGAAGGGTCGGTGGAATATCGACTCCAGCGCGATGTTGGTCGCAGGGACTGGGCAATTTTGGGCCTTGGCCCATTTGTACGCACTTGGTATCGACTTTAAACTGGGTCTTGTGCCATATACCGTCATCGCAGAGGTACGAGTAAATAGTGTAGTATCTGTTCTCCTCGTCTGTAATGGTAATTGTAATATTAGCTATTTCCTTATATGGAAACATTTGGAAGATATTCTCCGTAATCTAATGCTTTATTGAATTTTAGATACATACAAAAAAATACAAAATTCTTTTAAAATATTGGTGGTGGGCGATGAATTGTAGTAAGCTTTTCCTTTTATGATTAGTAAATATAGTTTTATTTAATAAGAATATCACCTAACCAGTACAAATTAATAAAGAAATTTAAAAGATTAAAAACTTTATAAATTATCGTAATTAATTTTTTAAATTGGAAACAATGCTTGTAAAATTTCATTATTCATCGAAAGAAATTCTTAAAAGACAGTAGTGTTCATAATATATCTTATTCATAAAAGGAATTAAAATTTTGTCTTAGTTTTATTGCATTTTTTTATTTTACGATTTAGAGCAGATATTTGATAACTGGTGTGCCGTTTTACAAACAAATGGATGATTTAAATTCTCCAAGGACTTCTACATATAACTAATATAAACATTAAGCTGTACAAAAAAAGAATTTCTCGAAATTTCATAAAATTGAATAAGTGAGAGGTGGTAACAGATGTAAAATAATGTTTTTCTAAAAAAATACATTTCTAAAATAATTTTATTCATCTATATATACAAAGTTGTAGCCTCTGTATGTTTGTGTTTTATTGAACTGCACCTATGGTCTTGAAGATAGACCTCCATAACCATATATATTCTGATACATCCCAGGGTACTTGGATAAATATATTTCATTTTGATCAAAGGGGGTCACCCCCCCCACACACACACACACACTGAAAATTGTCCCTTTTATATAAATTAAATTTAAATTTGAACAAAGTATGGTTCCTATCCAAAATATAGAAGGAGAAAATCAGAAGATGGAGGTTACACCGGCAAGATCAAAATGAGACAATATGGACGTCAAGTTGAGCAGCAAATCATCAATCAGTGGGTAATGTCTGACAATACATATCTGTTGCGACAATTCAACTGCCATATCAATGTTGAAATCTACTCATCAATTCATTCAATCAAGTATTGCATCAAATACATATCAAATGGGCCAGATCAACGTATTTTTGCACATACACACACACTGAATGTTTTTTCCTTTGATTTAAATTAAATTTAAATTTGAATAAGAGAATGACTCCTGTTCAAAATATAGAAGGAGAAAACCAGAAGATGGAGGTCACATCGGCAAGATCGTTGAGTAATATTGAAATGCAACATTTTTCTCCGCAAATTATAACAATGATTAAAAATCATTCCTTATTTTCTTACAAAAAAATGTGTGACACGCAGCAAGGTGCGGGTAATTCGGATAGTTTGTGAATATATCTTGCAAATATCATTAAAATCCGTCAATTATTTTATATTTGAAAGAATTTCCGAATCAATGTGTTTTTCAACACAAAATAATTTTAATACTAAAATTTCCTATACTAATCTTTATTGCCCACACTAAAGCAAGAAAAACAAGATTTTTAACCAAAATTTCGGACGTTCTAAAAAGAATACAAATTTTTTTATATAATTAAAAACTTCTTTGGTGTTTCGTTTTAATGATAACAAACATTTTGACGATAAAAATTATTTTATTAAGATTAGGGCATTTTTTCATCATAGTACTCATTTTTTAGAGAATCTGTGGAGATGCCTACTTTTCATTAATATTCGTCATTAAAGTATTTCTTTTCTTAAATATAAATGTGAGCTAATAAAATTCGAGTCTTCAGGAGGGGAGTTTTGTTTATCATTGAGCCATTTTCCAGTAAGCCATAGGCTTTTGATGTTTACCCTTTCCTACGCTTTACATCCATTACTGCAAAGTATGTCACCAAAGGTGCTTTGTGCCTTTGTATGAAGCGCGTCTCTTCTGTAGAATCAGCACGGTTCAGAGAATCAACCATTATTTACACAACAAAAAGAACAGAGAACACTGGAGCCTTTAAACAGCAAATAGAATCATTTAACCTGGCAAACGTCAAAGGACTTGTGAAATTAACGCTCCCACGAAACCCACTGTTCCCATCAGATGAGAAATTCCGAGTTTTCTGTCGGAACACATCTACTGGTTTATCGGCGATATACATATATATATATATATATATATACTAGCTTAAAAGTCGCCCTATATGTACTAACGGGCCTCGGTGACAAAAAAGGTGATGAATTAGACTCGTGGCTGGAACTCATCCGAGTTTCCGTTACCCATAAAACTGTGCCGACTACTATCCCCAACCTGGAGCATTAGAATCCGGTTCAAGCAAGGATATGCATGTGATAGAAATTAGATAGATAGATAGATAGATAGATAGATAGATAGATAGATAGATAGATAGATAGATATGGACTGTTCTTTTATGGATATACACACATTGAGATAGATAGATAGATAGATAGATAGATAGATAGATAGATAGATAGATAGATAGATAGATAATATTAGTGGTCAATATATATATATATATATATATATATATATATATATATATATATTTCCAAGAGGATAGAATCCAGGTAGAGTTAGTTCAATGTCCAGGACAGAGCAAGAATATAATATAAAAGGCTCAAACACTAATATTCCATGGTTATATTAGTGTTTGAGTATATATATATATATATATATATATATATATATATATATATATATATATATATATATATATATATATATATATTATGTGGTACGTGATCAATTTATATAACATAAATCATTCATACGAATAACAATTAGCTTCATTATTTGTTATTCGTATGAATGATTTATGTTATATATATATATATATATATATATGAAGGAAAACAAAATAGAATTAATGTAAGTAAAAGTTTGCTACTTAGTGGACTGATGTTACCTTCAGCATCCCGACTCCAGAGTTTCGTAGGCGGAACTGTCTGTCCACTATTCAGTGGGTGTGATCAGAAATAGAACGTACATAAATATAAAATATAAAACTGGACATTGCGGTCAACACCAAGCAGGGACAATCTGTTTCATGCTTGAACACAAAATAAATATGATGGAAATATGATGACCTGAAGAATTATATTCAAGCCTGAAACACACTGACGCCATTTGTTGTTGACCTCAGTGTCCACTTTCATATTTTATATTTACATACGTTTTAGCTCTGATATTGAGCACCTTTACCGAACAGCATATTTTATATTCTTATATATATATATATATATATATATATATATATATATATATATATATATATATGATAAACTATAGTTTTAAGGTAAGCTATATTTATGGCTTAAAGTGCTCAATATCGGCGATAGAGCGTCCTCTTTCATGTGTCGTGTCTCCTCTGGACGTAGGCGATCATGGCTCTCCACTTCTTCCTGTCCCTTGTAGCTCTCAATAAGTTGTGTCTTTTTGTTATTTTATTTCTCCCTGAAAACTGTTCTACAATTCCACTTGCTTAAACCCGTTAAGTAGGTCACGCGTTGCTTTCTTTTGTCCCTTTTTCCCTTTATTCGCCCTGTGAGTATCAGATTTTCAAAGTCTTCCTTTCTCATAACGTGGCCCAGAAATTTCAGCTTTCTCTTCCTGATGTTAAGTATGTTTCCTCTTTGTTTGCATTCTCTCCAAAACCTCATCGTTGCTCACAGGCTCGGCCCATGGTATACTTAACCTCCTTCTGTAGAACCATACCTTTGTTCTCGAATCTCATCTTCATCTTTGAGGAAACCCTCCAACATTCGCTGCCGTAAAGGATGATAGATATCACGTAACAGTTCAGTATTCTTTTCTTTGTTACCAACGAAACCCGCCTGTCTCGTAATACTCGGCTTATTTTTTGAAATGCATCTTTGGCCATCCCAATACGTCTTCGGATCTCAGCGTTACACTTTCCGTCCTCTGTTAGAACGCTTCCTAGATATTTAAATTTCCTCACCTGCTTGAGTTTAGTGTCTCCGACCTGTAAATTGCATTTCTGGATCATCTTTTTGCTGGTGAGCATGCATTCTGTCTTGTAGTTTATACCTTAGTCCCTTCCTCTCGCTTTCCTTCGCTACATTCCGTAGTAGGTTTTGTAATTTCATTTCCATGTCTGCTATCAGCACTGTGGAATCTGCGTACATTATGTTGTTAAGATTGTGGACGCCAATGATGTATACTCGTAGGATTTCCAATTCTCGCAGAAACGCTTGGTTCTATAGGTTGAATAAATCCGGTGAGAAAACACATCCTTGCCTTAAGCCCCTTTCAAATATAAAAGTGGTCATTGAAGTCAACATCCCAAAAAAAAAAAAAAAAAAATATATATATATATATATATATATATATATATATATAGAGAGAGAGAGAGAGAGAGAGAGAGTGAGAGAGAGAGAGAGAGAGAGGGGGGGAGGCACGGTGGAGTAATGGATAACGGATTGGTTTGAGAAATCGGAGAGCCGAGTTCGAATTCCAGTAGAATCCATTACATTCACTTACGTGCTAATACACTTGGGAAAGGTGTGAATCCTCTTCTCCCTCCAACTATGGGTAAATAGCAGGACACTGGGTTCTATAGCTTTGGATGGCAACTGGTCTAGGAAAAGGACAACTCTGAATTTAAAACCTGCGGAGGGTCGTTTGGGGACCGTGTGGCATTCGCTGCACCAGGGCCCTGTATTCGTCCCTCCAAAAAGTGTGGATGGCCCTGCACAAAGCCTTCACCACTATAATCAAATCTCATGCGTCGGTGTCGGGCTCTCAGTTTCTAAGAACTGATCTGCCTGACCCTCATACGTCGAATTCGACGGGAGAGTCGATCATATATATATTATATATTATATTATATATATATATATGTGTACATTTTTGTTTCAACGTCAAAAATGGGAAAACCTTTTGTAGAAGTCTCATCGGGTGGGGAATCACGGTGTTATATATACAAAATTTGCGTGTGTGTGTGTGTGTATATGAGAATACAAATGAAGATTGTTTAACGTCGATATTATTTTAATGGGAATCACACCTGTGTGTTTTACTCGACGGTTATAAAAAAATAAGGGTGGATTTGTGAAGCTATTTCGATGTCTATGTTTTCAATGAGTTGTTTAGACAGTCCGCGTTAATAGAACGACGAATCTCTTAAGAACTAAGTAAAAAATGTTCGTTCGCCAGATGGTCATTGTGGAATTTGTGATAGCAGCCGAATTAAATGCCTTCTTTCAAACGAAAGAAGATAAGCGAAAGCAGAGAAACGGTGGTCTCTGGAAGAGAAGTAATGTAATTGAGAATTTAGGCGAAGGAAAAGGAGGAATGAAGGAGGAGGGGTAAGCGGAGGGGATTGAAAAAAAAGGGAAAGAAAATAGGGCAAGATCAAAAACAGTAGAAAATAAAGCCAAATGCCGTGAAAGACGGAATATAAGGAGAAGGAAAAAAATAAGGAAAGAAAAGTTGTAGCCGTAAAGGATAAAATGTAAATTCAAAAGAAGAAAAAAAAAATGTTAGGAGAAAATGAAACGAAAGCGGGGGAGGGAGAAAACGAGAAATCAATGAAGAATTATAAAATAATGACGTAGTAATGACGTAGTAATGACGTAGTAATTGTAGTGAAAAATAAAACGAGAAAGACGAGAGAGAGAGAAAAATTATGCAAAAGAAAAAGAAAAAGAGAAGTAAAACTAAAGTAGTAGTAGTTGTTTTTATTGTGAAGAAAAAGAAGAAGGTGCAAAGGTATAAAGAAAAAGAGGACTTAAAGAAAAAGAAAAACTAAATTAGTAGTAGTAGTACTAGTTCTGTTGTTGTTGTTTTTGTTGTTGTTGTTGTTGTTGTTGTGAAGAAGAAGAAGAAGAAGAAGAAGAAGAAGAAGGAGCAAAGACAAAATAAAAAAGAGGACGTAAAGAAAAGTAAATGTAGAACATTTTTAGAGAATAATAACAAAGAAGAAGAAAAAACAAAAGAGAAAAAATGAAAAAGAACAGAAAGTTGAATAAAGAAAATTAAAAATAAAGAAATAGTACCAGTTTTTAACCATTTCACCCGAAACAAGGCAATAAAGACACTAAGACGTAAGAGGTTACAGTGTGTGAAAGGATATGGTAAAAAAAAACTAATTAAGGAGAAAGGACAATTAAAAGAACAAGAATTTTTAAAAAGCATAACTATCGACATTGCATTTAATATTTTAAATCAAAGTTGA
>OZ038502.1:89366191-89388691 GCA_964036315.1 Acanthosepion esculentum | reverse complement strand
TTTCTCTCATACATTCATATCCTCCGAAAATTTTTCGGACGAAACGCTCCTCTGTGGCGAAATCGGTAAAAGCACGTCAGGCTATATGACGGTTGCGTATAGGATACAGGTTCGAATCTTGTCGGAGGACGCATATTTTCTATGAAAATTTCTCGGACGTTCAGGCTGGTAAATGTTGTTAGTACTGTTTATTATAAACAGAGCATTTACTTACATATTTGTATCTATAAAAAGAATGAATAAACATAAAAAATGTCTTAAATATTTAGATATATAAACACGCAAAAACACTTAATCACACGTTATTATTCAAGCTAGAAAGACTTAGGAATTCTACCAGACAAGCCAGCCGTGGATGGAAATTAAAAGAAAAAAATAACAAACATCTGATTGTAAACTGGGAAATGTTAAAAAAGCCAAACCTTGCAACAATCAAGTGATATGTGCAATATTTGCCAGGAGGAAAAGTTAATAACATTTCCAGACCAAAACAAACCTTCTGAATCAAAGAACAGAAATAATGACACGATGCCTACACACAAAAAAGTTTCTTTTCAGTTCGTATGAACCAGGATGAAAGTATGTACATTTCATACAACTCCGCCACCCTCCGATACAATTTCAATACTCTGGTTTTTCTTCCACTCCTTCTATTACGTTGTGTGTTTATTTAATTTTAAATAATAAAACCTTAGGAAATTATTTAGCCCGGATCGCATGAAGATATCGAAGGTTTGAAAACAAAGGTAGCGTGATCAGCTGATCTTCCTTTTTTTTTTTGTTGAATTTAAAAAGCTCTGCATGTTAATTTTTTTTATTTTCTTTACATGTGTATTGAGCCCTTTTTAATACTGCTGTTTCTTGAGCGAATTCAACTCTGGCCATAACTTTATATATCTTTCTTTTCCTCCCTCTCCGCCTCTCTTTCCTTCTCTCTCTTTCTCTACCCTCGCCCTCTCTTCCTACTCTCATTCTCTCTCACTCTTTATCTCCTGCCTCTTTCTCTATCTCCCCTCTCTCTCTCTCTTTATCTCTCTCCTATCTCTCTCTTTATCTCTCTATCTTCCGAACCCCCTTCTATCTCTTCTATATTTCTTTTTATATCTTTGCTATCTCTCTCATTCTCTCTCTCTTTATCACCACTCTCTTTCCTATCTCTCTCTCTACCCCCCTCTCTCTCTCTCTTTCTATCTCTTCCCTCTCTCCTATCTCACTGTTTCTCTCTCTCTCTTTATCCCCCTCTCTGTCAACTTCAGAACGTTTTTCTTTCTCTTCGGATTCATTTGCTTCATTCGTTCCCCCATCCTTTGCGTTCTCTGGGAACTGTGTCAAAGTTGGCTCTCCGTAGAAATTAAACCCACCACTTCAAGTCTAATGTAAGGAGCATCTCAACTATTTCCGACAAAATCTTTTGTCGGCTTCCGCTATTTTCTTCTCACTCTCCTCCGCGTGCCGCGCCATTTCGCAACGCTAACACTTAAATCTACACATCTACATGACTTGGAACCACCGAGACGAAAAAAAAGAGAAGAAAAGACGAAGAAGAGAAAAGAAAAAAAAAGATAAATAACAAATGAAATGACCGAGTATCATAACCTTTTCCTGACTAATGTCAAATATTAGAACCGCCCTGTTTGAATGGATTATTTTCTCATTTGACCAAAGAGCTTATTTCATTGCAGTCGCCTCACGATCCACTTCGTAGACAAGCCGTCTGCTTTCAGTCATTTAAAAAAAAAGATTTGTATTTGGATGTTTGGTTAATTGGGAGAAGTTGAAAAATAAGAAAATACTCAGTTTAATCTCCATATTTGAGACCATCAACAGTGAATGCTTAACTGCTCGAAGCGGGAAATTAAGTAGCTTAATGGAGAATCTGTTGAGTGTAATATGTGCATGCATATAGCTATGTGTCTGCAAATATGACATATTGTATGTCTGTGTAAACATAGAGTGTCACAATTTAATTCACACGAAAGAACCCTTTCTTTTGCTCCCCTACGATTCGCAGTCGTTCCTTGGTGATTTTGGTTTGGTTGTCAGTAAAAAAAAAACCCAGCTCAACATACAAATTACAAATTAGAGATACCAAAATTAAGCAAGTACAACTACAGGGGTTGAACAAAATAATTGAAACACTTGTTAAATTCAAAGAAAATTTATTTACTATGGAGTTGGTCCTCCTTTAGCCTCACAGACAGCTTTAATACGTCTAGGAATGGAATCATACAGCTTCCTGACTTCATCCAGAGGAATTTTCAGCCATTCTTCCATTAACACCTGCTCTAGCTCTTTAAGACACGACGGTGGAGGACAGCGGCTCCTAACTTGTCGCTCCAAAATGCATCACAAATGTTTAATAATATTGATATTTGGAGATTGGGGAGGCCACTCCATGTGTTCTAGCTCACTTTCATGCTCTTCATACCAATTCTTAACCACTCGAGTGGTATGTATTGGATAATTATCGCCTTGGAAGATGCAGTCACCATCAGGGAATAAAGTCTGGGCCATTGAATGAATATAATCTCCCAAAATGTTCAAGTAATCTTTGCTGTTGATTCTACCATGCAGGGAAACTATTGGACTGAGACATTTCTATGATATGGCGGCCCAAACTATCACTGGTCCACCTCCATGCTTCACTGTTGGAAGAAGGCTGTCAGGGTTGTAAGCTTCTTTGGGAAACTCGCCCTGAAGTTGGGAAAAGAGAAAAACTGGACTCGTCTGAGAATATGACTTGCTTCCATTGGTCTGCAGACCAGGTATTGTGATCTCTGCACCACTTCAAACTCGTTTTAAATGTTGCGAGTGGAGAGAAAAGGTTTCCTTGCGGCGGCTCTTCCATGATATGCAGCCTTATGGAGCTCGCGACGAACAGTTTTAGTAGAAACTGGGCTATTCAGATGATTATTCAACTCAGCAGTCACTTTGGCCGCAGTAGTCCGATGATTTTTTGCTACATTGCGTTTCAATGCATGTCGGTCCCTGTCAGTAAGTTTGCAAGTCCGGCCCGAATTGTTACGTTTTCTCGAGGTTTTGCCCTGTTTCTCGACTTGCATCATAGTTATTGATATGGTAGCTCTTGAAAAACCAAACAGTTCAGCAACCTTAGTGATCAAGACCCCTGCCATGCGAGCTCCAACAATTTGCCCTTTTTCTAAATTGGAGAGATCACGCATTTAGCTTAAATTTTACTAAATTCTAAAAATAAATAAGACAAAGAGAGTAAATTAGATAAATAAACATATTTACAATAGATATAACCACCAATTACGATGGTTTAGTTAAAGTTCTTAATATAATAGGTCTTTGAAATATAGGAGTGGAATTTGCATCTGTTCCAATTATTTTGTCCAACCCCTGTATTTAAATATCCGGGAAGTGTTTTAACAGAGAAAGTGTGACACAGAAGAGAAAATGCGATAGTGAAATCAGAAGACGCATCGCGATAACGAAACATGCCTTATAAAAGCTAAGCAAATTATTAAGAAACAGGAAAATCTCATTTGAAACAAAGAAACGAGTATCTAACTGTTATCTAATATCGGTCCTCCGATATGGCAGGGAATGTTAGGCAATCTCATCACAGATGAAGAACAGACTTGAAGCAACAGAAACCTGGTTCTACAGGTGGCTGCTAAGGATACCATGAAATGTACATGTGAGCAACAATGAAGTTTTAGATATACTGGAAACAAAAAAGACCTTTATACTCCACATCAGAAAGAGTTGAAACTTCTTGGGTACATAGTAAGGACAGAGGGCATGGAAATTTTGATACTCACAGGACATATTGAAAGCAAGAAAGACCAGAAAACAATGCGTAACCCAACTAGTGAGCTTTTGTAAATGGTTGACAGAACAAGGTTTAGAAGAGATAACAAAAAGACAAAATTTACTTAGCGCTGAAATTATGAAAAGCCATGATCTTCAACGTCCTGAAGGAACACGACACATAGAAGATGAAGACTTCTAGCGTCATCTGGCATATATACTCACCCTTTCTTTAAATCCTTTGTGCCATTCAAAAATGCTTGATTTCATGATAGAATACTTACTATAAGCCATTTTAATAAATAAAACGTTTCCCTAACACTTCTCAATTTTCACTCACACCTTAATCTTCTGGTCCCGATTCCTTTCACCCGTTTTCCGGCAAGAGTATCACATGAACACGTGCAACTTCATCTACTACTCGACAGCGTATCACTCATCTGGTCTGCGTCGCAACAACAGGTACAAATATTCCGCATATTAAATTGTCATACCTTGTATGCTGATAGGTATTTAAATACATAGAAATGTTTCAAAAAATGACGTCCAAATATCATCCATGGATATTTAAAAGAGTTAAATGCGAAGACATAGAAAAATGATATCTACACGTTGGATCGGAATCAGTTGTATCTCTTCTTCTTCCTCTTCTTCTTCTTCCTCTTCCTCTTCCTTTTCTTCTTCTTCTTCTTCTTCTTCTTCTTCTTCTTCTTCTTCCTCTTCTTCTTCTTCCTCTTCCACTTCCTCTTCTTCCTCTTCTTCTTCTTCCTCTTCTTCTTCTTCTTCTTCTTCTTCTTCTTCTTCTTCTTCTTCTTCTTCTTCTTCTTCTTCTTCTTCTTCTTCTATGTGCCGAATCCCTTCAGGACGTTGGCGATCATGGCTCTCGACAATTTAATATATTTTGTAACTCTTAGTAAATGTTGTTTTTTGTTATCTCTCCTAAGTCTTGTTCCGCCATCCATTTACTCAATCTCATTCTTCTTCATCTACGTGCCCCTTCAGGACGTTAGTAATCATGGATCTCCACGATTTCCTGTTGTTCGTAGCTCTTCATAAATGCTGTCTTTTTATTATTTCCCTTAAACCTTGTTCCGCCATCCATTTACACAAACCCACTAGGTAGGTTCAAAAATACGCAACTGATGTCCTTCGCGACGATGACGTAGTGAATAAAAAGAGGTTTGCTGTCAACCCTTGGGTCAGATATTGAAACACTGGCACAGCAGGAACGAACAATAATTGTCATCACAGGGACAAAATAATACAATAGTCAACAAATATCTCATATCAGCCAAGCATAACTGAAGATGACCTCAGGGCACTTGGATGAAACGTTATATCTGTATTAAAATCTATAACAATCCAGATGAGAAAAATAGTTCGAAATAAGTCATCTTCTTCTATGTTCCGCGTCCTTTCAGGACGTTGGCGATCATGGCTCTCCACAATTCCTTGCTCTTTGTAGCTCTTAATAAATTTTGATTTTTTGCTATCTCTCTTAAATCATGTCCCGCCATCTATTCACTCAAGCTCGCACGGTAGGTTATGCGTTGTTTTGCTCTGTTTCTCTCGACTTCAATCTGTCCTGTGAATATCAAATTGGCCAAGCCCGCCTTCCTCGTTACGTCTCCAAGAAATCTCTACTCTTACTGAACTAAAATCGGTAGTGTTAAGGGTTTTCTTGGTTTCTCTGGAGCTTAAGCCGTGGAGACTCAACAGCTGTTGTCTTTATCCTCATGTGCGCATTAAACCGATGTTGTGTCGTATTTCCTCACCCCCCATGGCGAGCAAGGCTAATAGAATCTACGCTTCATAGATCCCTGGCACATCATATACATGGCTTGTCGGCCAGCTGACATCTTGAAATTGAGCTCACTGTCAACTAAGCAGCCAAAATAAAACAAACAACCAAAAACTTGTTTAGGGAATTTCTCTTCCTCCCCAGTGACACTACCGGTCTTTCCAATGAGGACAGGAAACCCTTGACAAAGTCCCCATTACCCTGGTTTTGTTTACAGTGGAGCCCAGCCCATGTTGTGTTATGTAATATGGAGATTGCCGGGAAATGACGGATTAGAAAATTAGAAGCATATGTGTCCGTCTAAGATTGTTTGTTTTGTTTTTTTTTATCAATTTACTCCAAGCCAGGCGATAGTGCCACTAAGAAGCAAGTGAATCTACTAATAGGAAAAGAGGATGAAAACTGTAACGAAAGATATGACTTACCCCGGAATTCGAAACCAGCGCGAACGTGTCTTGCCTGCAAAGTGATGACAAAAAAGAAATATGGCCGCTATTGAAGACACAATTTATGCGCGCCTATCTCTTCCAAAACGAGACGATATTTGCACACATGCAAATTTTGGCCGTCTTGGAATAGCATAAAAAGCGGGGTGCCAGCAGCACCAACGGCGAAAACGAAAAGTCAGTCGGCGGACTGCGTGTGTTAGAGTTGGACGTACGGATTTTGATAGACGGACGGACGGACAGAGAGGAAGTGTTGAAGTAGACGCGGCTGAGTTGCTATCTGTTTCCCAACTGTCCAGTGTAACGGCTGAGAAAGGGAGCCACGCAATCCATTTCCTTGAGGCGACCGAAAAAGAAGAAAAATAGCTGGCCTGCCGACGAGCGTCAGGCTCCACATTTTTTTACCTCCCCTCCACTTTCATCATCTTTTTTTCCCACAAAAACATTTTAGAAACAACTGGAAGCCCGACCATATAAAGAAAATAAGAAAGTAGTGTGAAAGGATAAACTTCAACTCCTGTTCAAAAAACTGGGAAGGAGTATGAACCGGACGCTAGGCGAACTTATCTACTCCTGTTAACGTGTATGTTTTGTAAGTTAGTATGTGCGATGTATTTTTGTTTAATAATTTCACTTGAAGTAAGGCGTAAATGCCACTAAGACGCAAGGGGCTACTGGGGATGAAAGAACATCAGAATACTTTAATGAGAAAGGACAATAAAAGAAAGGATTTCAGGAAGACAGAAGATGGCGATTGACGTTGCATTTAAAATGTTGAAGATTGTAGATGGCAGGGAAGCAAGAAACCGAGAGAGGGTTCCACAGGCTAGAAGTGCGAGAAAAGAAACTGCAAGAATATAACTTACAGTTACATCTAGCTACTTCAACATAAAACAGTGATACCTAATTGACAATCTAGTACTATGCTTAAATTCATGCAGGCGAGGTACCAAGGAGGAAAACTCCTCAGAACAATTTCAGAAAGTCCTTACCCAGTTAATATTAAACTTGTAGTACTCGTGAAAATTCTACGGTTTTCCTATTTTAATTTTCTGATTAGTTTTAATTGTTAAGTTAGTCATTGAATAAACTCCTTGCGAGCTCTACGGGTGTATGAAACAGGTGTGCAATTTCTCCTATTGAATCATTCTATATTTTAGCTCTACAACTCAATTGCAACCCTAACCCTAACCCTGCAACGACAATTATAAGTATGAATACAGAGCATTATTTATAGAAATAAGGGGGTACAAATTATAATTGATAAGTTTTTCCAATTCTCTGAATCGCACGTTGAACACATAAGACCATAATCAACTATTCTTTTTTCTTTTCTTTTTTTTTTTTGCTTGATTATAGATAGATAGATAGATAGATATGAACAGACTGAGATAGATAGATAGATAGATAGATAGATAATGAACAGACTGAGATAGATAGATAGATAGATAGATAGATAGATAGATAGATAGATAGATATGAACAGACTGAGATAGATAGATAGATAGATAGATAGATAGATAGATAGATAGATAGATAGATAGATATGAACAGACTGAGATAGATAGATAGATAGATAGATAGATAGATAGATAGATAGATAGATAGATAGATAGATATGAACAGACTGAGATAGATAGATAGATAGATAGATAGATAGATAGATAGATAGATAGATATGAACAGACTGAGATAGATAGATAGATAGATAGATAGATAGATAGATAGATAGATAGAAAGAAAGAAAGAAAGAAAGAAAGAAAGAAAGAAAGAATATGATATCAAAAAGAAACTGTAATTATATTTCAATAGGTTTAACGATGGTATGTTTATCTTGCTAATAATTAAATTTAATTATTAATCATATTTATATGCGTCCTTATGGCTTACGCGTTAAAAAATCTCTTATTTTTCCTGCGGGAAATCTTTTGTATACTTTGCAATGCCACTTTGAATTTGCCTAATTGCTGTCATATTAATATTTTGAAAGCCTCTTTGATTCAGTTGCTCAAAGATGACCTCAATTTTGAGAACCCCCGCGCGTACACACGCACACAGCGACGCGCAATCCTTGAGCTTCTTACTAATTTCATTCAGTCTCAATAAACAAACTCCCTTGGCGTAGGCAAATCAATAAGACCGTAACCCAATGATAGAAATAGATGAAAGTGAATGCTAAAGAAAATGTTTAGTCATTTGTGTACAGATTTATCACTTAGATGTTATTTTAGTATTTTTGCCCAAACTGTATACTGATTTATTTTCGTCTCCAGGCCTGAAGATTTATGAAATCATTTTAAAGAAAAATATGCGACCTTCGGTAGGATTCGAACCCTTTTGCTCTTTGCGGGAGAAACCGTTGTTAGATAAGATATGCATTAGACAACTTCAGCCTCGGATTGTGTCACCGATAAACGCAAATCTTTCTCAGATTCTCGAAATATTCATATCTGCTTAGTTTGATAGCCTCACGTAAACCAAGCAATTTTAAAGAAGTAATGCATTTAAAAATCCAACATTACTTTTTTTTCTACTGCATTCTTTACCCGACAGATTTTATCACTTAAACGTTATCTTTAGTGGATACCCATATTTGAGTAGACGTTCCGTTTGTTTATTAAACAATATATTTATTTTCGTCTACCAGCCTGAATATTCGAGAGAAAGAAAACTACGCGCTCTCCGGACAAAGGGAAGCCGTCGTTAGATACGAAGTTCTCTAAACCGGCTCAAAAGAAAAATATTCGCTCTCCATTTTTTCGCATAAAGAGAATTTTGTAAAGATCAAAATAATTAGTGATTGGAAGATGGATTGTTAGGTAAATAGAACAAGTGTAGTAGCTGACTAGCTGTACTAATTACTATCAGGTCTTCAAAGAGACGTAAGGTTGAGTGTTATGCAGATGGAAGATGACATCACTCCGAATGGCCAATTCCAGACTCATTTCCCAGACTGCTGCCTTTAATCGGTCCAATTGAGAACAGTACTTGTCTGAATTCAATGTCTGATTCTATAGAATGAGTTTGTAATCCATAATGCCCTTCCAATCCAAACAGATACACAGCACCACCTTCTTCGAATGAAGAGCAACTTTTCGCTTTTTACGCCTGGAGCCTTTCCGCTCCACGTTGTTGTAAACAATCCATTTTTCATTGCCCGTGACCGTTCTTTTCAAAATTATGTCGATTTTTGTTGCGTCCGAGGAGGGAACCTCAGACGGAAACCTAATCGATTATTTTATTTTTTATTTTATTTTATTTTTTGCCGCTACATCGTGAGGCACCCAAACATTGTAGCAATGCCCGTATCCATTTGTTTGAAATATCTTACAACGATCATATGAGATATGTGAAGTATCTTTGAGATGTCCCATGTCGTGTGAAATGGATCGATTTGCTGGAACGTTCTCGGTCTCCTTGATCAAAATTTCTATTTCTGAATCAAGCGAACAACTTATTAACATTAATCTCAGATACGGCACCATCTCCATAAACGGCACATATTTAATTACTGTTTTTACTCCGGTTTATGCTTTCCGGAAATTAAAAGAGCATAAAATTATCTAAAAAGCGTTTTCCTCAATTTTGAAACTTTTTTTCTTAATAATGTGTTTTCAGTATAGAATCTCGTCAATTTCATTTAGATTCTTCATGTTTCCATCACCTTTATTTCAAAATTTAAAATTGCCAGCGTCTCGTTCGTGCGCATGTGCAGTCGCATCAACGTAAACAAACCTGAAGTCCGATCAAGTTCTAAATGCATCGCACGAAAACTTTTCCCGCTTTGACATACATATTTCCTCCATATATATATATATATATATATATATATATATATATATATATATATATATATTAATACATGTTTCATTAAATAATATAGATAAGTGTTGTCTATATATTTTATGTAAGACAACACTTATCTATATTATTTAATGAAACATGTATTAATGAAAAAATGCTGCCTAAATACACACAATATATATATATATATATATATATTTATATATATATAACTCTGTGTGTGTGTGTGTGTGTGTGTGTGTGTGTGTGTGTGTGTGTGTGTGTGTGTGAGAGAGAGAGAGAGAGAGTTCGCGAACTATTTGAGAACCATAAGGCATATTTCCACCAAATTTGAAACCTAGATTATACTTGATACTGGATGTGTTTGGGAAAAAAAAAATTAGTCATTTTTCAAAAATCAATAACCGATAATCGATAAATATAATGTTTAAATGCGAATTTCCATTAGTTTGGTTGTTTTTAAACTTTCAGACTTGCAGTCTAAACCCTAAGGCCGATTTTAAGGAAACTTGATAAGTGTATGCAACTTACTGTCACGCTTATTATACGCTATATTGATTTTCGCTTCTCTCGACACTGGGACCCCCAGGGTGCCCCAAAGGGACCCAAAAAATTCAAATTGCTTCGATTTTGATGAAATTTTACATGTTTGTTACGCTCTTACAATGAGATAGAAATCGCTTGTCAGATTTTTTTAAAATGCGTGAGGGCAGGCCCAGGATGACCCTATAAACCCTTTGATGCCTAAGTTGTTTTTCAAGTGTATTTTGTAGCAGTATTCCCCAATTTCAACAAAAATTTCAGTACATATTAAGATTATATCGAATAACTGAAGTAGTCACTTGGAATCCACTGAAAATCAACACCGGGACCCCCACGATTTAGGGGAGCAGCAGGGAACCTCAAAATTTTCAATTAAGTCTACAGCCTTGGCCATAAAGTCGATTAAATAGAAAACTTTAAAAAAGATGTGCTTTATAATTTCAATTACTATTAGTCTTAAACCTCTCCTTTGGCTTGAAATTTGGGACCCTAGGGTGAACCAAAGGGACCCACAAATTTTCAAATTGCTTCGATTTCGACGGAATTTTACATGCATGTTACAATCTTAAAATGAATCAAAAACGATTATCAGATTTTGAAAACTACATAAGAGGCCCCCAAGATGACCCATGAACACCTTGCTGTCGTATTAGTCTTTCAATTGTAGTGGTTAGCAGCATTCCGATGAAAATTTGCACATAATTTGTGTTTAGATCAATCAACTCAAAATCAAAACTGACACCACATGTGTCATAAATACATTAAATATCAGTTTTTCCCATGGATTTCCCGTTTTGGTACTGAAATAGTTTAGTTTGCATTAACTTGACGGCAAAAATTATATCTTTCCTTAAGAAAAAAGAATAAGTGCAAACGAAAGTGTGCACCGATGAGAGAAGTGCACGTAGGTATAAGACGCGTGTGCGAGATCGATCGAGATGTGTAGTGTGTACAATTGATTTTGCTCCACATGCAATGATCGATTGAGTTATGTAGTGCGTACTATCGATTTTGCTTCACGTGTAATGTTCATTAGTGCTATGTGATGAAATAAATGCAAAAAATCTCATTCGCATCAAAGTTGTCATCCAGTAAAAAGGTAGGCTGCCTTCATGCATGTATATTTTGAATTTTTGATACTTTAAATTTAAATTTGTGAAAATCATATTATTAAAAAGTTTAAGCGTAAATGCCAATTTTTAATTATGTATTTATTATCTTCTAATCAGCGTTTAAATAATGCTTACTCATATATTTGGAAACTTGAGCCCTAACATTTTGACAGTTTTATTCTGAAAAATGCACTTATAATAATGTAAAGAACCTCTTTCGATTCATTTATTTTTATGCTAAACTTAGCGTGTACGTTTTAACGTTCATAGTGAGTAGGTTTCTAGCTGCACGTTAAGTTTTATTTTTATCACTAGAACGTTTTTTTGGTAGTCTATTTTTAGATAAATCCTAACTTTACGAGCTTGCTTATAATTGTTTACCACGTTCCCGTGGTCTCCCTTATAAACCTGCATTTAATTTATTGTGGCTATATTTCCATTAATGTGTATAATATTCTTGCTTTTTAATTGATTACTTCATTGTTATTCAAAAAGCTTAGCCGAACTCCTCCAACTACAGCCTGAGAGAAGTGCCAAGAAAGCGAAATCCTTCACTTGGACGTGCTACTACTGCATCAAAGAACAATTCGATATACAAGAAATGCTACTAGAAATGCTGCTGCTCGAAATTCTGAGAGTGAGCAACAGCGTATTGCTAGGCAGATACGAAATTCAGCAACTACTGCTGCTACCAGACGTGCAGAGAATGAGGATCAACGTTCACAAAGATTGTCTAGAAATGCTCCAGCAATTGCAACAGCGAGAGATTTCGAGACTCAAGAGCAGCGTACGAGACGACAGATCAGGAATGCCTCTAGAACAGCTTCTGCACGGGCAGTGGAGGCTGTTGAGGATCGCCAAGATCGTTTGGAAAATGTGCAAAGATTGACTGCTCAGCAGGGGATTTCAAGACCCCGTAGTTAAATATGGTCAATGGTAGCATTCTATTATGACCCTCGTGCTAATTATTCGAACCACGCTGATGTTCAGCTTGGCAGTATATCGATTGTCTGTTCGCACTGCAGGGCTAAAACGTGGGTAGGGGAAATTAATAGCATGTACTGCTCAAACGGTTCTTCCGCATTAACTATCACTGAAGATCCACCCCAGCCACTGAAAATGCTATTAACTGGTACCACTGTTAGATCTAATCATTTCCTACGCAATATTAGAAAGTATAATTGTGCTTTTCAGATGACCTCTTTTGGGGTCAATATTATTAAAGATTACAAACTGCAGCGCATCAATGAAACCCACCGAGAAATCTTTGTTGAATTTCTTCTCCTTCCAATGCATGTTGTTCATTCGATGTAGTTTGAGCAAAAGCTGTCAACAAAGCATTTCTCCTGAACAATTTTCGAAGATCAATTGCGATTAATGTACTCTTCATTTGCTGACAAATATTTTTGTATCTTCTGTGCTTCTGTAAAGAACAACTTTCTCCTGTTATAAATGTTTTCACACTTCATGTCATTATAATTTTTTGCCATATAGATAAGAGGCACTAAAGAAAAATCTTCTTTATTTTAACTTTACAGACTGGATTAGGTTCGTGATCTTTTTTTTAATAAACCCAGGCAACGCCGTGTAATGCTGCTAGTATATATATATTACACGGCAAAAAAATCCCAAATTACCTCATTTTTATACATAATTAAAAACTGTGTTTATATATAAACTCCCCTTTCGGTCCTCCTTTAGTTCCGATTCAACACTTCATTCTTCATACAAGCCCACCTTAGGATCATAAGGTTAATATCCGGGTTGAATCGGTTGAACCTCTTCTCTCTTAAACAAGTACCATCCTTCCTCCCCTTATCACCGACTCGGGCATTTTGTCTGTCTTCGAATAGGTTTGGTATCAGTTTCTCGACTGCTGTCCAAGTGAAATTCTTAATCTCTGATTCTGATACGAATACAGTCCATCCACTAGGGTTGAATAAGATTAAGGTACTTAGCGTTGGCTGAAATAGATTTATACCCCCCCCCCACATATGAGGTAATTTGGGATTTCTGTTCTGTGTAATTTATATGCTCTGTTATAATAAATACATTGAGCTCTTTTGTGGATAGATTCAATATTTGATATTATTAGTATCCACCAGGATTATATACCAACAGATCTATTATCTGTACTATATATATATATATATATATATATATATATATATATATATATATATATATATATATATATATATATTAAAAGCGTATGTCCACTTAGGTATAAAATACCTGTAATAAAAAACTTTCTAGAAAGAGCACACCAAAATTCATCCTCTAGACTACTCTTCCTCAAAGAACTTAATAACGCTAAACAAACCCTAATCAACAACGGCTTCCCTAACCATCTTATAGACCAACAAATAAGACTATTTCTCCCTAAAGTAAATAATAATGAAAGTGAACACACAGTCAAAAATCACATACACATTTATTACAAAAACCAAATGCATAAGAATTACAAACAAGACGAATCCTCACTAAGACATATTATAAAGAAATACACCACCCCAATCGACCCAAATAAAAAAATCAAATTAATTATCTATTATAAAAAATTTAAGACAGCTAACCTCATCCTCAAAAATAACAACACACCTGCTAAGTCAAAATTGCAAAGAATAAACATTGAGTTCAAATGCCCCTTAAGGAACTGCGTTCCTAACGAAACCGGACTCATAAATAATTACATCGGTTACACAACCACATGCTTATCCAGACGTCTTACGTTACACCTATCCGATCACAGCTCCATTAGAACCCATTTAAACACACACAAAAATTTACCAGACTCCATTAGAAATATACTAGTAAAAAACACAAATATATTAATTGCTTCCACCTGTAAAAAAGGTTAAAAATAATGGAGGCTTTAATAATAAAAAAGAAAAAGCCTACCCTTAATAATATTAACTACGAACAAAGACACAACGTGCTAACCGTATTCGGAAATTAAAACACCACTACTACACACTAAGACATATACATAATTCACACACTCAATGAAGCTGAAAAATCAAATCATCCTTGATAATGGCTAAAGGTATAGCCGAAAGCGCTCGGAAAAATAAAACATTTGGACAGTTCTTACACACTCTTTGTCCAGCAAAGAAAGCTCTTGTTCGTACACAAGAAAAATTAAATAAAAAAACTTAACCGTAGTACCTTGTCTGTCGTTTTTAATGAAACTTGCATAAAAGAAGGATTGCTGCCTAAATATACAACTATATATAGATATATATATATATAAACGTTACTGAAATGTTGTTGCTTACCGAAACTTAAAGATTCACATGGACACTCAATTTGCTATACGGCGCTATCACAATCTTCAAGCCCTTTAAAAGACAAAATACTCAATTCTATATTTAGGCTGAATATAGAATTGAATATCTCGTCCATTTTTATTTAGCTAAATATAGAATTATGTAGATTGTCTTTTGAAACGTAAGAAGATTGTGATACCATATATATATATATATATATATATATATATATATATATATATATATATATATATATTTCTATCTCAATCTATTCTTATTTCTCTCACTATTTCTATTTATCTCAGTCTATTTATATAATTCTATCGAGTTATCTTTTAACCTATTCATATTTATCTATTTTACTGTGTTTTATTCTATCTTGGTCCGTTCGTATCTATCTGAACATTGACATGTAGATAGATAGATAGATAGATAGATAGATAGATAGATAGATAGATAGATAGATAGATAGATAGATAGATATTAATAGCCTAAGATAGATTTGTTAAAACGAACTGATCACTGCAGGGTCTGAGAGAAATCAGTTGCCTTCCTAATCCACCTACAACCAGAAATATCAACTGACATCAGAATACTCAAACGCAACCAGTGAACATGATAAACAGGTTTTACTGTCAAAGCAATTAGGATTCCGATTTGATACATGGTGGAGCGTCTGCTTGGCAAACAACATTTAGCCAAGACCAGAATCAGTGGATACCTTGAGAATGCAAATGGCTTCTTCAATAAATGGCTATGTTGCGTGTTCAAGTATTTAATGAAAGGATATCCAAACGAAATGTTAATTGGAATAAAGCGTGCATGTCTGGGCTTCGCGCATGCGCGCCACTCGATTAAATATCAGCGTAAATGATTTTATATGGTTTGTTTTTCATCTATTGCGTATTTCTCATTTGTTGTCGCATAAAACCCTCGTCACCTGTATATCTTGATATTCCAGTTGCGAGTTTGTTTTCCTGTGGCGCATGCTATCTTTAACAAACACTGGGTCGATACTTGCTTAAAGATATACATATCTATCTGAATGAGAGTAAATGCTGTTCAATTTACTCGCAGACAAAGAAGTAACTTGAGGCAACTGTGATGTCACTCTACAGAATTATGCTAAGAATTCCATGGACGAAAAACGTGAACAACGAGAGCGTTTTAAAGAAAATTGGAATGAAAAGGATACTTGTGCTTAAGTTAAAAAATGACAAAAATCAGAAATTTCTAGAAACATTTACTGAGGAAAGAGGGCTTGAAGTATATAACGCCCACGGCACAGTAATCACAGTCGACAAATTTCTGTTTAGGCAAGTTACAAATATTCGAAGTTTCCGCCAAGAAGAGAATTACTTTTTTTTAATGTAGCGTTAATTCACGACTCAGGCGATTATGACTCTCCGCGGTTTCCTTTTTCTTTACTATCTATGAATAGTCATGACTTCTTGAAAAAGTTAGTGGAATGGTTTTCCGTACACTTTCACCACAGTTTTGAATTCAGAATTAGTCTTCTAAACTTTACCTGAAACTGAACCTTGGCAACATCATAGAGACGATACCTATCCCTTCAGAGATATCACTTCTAAAACCTATAACATTATTATGTTAAAAATAAATAAAAAATGAACATACAAATTTAGAAATCAAACGAAATTAATCTTAAATACAATCCTATAAAATCAAATTACTGGAAGGCACACAATGTTCGCCAAAATTTCGGCTAATTTGAAATTACAAACCCTGATTAGTATGAACTTTTGCCACCACGATATGCGAGCTGCTGTTAGAAAGGGACATATTACAAAGACACTGTGAAAAATAAATAATATTTTTCCTGGTTCAAATTGTCCAAATTTGGAGCGTTCTGGGTATGACCATAAACTACATCCAGTAGCAAGGCCTCTGATCGGGAGCATTTGAGGAGCGTGGAACCAGCTCTTAATGCCTGGTGTTTTCAGGTCCAACCCGATACGGGTAGCAGCACCTGTTACGGACAATTAATTAACCGCCAAACTGGGGTCAAAACACTATGAAAAGTATAAAAATAGATTTTCATAGTAAAATTACCAGCAATACATTTTTGAAAAAAAAATACCATCAATACATTTTTTGAAAAAATACCAGCAATACATTTTTTTTAAATACCAGCAATACATTTTGGAAAAAATACCAGTAATACATTTTTTTAAATACCAGCAATACATTTTTGGAAAAAAAATATCAGCAATACATTTTTGAAGAAAAAAATACCAGCAATACATTTTTTTGAAAAAAAATACCAGTAATACATTTTTTGAAAAAAAAATACCAGTAATACATTTTTTGAAAAAAAAGTAACCAGTAATACATTTTTTGAAAAAAAAATACCAGTAATACATTTTTTTGAAAAAAAAATACCAGTAATACATTTTTTTGAAAAAAAAATACCAGCAATACATTTTTTTGAAAAAAAATACCAGTAATACATTTTTTGAAAAAAAAATACCAGTAATACATTTTTTTGAAAAAAAAATACCAGTAATACATTTTTGAAAAAAAATTTACCAGCAATACATTTTTGAAAAAAAATTTACCAGCAATACATTTTTTGAAAAAAAAACATATTATCAACATTTTTGAAAAAGAAAATTACCGACAATACATTTTTAAAAAATATTACCAGCACCACATTTGTCACTCGTCAAAAAACCCTCTTTACAAAAATACGTCTATGAAACCTGATCTGCACACTGATTTCTTACAGAGAATACATATTCTATTGATACGAATCTATCCTAAAATTCTTTCTGGCATAATTAATAATCCATTGAGGTTGATATACCGTAAAACAAACTAAACAAATAAATCAAGCCTAAACGAATCAAATTTGCGTTTAGCACTTCCCGGCTATGCGAACATCGATTTATCGATATTTCCAGTCATGGGGTTTGAGATTATTAATACTTTAAACTGAATCGGCGAACCGAATTCGAATTACAGCTCAGAGAGTAATTACTTTTAAAAAGGCATGTATCCAGTTTTCCCTGCATCCAGTTTCATCGTCACTTCTCTTGACAGAAAGATTTATCACGAGGCTGTCACTTAAAAGGAAAAAATAAATTTATAATGAACCCGTTATTTTTTAGTCGAATACTGAAGGGTGTGCAGGTAACATAACGGTCATTGGCGCAAACAGTGGAACCAGCGGGCCGAGTTCAAATTCCGGCCTAGTCGCTTTTGCACGTATACTCTTGGGAAAGCTATGAATCGCTTTCTTCGTTCACCATCCATAGGTTAATAGTAGCAGGGTAAACCCAGCTCTCTTACCATGAACAACAGTGACTCTAGAAGGAAAACTCTCTATTCAAAAGCGTGAGTAGACGCTCACTACACTTACACACACACACTCTCTCACTCTCTCTCTCTCTATATATATATATATGTATATATATATATATATATATATATATATATATATATATTATAATATTTTTTGTTTTAAAAATATGATTCCTTCGCTACATAAGAGTTCTCATGTTTCAAAAGCGAGAGCCGAGACCCCTAATATAATTTTTGAATGGAGCACTGTCTTTTTGAAAATAAAAGCAAAAATACTAAGGAACACCGGATTATTTACCTAACGTGTTCTTTCCTATTTTTCTGCATACCTGCATACATACATATATATATATATATATATATATATATATATATATATATATATATATATATATATATATAATGTCATTATCTTTTTATATGGTTCATAGGTTTCTTTGTTCAGGTTGATGGTGACGTCTAAGAAGTTTACTATTCTTGTACCTTCATTTATTATTATTTTAAATCCAATTGTTTTTAGAAGGTTTATTATTTTTTCCTAAATCTATTTTGGGGCCATTGGGTTCTCGTGTTAGAATTAGGCCGTCGTCTCTATATAGGCCTGTGTCTTTTTTCTCTAGTATTCTGTCTAGGTGTAAGAAGATGAGTAAACCTACCTGTTCACCTTAAACTCCATCATAGCTACCCATTGTTACATCAAACAGGTCGTTATTTTGTTTTCTTTGCTCATGTTACATTGTTGTGGAACAATAAGGTTTTACGACAGTGTTTGATTATTTTAATATCGGCATCTGTAATTTTTACATGCTGTTGTGCTAGTTATATAGCGTCGTTCACTATGTTTTCTGTGATGGAGGAGTAAAACTTTACTATTCGAAGTGGATGAAGTTAACTTTGTTTTTGCTTTGTATTGCTGTGAACCAGTCGGTGACGGCTTTAGTATTTTTCCATTGTCTAAGTTCTAGTTCTTTTCTTAATGTAGCTGTTTTTACTGATTTTTTTCTATTTCGCTTTTCGCTGTGTTGATTAGGCGCAATGTGGGTTTTGTATCGAAGTTAGGCTTGTGTTCCTTTGCTGTCATGAATGTTTGCTGTTTCGCTATGCAGTTTATCCTTTCGTCTATTTTCATTTTCACAGCTATATCTTTGGTTCCCTGGTTTATGTTATTTTTTGCACATACAGTTGTCTTTTTATATAATTGTGTGATGTTGTTAAATAAATTTTTTGTGGGCTGTAAGTTCCATTTTGTATATATTTGTAGTTTTGTCTGCAAATATGAAGACTTTTTTGGAGTTCAGTATTTTTTCGTGTCGTTTATAATTTTTCTGAAAATTATCCAAGTGTCTTTTGAACTTTATGTTTCTGGCCATGTTTGTCATGTCATCTTCGAATTTCAGTATTTCTTTACTCTTAGGTGGGCATTTACTTGTATCCGGGTTAAATGTCTCCGGTATTTCAGTGTTCTCGTTTGTTGCACTATTGAGGTAGTAGTGTGCCTTCCATCTAATCCTTCTTATAATAAGACTTTCGTTTTTTTTTCAGTTAGAAGTTTATATGAAGATTGGGTGGATATAGTGATGTTTTTCAGTAAGTATCTTTTATTCTTTTCTCAGAGACAGTGGAGGTACTATGATATCTCCATTACATATAATTCCTTTTTTGTATTGTCAATTTGTATTTTGACTCTTTATGTGGCCTCTTAGCCATAGAGCAATTATTTCTATTTATTCTATTCATAATTCTATTCAACACGGGATCCTGCCTAGTTCCCAACCTAAGCTGATTTAAGGGTAACATGTCTGTTTCTATCCAGTGCAAAATCCTATTATCACAATTTCCACTTACTTCAATATTTTTACTCTCCAAATTTAACTGAGATAATACATTCACATGCAGAATAGTATTTCCTTTAATATATATATATATATATATATATATATATATATATATATATATATATATATATATATATTACGCGAATTATTCATACGAAAAGCAGATAATGAAGTTAATGATATGGCAAGAATCACTCTCGCAAACAATTTTTAATAATATAATACATTAACCTCGAATCCGTTAATGAATGGTATGATCCTTGTTTATAAATCCCGGTTTTATCAGGTCTTTTATATTATTATTTTTTTG
Source organism: Acanthosepion esculentum (assembly GCA_964036315.1). Taxonomy (NCBI): domain Eukaryota; kingdom Metazoa; phylum Mollusca; class Cephalopoda; order Sepiida; family Sepiidae; genus Acanthosepion; species Acanthosepion esculentum. The sequence continues at coordinate 89,368,470 of OZ038502.1, read as the reverse complement.
TTATTACCTGGATGTAAAAAAACTTACCTATTTCCCTACTTGAGGATGATCGTATGAAACGATTGAAATCTAAGCTAGTAGTAAAAAAAATATCATTAACTTCATTATCTGCTTTTCGTATGAATGATTCGCGTAATATAAATTGAACCCGCACCACATAATTGACATCGTCAGACAATTAAATTTAGAAGCCACGTTCACTGTTCATCGATAATCACCTACACGCATGTGTCATTCATCATTGAAGGTGTTGATAGCACAATGGAATTGCATTGCTATGCTTCTATTGAGAGACCACTGCCAATATTTTATTCAATAATCTGTTCTATCAATGAGTGTTATATTTCTCTTTCAAGGACATCACAGATGACATCGTTTTGACCTCTTCCTGTAGGCAAACGCCATTTTCTCAATTTTCCTCTTTGCTTCTGGTGTTCGTTCACGTTATGTACCCATATATAACTCGTTAGTGTTGTACTGCTTTCATATAGCCTGATAACAGGTATCATAATTTTAATTTTTTTCTTCCATTGTCTCTCAGTAGTATAAACTGGTAAGTTAGCGTTAAGTTACGTTTAAATGCTGAATAGATATAACTCTGAAATGTAATCCCACATAACACGTATCAAGGAGAAAAAGTGAAATGGATAACTAATATATATATAAAAAATAAAATAAAATATTCACTTACTTTAGTCACTTTCCCACCACCATAATGTAGCTCCTCTGTGCCTTTTCTATAAGTAATTTTATGGTAATTGTTCGGATTAATTTTCCACCCTGGTATCTAGATTTTATAAATTTAAGCACAGTACAAGATTGGTAACAAGGTTACATCAACCTATAGTTGAATTGGCTAGATGCAACCGTAAGTATCCCATATTGTGAGAACAGAAAATCTACCAACAATGGTCATATATTATAAGAGCCTGGAAAGTAAATTTATGTGGGAGAGTCAGAGACAAAGGTGATGGAGAGAAAAAGGAAAAGACAAAGAATACAGATGAATTTGGCTCAATTAATCTTTCAAAAATTTCCTTTCAAAAATATTCTTTCCAAAATTTTGAAACTACCAGCGTCTTTCGTTACGTGCGCATGTGCAGACGTAGCAATATCAACAAAGCCTAGTCTCAGGAAATACTAACTGATGAATCGCGTCACCAAAACTTTTTTCCAATTAGTCATACTATTTTTCTAAATACTGTTTGTGGACATATAAAATTATACAAAATTATATATCGTTTATATATATAGAGAGAAAAATTTACGAAATCTCAAAGTAAAGAAAAAAACAACGCCTATTCCAATAGAAGTTAATGACACTTTTTTACAACTTCTTTCTCTTTTTTTCTCTCTTTTTTCTCTCTTTTTCTTTTTTCTTTTTTCTTTTTTCTTTATATACTTCTTTGTCCATCCCACTTCCTAATCAAGATATAACTTCCGTTAACAGATTTAAAGTGTCAATGTCTAGATTTCAGCGAAAATTTAAATTTGAAACAATAGAAATGTTACATCTAACTCAATGCTGTCTCTCTACCCCCCTACACTGCCCCCACTTCGTGAGTTTCCTTATTATTGCCCGTCATAAATGTGTAAATTTATTTTCATTTCAACATTTGGAAATAAATCTGACGATCCACTGTCCTTTAAAAGGGCTGTGGTGAAATAATTTATTATATGGAACCTTAAAGCAATCTGTTTTTATTTAATATATATATATATATATATATATATATATATATATATATATATATATATATATATATATATATATATATATTTGTGTATTTAAGAACATTCGGACAGTTTTTATATAATTTATCATCTGAAAAGAAAAACTTTATTAGATCGCACGAGAAATTATATAAAAAAACGAAATAAAAGCACCTTGTCAGTCGTTTTTAATGAAATATATATATATATATATATATATATATATATATATATATATATATATATATATATATATATATATATATATATATATATTAAAGGTAATAAATCCGTTGGTATATAATCCAAGTGAATCCTAGTAATATAAAATATTAAATCTGATCCACAAAAAGAGCTCAATGTATTTATTATAACACAGCCAATAAATAGTATTACATAACAAAATCCAAAATTATCTTATATATATATATATATATATATGTATGTGTGTGTGTGTGTGTGTGTGTGTGTGTGTGTATAAAGGTCTTTCCAGGCCCTTGTAAGCCTACACTGAATTGATAACAATGATGTAAGAAATGAGATCTATGCAATGTAATACACTTCGA